>CAMRHE010000404.1:600000-1065000 GCA_947044405.1 Leptodactylus fallax | reverse complement strand
ATGTATGTGATGCTAGAATGGAGTTTTTTTTTTTCTTTTTTTAATTTATACAATTTTTTCTTGTAGGTACAATTTAGCCAACCTGTTTAATGAGTTCCATTGGCTATACAGTGAGATTTCTTCATATCAGTAGGACTGTATTCAGAGGTATAACTTTGATCACTCCAAGGCCTCAGCACAAAATCTGTAACAGGGCTCCCACCTATATGTGCCAATTTATAACATTGGTGTCTTCTGTGGAAGTGGACACTTGGGGATACCTCAGGTGTAAGGTGCACATATGCAGCTACAATATCTGCACCCCCTATAACAAAGCACAGAGTTCCACAACAAGGTTACATGTGATAAACCATGCCACTAACCCTGCCTATGCCCCCTTTGACTCCACCTAATCCCACCCAGTACCTTATGGTTCCACACAGTATAATGCCACATGTGGCTTCCACAAAATATAACGCGCCTTAAGTGCCCCACACAGTAGAATGCCTCCCCCTAAAGTATAATGCCCCCCAGTGGCCCCAAACAGTACAATGCCCCCTTCTGACCCTATCCAGGGGATTTCAGGTGCCGTCTTGGGCAGTGGGTGGCATGTCCTCTGAACACAAATTGAGTTGAATACAGTTTTATAGCAAGGAGCCCCTGTAACTGCTGCTTGCATCTTGGAAATAGGCAGGCATGGTCTAGTGACATCATGTGCTGCTCCAAGCTGCAGAGACTGGAGTGGCAAAGTGAGTGTTCCTTTTTTTTTCCACAATAGGGGACATTACAATGTGTGGGGGGAACAAGAAGTCATTACACTGTGTAGGTATACCTTCCATCTTTCAAAGGAATGAATGAGGGACAAAATCTACAGCAAATTTAGGAATTGTAAGCCCAGCCTACAGCTCTGCACACCTCCACTTTGGCTCCACCCATTCACATTCATGTATCTTTGTGCCCCCACACAGTACAATGCCCCTTTAGTGGTCCTGACACTGTATCATTTCCCCTCTTGGTACCCACAAAATGTAAGGTCCCCTTGTAGCTCCTACAGTATAATGTCCCCTCATTGTGACCCTCACATTCTAATGTCCCCAAAAATGTAGACCTACATTATAGTGTCCCCCTCAAAGTAGCCCCCACAGTATAATATCCAAATTAAAATGGACTAAGTTTATAATGTCCCCTTAATATGGCCCTTACTGGAAAATGCCCCTTAATATGGCACCTACAGTATAAGGTCCCTCATATTATGGCCCCACGCTATGATGCACCGTTAATATGGCCCTACTGTATAATGTCTCCCTTTATTTGGAATCCAAATCCCATTATGTCCCCAAATTATGTGTAAATATAGTATTTTCACTTCAACAAGTATATTTCAAAAGAGTGTTGAAATTTATTATTCACACGTAGCAAATTCATGCAGAGTGATGAGTGACGTTTCGGCCCAGTGGCCTTCATCAGACTCAGATATGAGAGGTAAGTTCACATATAAGGGTATTTTAGAGTTATAGCATAGGAAAGTCGTGGACAAGCAATGATATGTAGTTAGCTGTATAGAGTTCATATAGTATAGTGCGAGAATTGTGTTTCTATCCTACTGGATAATTGCAAATGAGCATAGCTATGTGGCTTGATTTATGAAGTAACAGAAGGTGTGGATGCACCCGGCAACCACGAGTTTGTGTTTGTTTTCAGCGGTGCTGTGTAAAGCGTTGTTTGCGTAAAGAAGGATATTGGCCCCACAGTATAATGCCCCTCCTTAATATGGACCCCACATTATATTGTTCCCCTTAATATGGCCCCCACTCTATAATGTATCCCTTAATATGGCATCAACTGTGTAAAGTCCCTCTTAATATGGTCACCCACAGTATAATGTCCCTGCTTATATGACGGCTACGCTATAATCTCTCCCTTAATATTGTTCCCGCATTTTAAAGTCCCACTGAATATTCCCCCACATCATAATAACCCCCATCTGGTGCCCCCACAGTATAATCCATTGAACAAAACAAAAAAAAACTTGTACTCACTGTGAAGGATCTCGTCCTACCGGAACCCACTTCCGGCACACCTGAGATCGCTTCAGTTACCTCACACCCACCACCAGTAAGTGTTTTGGGTCGATAGGATAATACGACAGACGAGCATTCTAAATTTTATATATTTATTAACCCCTAAACAGCCCCCCCAAACACCTAACACTTAAGGGGAATACATGTAGCAATTAGCAAGCAAATACAAGTGGAAAGCAACATGACACGGTGCACAAAATAAAAATGGGAAATAACAGAAAGAAAAGAACATATTACCAGTACAAGTTTGTGATTAGTTCTCTGGCTCCAGATGATGATTATGATGATGATGAGGAGGAGGAGCTCAGGGCACATACTTCAAAAGTCCAAAAACAGGTGTTCATGCATGCTATTCTAGGGTCACCACCCTGGAAAGTCCTATCCGGGTGTGTTTCAGCAGAACAACAGGCAAAAGACAATTTCCAGAACAAATAGATAGTCCATTTCTCTGAGCCCATGTGGTAGGCGTCAGGGTTCGTTCTTAAGCAACGTACGGAGCATGTGTTTCCTACATGCGGTTACACCTCCTCCAGGTTAACAAAAGCACCTCAGGCCTCAATGCTCGACCGCATGGTGACCACATGGTTGAAGGCTCCAACTTGACCTACCCCACACCTCTCCTCCAGGAACAGCACATCACAAAGGACAGAAGACAAAAGAGACCGTCTCAACCTGGACTGAGACCTTTTACCTCTCCTGGTCTCCTCCCTAAGTGAGGTCACCAGGGGGAGGAGCCCCACCTCCCTCTCTACATCTCTTAGAATCATATTTCCTTTTATAATTCCTTGCCCGATGACTGTAGAGTCGGGCCAGCAGTATAATAGGGTTCATGGCAAGATCCCCAACATGTAGACTCCAAGGTTGACACCCCAATTCCCTTTGGGTAAGGAGGTCAGTGCCTCGACCTTTTCTGGGCTTTGAACTGGAACATGTGAGTATTCTGAGGGTGCGCCTTGAGATGACGCATCTGGGGAATTTATCGGGGAGACTGTAAGATGTCCCCCAGGCCAGATATTGTCATAAAACCATAATCTCTTTGAAGCAGACCTGGCTCCGGTCGGTCTGCAGACGGTATGCAGAGCGCTTTCCCCAGCACATCCTTTCTGCAGGACCCCCCGCCGTGTTAAAGAGGGTAGCAGTCTTATGCCAATAAAGGCCTGGGTCAGTGACTCTCTGGGGATCAAAGGGTTGTTGGTCAGAGATCCCACGAACCACATACCCCAAGCCTATAACCAAATTGCTGATAACAGAGAGGAATCATATTATATGAGTGAATATTAGTACAATAAATCCATTTCTGGGTCTCGTATCATCGCACTCACTTCACCCTGTTCCCCTGCATTCCTCTCCAGTCTTTACTGCCAATACCTTGTAGCAGCAGGCACAATGTAAGGACATCACTACATTGCTCCTGACTGCTTCCCAGATGTCAGGAGCAGAGACATGAGCTGAATGGTGAAACAGGGAGACCCTTCTTCACCATTGTATTCAACTTATCTATATCCTTCAGCCACAACTGAGTTGAAGCCGGGACAGTGAGACATAACCTGAAATCCAGGATTGTCCCACTGAATCCGGGACGGTTGGGAAGTATGCCACAAGGAGGGGACATCATCATAATGGGACACTATACTGTAGGGAGGCCACAAGAGGACAATATACTGTGTGGGGGCTACTAAGAGGGAACAATATACTGTGTGTAGACCACAAGGGTGACATTAAATTATGTGGGGGTCACAGAGGGGATGTTATACTGTGTGGGGTGATAGGGGGGGAATTATACTGTGTGTGGGCTGCTGGCAGGACATTATACTGTATGGGGCCACAAGAGGACCTTATATTGTATGTCGGCCACATGGGGTTATGATGCATGGAGCTGGTGCCCGCAGATATTGTACCTCTTTACCTCATTGTAAATATGGGGGGAGGGGGTGGCACCATCGCTGTCCTGCTCTTTACCTACGCTTGGATGAACTGCTACATTCCACAGTAGGCTATTGAATTCTGTTCTGGTACATTGTGTGTACTGTACAGAGACCAGAAGTCTTGTAGAACTGTTACAGTCATATGAAAAAGTTTGGGCACCCCTATTAATCTTAATCATTTTTAGTTCTAAATATTTGGATGTTTGCAACAGCCATTTCTATTTGATATATCTAATAACTGATGGACACAGTAATATTTCAGGATTGAAATGAGGTTTATTGTACTAACAGAAAATGTGCAATATGCATTAAACCAAAATTTGACCGGTGCAAAAATTTGGGTACCCTTATCATTTTATTGATTTGAATACTCCTAACTACTTTTTACTGACTTACTGAAGCACAAAATTGGTTTTGTAACCTCACTGAGCTTTGAACTTCATAGCCAGGTGTATCCAATCATGAGAAAAGGTATTTAAGGTGGCCAATTGCAAGTTGTTCTCCTATTTGAATCTCCTCTGAAGAGTGGCATCATGGGCTCCTCAAAACAACTCTCAAATGATCTGAAAACAAAGATTGTTCAACATAGTTGTTCAGGGGAAGGATACAAAAAGTTGTCTCAGAGATTTAACCTGTCAGTTTCCACTGTGAGGAACATAGTAAGGAAATGGAAGACCACAGGGACAGTTCTTGTTAAGCCCAGAAGTGGCAGGCCAAGAAAAATATCAGAAAGGCAGAGAAGAAGAATGGTGAGAACAGTCAAGGACAATCCACAGACCACCTCCAAAGAGCTGCACCATCATCTTGCTGCAGATGGTGTCACTGTGCAACAATCGGTCAACAATACAGCACACTTTGCACAAGGAGAAGCTGTATGGGAGAGTGATGCGAAAGAAGCCGTTTCTGAAAGCACGCCACAAACAGAGTCGCCTGAGGTATGCAAAAGCACATTTGGACAAGCCAGCTTCATTTTGGAAGAAGGTCCTGTGGACTGATGAAACAAAGATTGAGTTGTTTGGTCATACAAAAAGGCGTTATGCATGGCGTCAAAAAAAACACAGCATTCCAAGAAAAACACTTGCTACCCACTGTAAAATTTGGAGGAGGTTCCATCATGCTTTGGGGCTGTGTGGCCAATGCCGGCACCGGGAATCTTGTTAAAGTTGAGGGTCGCATGGATTCAACTCAGTATCAGCAGATTCTTGAGAATAATGTACAAGAATCAGTGACGAATTTGAAGTTACGCCGGGGATGGATATTTCAGCAAGACAATGATCCAAAACACAGCTCCAAATCTACTCAGGCATTCATGCAGAGGAACAATTACAATGTTCTGGAATGGCCATCCCAGTCCCCAGACCTGAATATCATTGAACATCTGTGGGATAATTTGAAGCGGGCTGTCCATGCTCGGCGACCATCAAACTTAACTGAACTGGAATTGTTTTGTAAAGAGGAATGGTCAAAAATACCATCATCCAGGATCCAGGAACTGATTAAAAGCTACAGGAAGCGACTAGAGGCTGTTATTTTTGCAAAAGGAGGATCTACTAAGTATTAATGTCACTTTTCTGTTGAGGTGCCCATACTTTTGCACCGGTCAAATTTTGGTTTAATGCATATTGCACATTTTCTGTTAGTACAATAAACCTCATTTCAATCCTGAAATATTACTGTGTCCATCAGTTATTAGATATATCAAATTGAAATGGCTGTTGCAAACACCCAAATATTTAGAACTAAAAATGATTAAGATTAATAGGGGTGCCCAAACTTTTTCATATGACTGTATATGTAAGGATTTATTCATCTGTATTAGTTTTCTTATTTTTCTGTAATCTTTATTTGGGGGTTCAGAACCTAATACAAGTTTTCCATTTTTTTATGGTCCATAAATTTATGGTCTCAAGTTACAATATTTTCAATTTACAATAACCATCTTGAACAAATTAATAGAGTAACTTGAGCAAGCAGAGTACATTGATAGAGAGCGCCATCTGGTGCTCAGATTAAGCATTTCAGGGAAAAAAATTTTTCCCATCGGGAAACAAAACTAACAATTATATGTATTTTTGATTTTCCAAAATACACAAATAGGTGTGGAGTGTTTGTAGGGTGTTTCCACTCGTAGACTCAGTAGTAAGATTGCCCCAAAAAGTATACTCTATCATTTAAAAGAGTGGGGTTCTGCGACTGTTTTAAAGGTAGCCGCACTGCTTGTATGACTCACATAGACCAGAATAGATAGCATTGCACATAAAAAGTCATGAAGCTGGTCGGAATCCTGAGGCCCCTTTCTCCCAATTGGAGAAAGCATATCAAGCATTTGGCATATTCGGTAAATATGATGTGAACACCCCTTTAATTAATATTTCTACCCAAAAGGGAAAAAATTATATTTTTATTGGTCACCCAATTACAAAACTGCCTCCTCTAGATAAAGGTTCCACATCTGGTTTTGGATGAATCCAAGACATTGAAGGAGTCTATGCATGAAGTAACCATGTACCAATCACAAATTCAATTAATTGCATCCATTGACCCGTTAAGCTAATCAGCTCCAGAGTAATTGAAATCCCTTTTGTGAAACTTCCTATTTGCAGTAAAACTGAGCTGTATCCATAGGACTAATACAGTGCCAGGATAATTTATTATATTGTATGTGTCTCTTCTTGTCACATCTAACTCTTATGCTCGGATATACTTGATTTTAAAGGGAGAATGTTGTTATTAAATGGGAACAAGAATTATATGTAACAGGAGATTTCCAGGTTATTGATATTGATGACCTATCCTTAGAATAGGTCAGGGGTCAACAACCTTTGGCACTCCAGCTGCTGTGAAACTACAACTCCCAACATGCTCCATTCAATTCCATGGGAGTTCCAAGAACAGCAGAGCAAGTATGCATGCTGGAAGTTATTATTATTTATTTATTATGCTTACTTATATAGCGCCATCATATTCCGCAGCGCTTTACAGACATTGACAGTCACTGTCCCATATAGGGCTCACAATCTACATTCCCTA
The DNA here is from genome assembly GCA_947044405.1 of Leptodactylus fallax. Classification (NCBI taxonomy): domain Eukaryota; kingdom Metazoa; phylum Chordata; class Amphibia; order Anura; family Leptodactylidae; genus Leptodactylus; species Leptodactylus fallax. The sequence continues at coordinate 1,057,985 of CAMRHE010000404.1, read as the reverse complement.
TCAGTATGTCTTTGGAGTGTGGGAGGAAACCGGAGTACCCAGAGGAAACCCACACAAACACAGGGAGAACATACAAACTCCTTGCAGATGTTGTCCTTGGCAGGATTCAAACCCAGGACTCCAGCGCTGCAAGGCTGCAGTGCTAACCACTGAGCCACCGTGCTGCCCCAGTTGTAGTTTTACAACAGCTGGAGTGCCAAAGGTTGCCTACCCCTGGAATAGGTCATCATTATCAGATCAGTTTTGGTGAGATACCCAGCACCCCCACCAATCCATCATCTCAGCACCAACACTAACACTAAGAACAGAGTCAAAAGCACAACTTTGTTCTCTGCGTAGTGGCCATACTAAATTACTGCAGCCCAGATATTATTCACTTGAAGCTGCAATAGTCTAGCTCAGCCACTACACAGAGAATTGAGCTGTTTTTCTGGATCAGTTCTCAACAGTGATGGACTGGCCCACCAGAGTACACAATAATGGACCAGTAGAAGGTCTACTACCTAGGGATTGCTGGAGTGTGGGCCCCCAGAATCATTTTATCTGGTTGGCCCAAACAGTCTATCCGACACTGGTTCTCAGTATTGATTTTGGTGCTATCAGCTGCCCAAAACAGCTGATCAGTGAGGGTGCTGGATGTTAGACCCCTCATTGATCTGATTGATAACTTATGATTAGGATAGGTCATCAATATCCATAACCCAGAAAACGCTATAAGCCAAACCTGCCTGCTATGGATCCAGGACCGTTTTAGGACATTGGTGGGCCCAATGCAAAGGTTTCATAAGTGGACCCCCCCCCCCATCACCACCACTTAGACATACTTCCCATTTTCAGAATATACAAAGATGAATTTGTGTAGCAATGTGCATAGCACACCTCAGTTTTACAATATGGCATAGACAGTCCTGGGAAATCCTTGCTGTGTGTGGATGAGCATTATCCTGCTAAAAAAAAATGCCAGTGCGGAGTCCTGCCATGAGAGGCAATGCATGTGGCCATAGGATGTCCTGTACATATCGCTGATCTTTTAGTGTCCCTCATATCACTACTAGGGGTTCCTGACTGACTATGTAATGGCTTCACAGATCACCACACCAGCAGTTGGGGCAACCAACGTGCTGCTCCACTGCAAAGGCAGGATTGAGGCTCTCACCACAAGGCCGCCATAATCAAACCTGATCATCATCAGATCCGAAACAGAACCTGGATTTATTGCTAAAGATGATATGGCTCCAGTCCATACAATTCCAGGTTACTTCAGTGGCGTAACAATTGCGGTCGCACCCGGAGGAGTACGGACCTGAATTGGCTCTAGGGGGCTCTTGGGAGCATTTTATACTGTGTGGGGGCCACTGTGGAGCATATAATACTGTGTGGGGCCACTGTGGAACATATAATACTGTATGGAGGCCACTGTGGAGCATATTATACTGTGTAGGGTCACTGTGGAGCATATTATTCTGTGTGGGGACCACTCTGGAGCATATTATACTGAATGAGGGAGCACTGTGGAGCATATTATATTGTGTGGGAGCCACTGTGGAGCATATTATACTGTGTTGGGTCCCTTCACTATTCACATCACACGCCATCTATTTTATAGCAGCCGTGCACTATTATTACAGGCTGTAATAACATTGCATGGTGATTATTAAACAAATACTGTGCAATGTAAATAGCGAAGGAGTCACAGCATTCACAAAAACACCACAGTAACTTCAAACAGTTGATCAGCCGCAGGTGTTGGACCCCCACTGATCTCTTACATCTCTTATACTGTTAGGACCCTGCAGATCAGATGTTTACTAGAACACGCAGCTCCCAGTATTGTTTACATGCCGGGTGCTGCACTGTTTGTATTCTTGATAACTACAGTTGTGGATACTAGAGCTGTATCCCTTTCAAGTATCTGAGATAATGCTGCAGCTCCCATAACTGTCACTATCAAGAATTTGCTGTAGGGAGGGGATAAGGGGCTGCAAATGAAGACAGTGGTGTTGGCTTTCAATGGCAGGACAGATAATGCATGGCAAGACACCAAATTTTGTTCTGCTAAGCACCTGGAAATGGTACAGGCAGAGACAGGGGTGTGTAATGAAGGTGACACCTGTGGGAACTGCTTATACTTGTCAGCATGGTTGTCTGTTTGGGCCATTCAGAGTCTGTTTGATGTGCCCTTGTGTATCCACTGCTCCCAACACTTCTAACAGAATGACCTAGATGGTGGGTAACAACCATCCTGCTTCTCTCAGTCCAATGATGCGCCCCCTCTCAAAATCTGTCAGCTGGGAAAATGTTTTCAAGTGCATCTTACAGGCATGTCTAATAGTCAACAATCTGTCACCAAGAGGTACACTACCCAAAAGTAGCCTTTGAGAGCCATTTTTTATAGGGTAGGGGGAAGTACTTTTACACCTTCTTGTGTCAAGACCCAGTGTCTAATCAGACGATGCCTGTGATCATTTATTTATCTGTCTGCATGCTGAGTTTTGCAGCAATCCAACATTTCTGTCTGGGTGCTAAAAAACAGCAATTTTGCCGTTACCTTTTTATGCTATACATTTTTGGCCATTCACTGTGAAGCTTAATTAACCTGATATTTTTATTCATTGGGTTGATATGCAGTGGCGTAACTAAGGACTTGTGGGCCCAGAAGCAATCTTTTGTCCGGGGCCCCCTACCTCATCCCTACAGCGAATTTTTGATAGTGATGGTTACGGGTGCTAAGGAGTTTAATCAACCTTAGTGTGGTCAGGGTAATCTGTGGGTCTCCTTGGCTTATGGGCCAGATGGAAGCTGCAATCTCAATACTGATGCCAGTGCTTATGGGCCCCCTAAGGCTCCTGGACCCCGATGTGACTGCACCCTTTGCACCCCCTCAAGTTACACCTCTGTCGATATAATTATATTAATACTAAATTTGTATAGTTTTTGAAAGTCTTACTACTTTTGCAAAGTAAAACCCATTGTTTTTTCCATAGCCACTTTCCAAGAATCAAAACTTAATTATTTTTTTGTTAAGAGAACCTGACGTTTATTATTGATGTAATTTTGGAAAACATAATGTTTTTTGATTGCTTTTTATAATGTTTCTCAGTAGCCAAAAGATAAAAAAACGGCAATTCTGGCATTTTCTTAATTTTTTTTTTTTGTTGCGGCGTTCAGCATAAGGGTAAAATATTATTACAGTTGTATTGTTCAGGTCCTTCCGGACAAGACAATACCCAATATTTTTTTATTTATTAAAGATTTTGGGATGGGGGATTAATGTGTTAATGTGTGTTTTTTGATGTGTTTTTGGCACAGCCTAATATGATTACACTAAGACAACCCTAGGGACCTTCATTACGCCCCTGGTTGCCATTGAAAGGCACAGGACCCCTGCAATCTCATTCTCAGGAGTGCTGATGCCTCCAGGTGGGAGCCCCCTCTATCCAAAACCCCATAGGTTCCAGAGTCACTATTGACTGCGGCTTCTAATGTATTAAACACCCGGGATCAGTGGTTTGCTGATCCCAAGCATTAGGAGCAGATACTTGAGCATATGGGAGACGCCATATTATCGACCACATAGAAAGTCAATTGCGGTGGAATAAGGCCCATAAAAAAAATATATATGTCGGTCATTAATGGGTTAAGAGGCTCTTTAATAATTCTCGGGAGGTCCTGTGCGCCAGAACTGAAATCTACACCATCCAGGGGTAGCTTTCAGCTATAACTTATACACACCAGTTTTCTGGTGTGAGTTATAATAAATCTGACAGGTGGAGGCATCCGCAACCATTGTCTTAAAAAGTGTTGAGTGTTAAAGGCACATCCATAAGCTTCTCAGCAGTGGCGTAACTAAAGTCTTGTGTGTCCCGGTGCAAACTTTTGTCCGGGGCCTCCTACTCCCTGCCTAGAGCGAATTCTTGAGAATGATGGTTACGGGTGCTGCAGCGATATCTCTGATACTTGAAAGGGATACAATTATAGTACCCACAACTGCAGTTATCAAGAATACGGTGATTGAGCAGCAAAGCGCCCAGCACATGAACAATACTGGGACAGTATAATATGCTCCACAGTGACCACCACACAGTAATATATGCTCCGTAGTGGCCCCCACACAGTATTATATGCTCCACAGTGGCCCCACACAGTATTATATGCTCCACAGTGGCCCCACACAGTATTATATGCTCCACAGTAGCCCCAACATAGTATTATATGCTCCACAGTGGCCCCCATACAGTATTATATGTTCCGCAGTGGGCCCCACACAGTATTATGTGCTCCTAACTGGCCCCCACACAGTATTATCTGCTCCGCAGTGACCCCCACACAGTATTATATGCTCTGCAGTGGCCCCCACACAGTATTATATGCTCCACAGTGGCCCCACACAGTATTATGTGCTCCTAACTGGCCCCCACACAGTATTATATACTCCACAGTGGCCCCCACACAGTATTATATGATCCACAGTGGCCCGCACACAGTATTATATGGGGTCTCCTCAGACCCCAGAGTATAATATGTAGAGGCCCAAGGGAAGTGATTAAAAATAAACACTTATACTCACCTTGCCTCACCTCTCCTGGGCATCCTCGCTCCTGTCCAGCTGTCTGCTGCATCTTCCTTGGTCCTCTTCTGCCTGACGACTGAGGTCAAGTGCCCCAGACGTCATTGCTGGGGCCTGTGATTGGGCCTACGTGGTCACAAGGCGGGCGATGACATCATTACACCGCTGCACCCCATGTGAACATTGGGGCCCAATCACAGGCCCCAGCAGTGACGTCGAGGGCATGTGTCTTCAGGGAAGAGCCCCGGAACGGATGCTGAGCCCAGGAGAATTGAGTATAAGTATTTTTTTTTTATTTTTGGACACCTCCCCTGGGATGGCATCAATTGGAAATGGGCCCAGCCCGGGGCCCCGCTATCATGGTGGCCAGGGACCTGGCCATTTCCATCTGGCCGCAGGCCCCGTACTCCTCCGGACCCGGTCGCAGTCGCACCCCCCTGTTACCGCGATCGTTACGCCACTGCTTCTCAGTTTCCAATTAGATCCATTATTCCTAGGTTATGGAAGTCCTCCTCTCCTCCCTCTCTGATGTCTTGGTTACAGGGAGTTCTCCACATATGCCGTATGGAAAATCTCCTTGCGGAACTAAAACAGGATGACAGTGCCCATCACTAAACACGTCCATCTGCATTCAGTATGTCCCCCTGTGCACTGGGAGGATCAGTTGACACTGGGAGGATCAAATCCCACTGCCCAGGGGGAGGAGCTGAATGCAGGATGGGCGTGTTTATTGATGATGCAGCAGTGCTCAGTAATAGAAGAAAACTCCCCCCTGTGCACCAAGATCCTTATTTGAATAAAGAATAAAAGTGCTTTTTTCTCCCCATCCCTGGGGCTCTGAAACATAAGAAAGGTATGGTTTTTATTCAGCTAACAGCATCTATAGTACTATGGGAGCGGTTGAAAGTAGCTGGGACAGTAATAGACTCACTTTAATTAAAAATAAAACTGTTGAGGGACAAAAAAAAAAAAAGGATAAAGTGGCACATCTTTGGGGCAAATCAGTGCCATGTGCTAATGATTCTCCTCAACTACTCTAGTTTTCTGGCAAAAATATATGAATGAATTCCCCTTCACAGTATTCATCTGTCACTTCTTTTAGCCAAATAGCACAATATTTGTCTGACTTTTTGGAAGATAGGAGAACCTGTCCCTTTAATGCACTGCCCATACATAGGACTAGGGCCGTTTTAATACATAAGTGGTCCCCCCCATCACCACCTAGAAATACCTGACCTGCACAAATTCTAATGCCCCCTCGATGGCCCCCACATAGTATAACACCCTTAGTGGCTAATGCATCCCTAGCGGCCCCATAATGCCCCCTTCCAGGTTGTCCCCAAATTTTCATGTCCCCTTCCAGGTTGCCCCCACAGATTTGTATCTCCCACTCCCCTGGTTGCCCCCACAGTGTCATGTATCACCCACCCCCAAGTTGCCCTCACACTGTCATGTCCGCCTCGGTTTTCCCCCACAGTGTGATGTCCCCCCCCCCCAGGTTACCCCCACAGAATATCCCCCACAGTGTCATGTCCCCCTCAGGTTGCCCTCACACTATCATGTCCCCCCAGGTTGCCCCCACAGCATGTCCCCCCACACTGTCATGTTCCCCTCAGGTTGCCCCTACAGTATCATGTCCCCCCACCCCTCAGGTTGCCCCCACATTATGTCAACCATCCCCCCAGATTGCTTCCACAGTATCATGTCCCCCCACAACATAGGTTGCCCCCACAATTTTATGTCCCTACACACTGTCATGTCCCCCTCAGGTTGCCCCCACAGTATCATGTCCCCGCACCTCCCAGGTTGCCCCCATAGAATATCCCCCACAGTGTCATGTCCCCCTCAGGTTGACCCACACTATCATGTCCTCCCAGGTTGTCCCCACAGTATGTCCCCCCACACTGTCATGTTCCCCTCAGGTTGCCCCTACAGTATCATGTCCCCCCACCCCTCAGGTTGCCCCTACATTATGCCCCCCACCCCTCCGGATTGCTTCCACAGTATCATGTCCCGCCACGACATAGGTTGCCCCACAATTTTATGTCCCCCGTTGTATATAATCAAAGAAAAAAACAAACCTTAATACTCACCTTTCCCCGTTCCCCCGTTGACTCTCTCTCTCTGGCCCGGGAGTCTTCTAGGAGTAACAGGCGCGATGTAAGTGACGGCTCCCTATTTCATCACTGGCTTCAACTCATCGGTGTCACCGGACGCCGATGAGTTGGGGCAGCTCCGCACCCACTGTCCTGGACAGTGGGACAGAAAATGCAAGACTGTCCTGCTGTCCAAAGGGGGCCCCAGCTACCATAGGTTAAAGCGGCCCTGCTTAGGACAGCAAGTTTAGGTGACAAATCCACTATGTTTTGGCAAAATAGTTGTGTGACAATCAGTTACAACCTATTACTGTAACCAGAGAACACACACAACAGAAAGGAACAGTTTGTCTTCCCTGCTCTCAGCTACAACGCTCTTTATTTCAAGGGCTTTATAAGCAGCAAAACTGTCTCGGCTCACATACACTGTGATATGGGGCTATTAGCCTAATCTCAACTGAGTTTGTATATTATGTCCTGGAATCTCTATTTATATCTTCATTTTTGCAGCCTATTATATTATTTTAGGATATGTTCACACAGCAGTAATACAAGTCGAACTAATCTGAAAGGTCATTTTGCTGTCGAGCCTGTTAGAGAAATATGAGGCTGAGCCTTGGGTTTCTATAGTGGTTTGTAGATTTGAACTGCCGAGGGTCCGCACTATTCAGTGGAGCTTCTCAGTGTGACCACCCACCACAGTTTCAGCACTGTTTTTGACCAGAAACCAAAAGGCAGATAGTAGACATTAGTAGGCAGATAGTAGACATTAGTAGGCAGATAGTAGGCATTTTGCACATTGTAATCAGGAGGGGGGGCTGGACTCAGTGTGAACATACCCTTATTCAAGAGATCATACTATATCTGATTCATATAATTTCATATCATTCATAATATAAAAAATAGGGGCATGGAATGTTTTGCCTTATAAGTAGACAGATTTTTCTTTCAGGATTCTGGCAAAGTTTGTGACAGCTCCCAACAGAGCTGACATCACCCAGCTTTCCAAAAGAACAGGCAACTTAAGAACATTTTTATTGGAAATTCTCATGAACCTTGACTCTTTTCCCTTCAAACACCACCTGCATTCCACCTGGCAGAATACAGGTCTGGCTACCCCATTTATCTTAAGTGGTACCCTACTGATCAGACATTTATGGGATATCCTGTGGATATGCCATAATTGTTTATGGTGGGAAACTCTAAACTATTTGTACAGTGTCAACATTAGAATTAATTAAGCCACCAATATAAGGTTTCACATTTTAGGCTATGGATTAACAGGTGAATACCATTGGAATGCAGGACAGCTCAATGTTTCCCTGTGGAAAAAAGTGATCCTCTATGTCCCCAAAGGGAACACATATTGTGTTGTGATAAAACCATTGAATTACTCAAAATCTATCAGCCTTGTGTTGTCATTGCAGAGAGATTTACTTCACTTTCTTGCATGAAATTATCTCCAGCATTGTGTGTTCCTTGTATGTAAAGTGCTTCTAATAGTACTGTATAAATACCCTGACACTTACAGACCTTGTGCTTTTCAGTCCACTGATGTTTTACTCTATGTTTCTATCTCCATAACAACCACAAATTCACTATAAATCACTTAAACAACCAACCATAAAAACACAATCAAGGAAGCCCTAAAACTAATGTTGCAAAAGACAAACTGCAGTAAATCGAGGACAATAAAACATAGATTTATATTAGTTATCAGCTAAAATCTTCATCCACCGTGAAAGCTTCATAGAAAAAGTGTCTCATTTTTCCTCAATATCAATTCAATTAAATACAGGCTAAGTAATTACAATTAACGCAGGCAATTTTATATTGTAAATGTTTATGTTACAACAGCCTCTTGGTTTATGCTCTGAGCATATGTACTAGAAAGACTAGAATTTAAATACCACCAAGGAACATATTTCTCTCTCCAGGACTCATTTCAAGTTATTTCCAAGACTGTCACTATGGTTCAATGTGACATAAAGTGAAAAAAAGCTTAAAATACATCACAAATAAAATATATGTTAGTGTACTGCGACAACTTGGGGGGATTAGACTCAAAATGGCGGCTTTTCCTGGTCCGGACAGCGGTGGTTCGTGGTACTGGGCGCCGGAAAGATAGCTTTCAGACGGTCCAAGTGTAAATGAAAGTGGCTTTATTCAGCTTAACTGCAACATAACAAAAACAACAAAAAAAACCTAGGCCACCGTTAGGGCCCTAACTCACTCATAGAGCTCACTAGCCTGACTCTTGCTCAACTCTAGCAAAAGTCCCCGGTGGACCTCAGCCCTCCTGGCACAGACCGTCTATCTGTCCAGCTGGGTCCACCATCTCCTGCTCCAAGCAGGATACTCCAGTCTTCTGGAGATACACGCCCCCACCCAAAGGTGTGGCTGAAGGCCTTTTCAGGGCTGGGCCTGGGTCTCTCCACAGCGTCCTCTGGCTCACATACTCACAGTACTAGTTCTACAGTAACATTAAAGGCATTCTCCAGATACCATAAATGACCTTCAGCCATTCTAGGTCTGGGAAACCTTTGTCCATCCACATCAGGATGATGTTGTGGCAAAGAAGAATAGTAAGCCAAGTATGCACACTACCATACCACACCACTCAATGGAAGATATGGAAACCGCCACATTAACATGCTCAGTTTCATCTGCACCTCTCGTACAGTTGTATAGATCAGCACCTTGCACAAGAGTCCATTCAACTCCACTCCAAAGCAGCAGTAATTTTAAGGATAAACAAGGAATAATCTTCACTGCAGCTCATGTGCAGAATTATGTGTCTTCAGGGTCACAGACTACAAATAAACTCAGTGTGTAGTTTGATGCTGCAGTCATGTGTTATCTCCTTCCATCTGCAACCTCTGTCATTTTAAGTGGTATACAAGCGTTACAGTCTCTAGCAGAGGTACAATAACTTTTTGGTTTCTCTCACACTTGGTGGATTACTTTCTTTGAACAGAACAGTAGGACAGTTGCAATTGCTTAATCTCTTACTGGAGCGTGAAGGACAGTGCCTCACACCACAAACTCACCAGGGCTACCACCTTCCATAGCATGCCCCATCTAGGTGATATTTACTGAGCAGCAGCATTCTCTGTGACCTCTAATCCTCTATTTCTAGAAATACCTTGTCTGGTTGCAACTGAATGCAACTGTGGCATGCATGCAGATAACACATGTGTTTGTAAAGCAAATGGTCCCTTTGAGCACAGTTGAAGTCCACAGTTCATACACTACATAAACAGGGTCACAGCCTCTTTAAGATTACCACTTTAACTTGACAATAAGATTTCTATTTACACCACTTTATTGTGAGTGCCACTTACACCGTTCTTTACTTGCATGACAAGGGTAACTACTAAGTTAGTCTTGGAGTAACATTTCGTCCCATTGGGCAGGGCCGCTTTAACCATAGGGCCAACGGTGCACTTACACCAGGCCCTACGATAGCGGGGGCCCCTTTGGACAGCAGGACAGTCCTGCATTTGCTGTCCTGCTGTCCTCCGGACACCAATGAGTTGGAGACAGAGGTGATGTAGGCAGCCGATGTCTGCTCCCGATGTTCTGGGAGCAGGAGGCGCGATGTAGTGACGTCACTTACATCTGTTGCTCCTTAAAGACTCTGGGACTAGAGAAGAGTGAACGGGGGAACAGGGAAAAGTGAGCATTAAGGGGTTTTATATACAGTATATATGTATACACACGTGGACAAAATTGTTGGTACCCCTCGTTTAATGAAAGAAAAACCCACAATGGTCACAGAAATAACTTGAATCTGACAAAAGTAATAATATATAAAAATTCTATGAAAATTAACAAATGAAAGTCAGACATTGCTTTTCAACCATGCTTCAACAGAATTTTTTAAAAAAGAAAACTTATGAAACAGGCCTGGACAGAAATGATGGTTCCCCTGAAAATAATGTGACCAAAGGGAAATGTTAAATCAAGGTGTGTCCACTAATTAGCATCACAGGTGTCTATAATCTTGTAATCAGTCATTGAGCCTGTATATAGGGCTACAGATACTCACTGTGCTGTTTGGTGACATGGTGAGTACCACACTCAACATGGACCAGAGGAAGTGAAGGAAAGAGTTGTCTCAGGAGCTTAGAAAGAAAATTATAGACAAGCATGTTAGAGGTAAAGGTTATAAGACCATCTCCAAGCAGCTTGATGTTCCTGTTACTACAGTTGCACATATTATTCAGAAATTTAAGATCCATGGGACTGTAGACAACCTCCCTGGACGTGGCCGCAGTAGGAAAATTGATGACAAAGCAAAGAGAAGGATAATATGAATGGCAACAAAAGAGCCCAGAAAAACTTCTAAAGAGATTAAAGGTGAACTTCAAGCTCAAGGAACATCAGTGTCAGATCGCACCATCCGTCGTTGTTTGAGCCAAAGTGGACTTCATGGGAGACGACCAAGGAGGACACCATTGTTGAAAACAAATCATAAAAAAAGTCAGACTGGAATTTGCCAAACTACATGTTGACAAGCAACAAAGCTTCAGGGAGAATGTCCTATGGACAGATGAGACAAAAATCGAACTTTTTGGCAAGGCACATCAGCTCTATGTTCACAGATGGAAAAATGAAGCATATCTTGAAAAGAACACTGTCCCTACTGTGAAACATGGAGGAGGCTCTGTTATGTTCTGGGGCTGCTTTTCTGCATCTGGCACAGGGTGTCTTGAATCTGTGCAGGGTACACTGAAATCTCAAGACTATCAAGGGATTCTAGAGAGAAATGTGCTGCCCAGTGTCAGAAAGCTTGGTCTCAGTTGCAGGTCATGGGTCTTGCAACAGGATAATGACCCAAAACACACAGCTAAAAAACACCCAAGAATGGCTAAGAGGAAAACATTGGACTATTCTGAAGTGGCTTTCTATGAGCCCTGACCTAAATCCTATTGAGCAACTTTGGAAGGAGCTGAAACATGCCGTCTGGAAAAGGCACCCTTCAAAGCCGAACCAACTGGAGCAGTTTGTTCATGAGGAGTGGCCAAAATACCTGTTGAGAGGTGCAAAGTCTCATTGACAGTTACAGGAATCGTTTGATTGCAGTGATTGCCTCAAAAGGTTGTGCAACAAAATATTAAGTTAAGGGAATCATCATTTCTGTCCAGGCCTGTTTCATGAGTTTTCTTTTTAAAAATAGGCTGAAACGTTACTCTTGTACTGTATGTAGATGACTTACAGTTGCATCTCAATAAATTAGAATATCTTTGAAACGTTTATTTATTTCAGTAATTAAATTAAAAAAGTGACCTCCTATATTTTCTAGATTCTTTACACACAGAGTGTTCTATTTCAAGTGTTTTATTTCTGTAAATGTTGATTATGGATTACAGGTAATGAAAACCCAAATCTAAGAAAATTTGAATATTGTAAAAAAGTTCAGTATTGTAAATTCAGTGTGTCACCTGCCAAGGTTTCCTAAGCCTTTAAATGGTCCCTCAGTCTGGTTCAGTAGGACACACAATCATGGAAGACGCTGATTATGAATTGTATTACTGAATTACTGAAATGAATGAACATTTCAAAGATATTCTAATTTATTGAGATACACCTGTATATAAAAAAACATTGCTTTACTGTACACTAACAGGATGCTTATGTTCTGTTCTGTGGTACTCTACCTGAAGTCCCCTAACTTCTACAACTCAGAGTGCTGCACACACCTGTATTACTAAGCTGGTCCTGTTATAGTAGCTCAGTGACACCCTCAACTCCACCTGATGAAACAAAAGAGTCCTTGTAAGGGTACACATGTATGAGGAAGTCAGGACAGATAGAGGGATGGTGTAGTACCCCAGTCTTAATTATTTTACTACAACTCACTGTGGCGCAGCCGATTATTAAGAAGCTCACACCTCTTAAAAATTTTGGGACATCTTGGATGGTCCATGTGCCTGAATATGAAATCTATACCAGCTACAGATTGTTGTAAATCTCAGCCATTATTTGTTCTGGCACAGATAATGTTAAATTTGCCAGTCCATGAAACCCCACTACTCTGTCCACACCCTTCCCACTTTTTAGTGTTGAGTGCTACGCAAAGGGGGGGTGGGGAAGAGTAGCAAATATGGCTGTGCACCCAAAATTACAACTTTTATCATACACTTTATGCTACAAACTGGCATAAAATGTAAAATATATTTCACCCACTAACTTCCATTCTAAGTTGTGTTTTTTTCTGCTTAAGTCACAATCAAAGCTATTAAGCAAATTATCTACAATGCTTTAGGGTGCATGTGTTCACAGCACTGCTAAGTCCTGACTTTTATAACATTGTTATCACATTTAATGAATAGTCATGTTAAGAATCACTACCAGACGTCATCTTAAAAGCAGGAAACCTTCCACTTAAGCAGAGCCTTATCTTAGAACTAATAATACAGGAAATATGAGGGAGATTTATTAGGAGGGGAATTTCTAAAGTCACTTTTACTGGAGCTTGGTGTAATTTGTGACCAAACTTATCAAATGATGCACAATGTTTAATAAATTTGCCACATCTATAACTTTTTTAAAAGTGGAGTGAGTGGTGTAAAAATCCAAAATGTTGCAAACGAGCCAAAATTCTTGGATGCAGGGCTTAAGAACTTAACCACAGTATGTATACTGAATGACCCTTACATAAGAAAAGCCAAGAGTTCATGCAGAATAATGGACAGCCCTCATTTATAATGAATTCATGGTTTTTAGCAAATTTCTGTCATCAATGTGTATCAGAACTAAACATGAGGTGCTTCTAGTAGACGTTAATTTCATGTATCGAAGTTTAGAAAAAATGTGGTGGTTATTCCAGCATCACAACTACAGTGATATAATAAATATCTATTTATTTAATCCCAAAGTTAAAATACATACTGTGAACAACAAGACATTGTACAAACATTGCAGCACACGAGAACCCCTTCTTATGTGATTTAGACTTATACCCCTAAGTCCTTAAAGGGGTTGTCCCACAAACATTAGACCATAGGAACTTTCTTTCGCTCCACATTCAACCTGAGTGCAGTCAGGGTTAGTTTGGGTGGGACTAGTGGTGGCCGATGGCCCCACCACCTGCACTCCCTCACCACACCCTCTATTCGGGAAAGTGGCAAGGGCAGCTCAAAATCCCAATTTAGGCTAAAGTCCCACATGGCGTAAATGCCGCGATTCTAATGAATCCCATGCCCACTTTGCGGGAAAAACTGCACTGCGGACACGCGGCGATTTCCAAAACTGGCACGGTTTTGGAAATCGCAGTATGTCAATTATAGCTACGTAAACGCCGGAAACAGAAAGTCCGCAAAGGAAAACTCTTCAAACTTTCTGTCTAAAGCGCAGCAGGAAGAACCGTGATGCGATCCCGCCTCGGTTTCTCCTGCAGCGCTTTTTTGCTGCGGGACGCCATGTTGCGGAAACACATCTTTTCTTGTTGCAGATTTTGTTGAGTTTTTTTGAGACAAATCCAGGAGTGGATTGAGCAGAAGGTAGAAGTATAAGTATTTTATATATATATCTCCCATTACTCTAGTAGCCATTCTTGGCTTTGGTTCAAAAAACCGCAACAAAATCTGCAACAAAAAAATCTGTGTGGGGCCTTAGCCTTACAGAATAAATTGCGGCTTTTTATGCCTTCTACATCTAAAACTGATGTACAAGGCCTAATAAATCTGGGCTATTATATTTTAGTGTCTGGAAAGAACTCTATATTGTGAAGGGTATTGCTACTGAAAGCCCCTATGATCAGTTGCTATAGAAGTGTTAGTGCACTTTTTTGCCATAGCACTTCTTCAGAAAAAATAAGGTATTACAGTGCAGCCACTGATATGAACTTGTTATTAATGCTCTAATCCACTTAACTTTACATCCCTAATAGGGTATAAAGGAAACCATCATCTAAACTGGACAATAATGTTCCCAATATATTATATATGTGAAACTTTGGAATGTGTAATCTAATAGCACTTCAGATAGACATCCCTCTCCCTGCATATTTCCCTGATGTAATAAACAGCTCTATATCTGGTCAATGAAGCATCCATTATTATCCATTGATTACTATGATTAGGAGACCTTTTCCTTGTAAAAGGTTTCCATTCAGAAATCCCACTCTATAAACATCACATGGTCATTTACATTGGTTTAATTACTGTACATCACAGCCCGTGTATCAGGTTAAATTGACTCAATTGGTGCTAATGAAGCAAAAATAATGAGTCCAGTCCAGTCTTGTACAGCTGGCATGTTTCTGGGCAACCAATAGGGCTATGTCACAGGGTATATAAAGTTGTGTCACTCGCCATGAGAGTCAGGAGTACAGGACACTGCTCACGGTAAGCAGCATGGAGTCCTCATTACTAATGTGCCAGCATTAGATTGCATTGTTATGAATAGACTATTCCTTGTGTTCTATTGGCATATTGATATGGTTGTTGGAGGTAGATCTATTTCTCCACAGTGGCATTCATTCTAACTTTAAATTAATATACTAGATGTAGAGGATTATTCTGCATAAGTTCTGCATACGTTCTCTTACTCTGTGAGAGGACAGCATCTGACATGTTAACTGGGCACTTAAAAGGAACTGTCACATTACAAATGCAGTATCAGGCACAGAGCAGGAAATCTAAGCAGATTGGTACATAGTTTGGTGGGAAAAAAATTAGCGAAGCTTATCATTTATTAATATAAATCTATCACTTTCAGCCTAGGAGTCATGCAGACATCCAACTCAGTGATTGTCAGTTATTTCCATAGGGGATGGCTGTCAAACACTGAATAGGACCGCCCACTGGACTCATGAGCTCAGAATGAGGAGAGATTTGAATGAATAAATCACAAGTTAGGCTTGGTTCACACTACCATCATTGAAGTCTGTTATTCTGATTTGTCATAGGATCAGAGCAAGGGACTGAAATGCCAACAGAATGAGCACCCTCTGTCAAAATTTGTCTCCTTTTACTGTAATTTTAAAACCGTAAACATTCTTCTGTCTTGTTTGTTTACTTTTCTAAAAGAAGAAAAAGACTTACCTGCAGGACTTTTCCTTCCATCTGAAGACTAAACAAATGTGACAGAAGAAAGAATCCATCTAGATTTTAACATTACAGTAAATGGGTTCCCCATCTGCATCATTCTGTTGGCATTTCAGTCCATTGCTCTGATCCTGCCAAGAATCAGAACAACAAACTTAAATTACGGCAGTGTGAATGTAGCCTTATAGTTCAACTTTTCCACCAAAACTATATATCAATCTACCCAACTAGTCCTCTTCTGTAATATGCTGCCCAAACATACAACTGCATTTCAAAGTGACAGGTTCACTTTAAATCTACTATAAGGAGCAATGGATTCAGCAGTATATACTGATATAGCCTTTGAGAGATTTTCATGGACATTAATGTTTTTTCGAAGATTATGGTACGTTTTTGTGCTTTGTAATCTATCCTCTGCAGTAATTTGACCCCTGACAGCTTATCAATGCTGCTGTTTGTTTTTTCCATAGTTGCCAATATAAGATATGTGTCAACACTAACGCTAGGTTCACACCTGCGCTCGGGTTTCCATTCTTCGGGTCCGCTTGGGGACTCGAAAAATGGAAAGCCAATCTGCTCAAAAAGGTGTTACCCGTGCTTGCAGGACTTTTCTCTCCGCATTTTTTACGTGGATTCAGGGACAGAAACAGAATTGAGGCACAGGTGTGAACCTAGCCTAACTTGGCAAAGAGGTACAAGCAGTGAGCAATTCCTGTAATACTAATATATCAGAGGATTGCTGATATTACGCTTCATTAACCCCCTAATATATCTAAAAGTCACATTAAAATAGTAAAAACCCTCCTGAAAATATCATTTTTATTACTGTAGACTTTTAATTCATGCATCAAGTAACTATACTTGGCACATAACTCAGGTGCCTTAAGTGCATTTTAACCTAATTTTAGCTTTTAGAGCCAATAAAATAGTTTTCTCCTCTGTGTTACAGCAGTCATATCTTTTGCATTGGGTCATCGGTGTAGCTGTAAGAGATCTTGTATTGTGCGGGGCAAGTTGTATTTTTATAGAAGCCAAGTATATAGAAATTATGTGAAATTAAAAAAAAATAACTAAATAGTGAAAGATTTTGTAAGGGTTTTTTTTTTTTTACTTTTTAAAATTGTTCTTAATACTTTTTGACTTTTCTAAATATTAGCTGACTTTTCACTGTAAAACCACTCAGATGCTGGCACTATATAGCAGTATTATATAAGCACTCTACTGTATTCTTAGTTAGGAAATATTTTAAACACATAAGATTAAAACTAACAAATTTCTTCTTCTGTGCAGATTAAAGACAAAATGATGACCACAAAATATTTAGCTGTCTTTTTCACCTTTATTGCCTTCAATACCATAGATTGTGAAGAAACTAATATACGGTAAAGTGGACACTATATAAACACATGAACAGCATACTTCTATATATTTAGTGGTCAAAGTATATTTCTAGAGATTTGAGTAAAACTGAGGGTATATGAATAACATTTTTACACTTGTTTGTTAAAATCATTTGGTCATTGATAACAGATCATATAATTGGAAGATCTATGACAACCACAACCTTTTGGAAAAAGCATCCCATGATAGCTTATACAGCCTGACAGCTACTTACTTTCATGTCTGTGACCCCATTGTAATGAGGTCCTTCGCCATATACATTTTACATATTGTAAGTGTAACTTTTCTCTCATCTAGAGAATCAATGAGCAGTGAAGTGGCGCAGCCCATACAGAGACGATACTCAGAGGCCATTCTAGCCAGTGACTACAGCAGATCAGTTGATAACATGCTCAAAAAGAATTTTGTGGACTGGCTGCTGGGCAGAAGAGAAAAGAAAAGCAAGTATGTTTCCTAACTTTCATTTTACACAATCAGTATACCAAATCCTTGTTATTTTATCTTAAGACAGAGGCCCCACGCTGCAGAAATGCAACTTTTTCTGTTGTAGATTTTGCTTTGTTTTTTTTTGTTTTTTTTAACCATGGCCAAGAATGGCTACAAAAGGAATGGGAAGTATATAGGAAACTATTATAGTTATCCCTTCTGCTCAATCCACTCCTGGCTTTGGCTCCAGAAACCGCAGCAAAATCTGCAACAAAAAAGCTGCGTTTCAGCAATGTGGGGCTTCAGCCTAAAAAGGTATCCCAGTCAGAGCAGGTTATCCTCGAATATGGGGTAACTTGCCTATTAGTGGGGGCCCGACCTCTGGGAGCCCCTCCAATCACAAGAACTGGGGTGCTTGTTATAGATTTAACTATATTTAATTTATCTTGAACATAGCCCAGTACTATTGCATCACACTGAGCATATACTTAACACTCAGAGCTTTAAAATTTCTGGCTGTATTTGTGTCATTAATACATTTTGTAATATACTCTATTAACAAATTTTGGTTGCCTTATGTGAAATTATTTATTCCTTCCCTTGCTTCTCTGCTTCTCACTGTCTTCTGTGTCTCACTTTGTGCGGTGTTCGGGCTTATATGTGTAATGCAAGGGAAATAAGGGTGGGGAGGGTCACTTGAGACAGTTATATCTTGGGCATTATACAAAGCAGAAATGTGTTTTTGCTGCCACTTTCATGACATCAGAAGTAAGTTTTTATGTTTTATAATACCTAAAGTGCCTGGTTGAAGTGGCCCTCCCCCACCCTCAAGTCCTAACACCGTCCACAGTGAGAAGCAGGAGACAGCTCTCAATAGAGAAATAAGAATAAAAAATGCAGGATTTCACAGAAAGGAGCCAACATTTGTTAATTACAATGTATATTACAAAATTTATTACACAACTGAAGCCAGAAAATCAAAAGTTAGATACAGTGGGGAGCTTATACTCTCACATGTTTGCCGCCCCTTGCAATCTTACTTTGATAAGGGTTTGCAATGCCAGTCAGGATGCCTTTAAAGACTTGCCATAAACAGAACCTAATAGGCATATGCTCAAATATACAATATACTGCAATATTGCAGCATATTGTACACGTGATCAAGCAATCAAAAGTGTTTTAAAGTCTAAAAAGAAATAAATGCATAATAAAATGGGAAAAAGACATTTTCCTCTTGTATTATAACAAAAAGCCCCAAAAACTACATAATTGGTGTTGCATATGAAAAAGTCTGTGCTGTTTAAATATAATGTCATAAAATATAATGTTACCCCATGAACTAAATGGTGTTTTAAAAAAACGCAATGCAAGGATTGGGGGGTTTTAGTTCACTTTGTCTCCACAAAAAATGGAATTAAAAAAATGATCAAAAAGTTGAATTTACCAGAAAATAGTACAAATGAAAACTACAACTCCCTCAAGAGCCCTCATGTAGTTCCGGCAAAAATAAAAAAAAAAAAGTTGTGTGTCATAATATGGTGCCCAAAACATTATTTTCCACAAAAAGTCATTTTATTTAGTAAAAGTGTTAAAACATAACAAAACCTACATAAAATATGGTGTCATCATAAATGTAATGTAATGTTACCATGTCACTTTTAATGCAGAGAGTACATCATAAAAATAAAACACAAAAAATAATGATGGAATTGCATTTATCTTACACAGACTCACCAAATCATTAACCCTTTCATGGTGCCTGGTAAGGAGTATGTAGAGGGCAGGGTTTAATGTGAATGTGGTATACATAGAATATACTGCATTACAGAGGTACTGCTGAATATTGTATGAACAATCGAAACCTCTAGGGGGACTAAAAATAAATGTGAAATAAAAGTAAAAAAAAAAAAAAAGGTTTTGAAGAATAAAAAAAAACATAATTCAAAATTACCTCGCTTTCCTTAGATCACATATAAAAATAAACAAAAAAAAAAATTATCAAAAGCTGTCTGCAACTGTACCCAGAATAATTGATGCTGTTTATAAAGGAAAGGCTGGTCACATCAAATATTGAAGTGATTTAGATTTCTCATTTGTTCATTCACTTAATTTTGTTACTTGACAAAAATAACTAATAAGACCAAGAGTGGCACGCGGGGCATATTTTCCTGATATGGCACTTGGGCGGATTCTCTCAGGGGTTTCGTTCGAACCAAACGCATCCTAAACTAAACTGTTATTATACTGTGGGTATTTTTAGATCCCCAGAGTATAATATGCAGAGACCCCGGGAGGTGATCAAACATAAAAATCAGTGTTACTCACCTTCCCTGGACTCCGGCTCCCTGTTCTCTTCGGCACTTCTGCCTGACGTCAGAGACTGCTGATAGGGCCTCAGGGGTTACATAGGTGTCATAATGCATAATAAAGCCGACGAGACGCCTGAGACCGAATCAGCGGTCGCTGATGTCAGGCAGAAGTGCCAAAGAGAGCAGGGACCCGGAGTCCAGGGAAGGTGAGGAACATTATTTCTTATGTTTGATCACCTCTCCTGGGCCTCCGCTTATTATACTCTGGAGTCTGAAGAAATCCCAGAATATATTAGCTCGTGAGTGGCGAGCCCCAAAAATTTCAGGTTTGGCTGAACTCAAAATTTTTGGAAATTTTGTTGGGGCCACTATGGGACATTATACCGTGTGGAGGGGCCAGTATGGGACATTATACCATGTGGAAGGGCCACTATGGGACATTATACTGTGTGAAAGGGCCACTAAGGGACATTATACCGTGTGGAGGGGCCACTATGAGACATTATACCATTTGGAGGGGCCACTGTGGATTACTATACTGTGTGGAGAAGCCACTATGGATCACTATACTTTGTGTAGGGGCTACTATGGGACATTATTCTGTATGACGATGTATTTTTGCACAAAAACACAGGCAGTTTTCCAATAAAAATGCATGCATTTTTGTGCAAAAACACACCTTGTGAACCCAGCTTTACATCGAAGTGAAAGTACCAGTGGCCCAAGACTGGATGCAGCTATAACTACAGTACATCCAGATACATAATGTGTTTCCACCATAAGGCTGCTGCCACACGGTGCTCCTGGACACTTACATTTACCACTAATTGGGGGCTTCACATGTACTTTCATTGCTTCTAATGGGAAAGTACAGATATGTCCCAGGAAATAGCAGTAAACGCATGTGTCCTGAAGCATCTCGTGGCAGCACTTCTGTGTTTTGGTTTGTGGTATATGACTTTAGTCAGCCTTAGAATTTTTGCACGGCACTCAAAGCACCTCATCATTGATTTTTTTTATTTAAATCGGCACGCCATACAAAAAAAAGGTTGCCTACCCCTGATATACAATATGAAAACTCCTTTTTTATCCAAACTAGGCCATATCCTTAAATAATTAATGTTTTTCCACAATGGGAAATTATTGCATATTGCCTGGATATGCTTTACTTGCATTTCTGTGTCACCCACAAAGAAGCCCCACTTTTTCCTAAACAACTGTTAAACCAGAGCTTTGCTCACTTGTTTTGGACTGGGTTGCAATGCCTGGGGCAGAGCCTTGAGCATATGGGGCAGATAACTACTATTATTTTAAGTAAGTGTCCACCTAGGATCATGTGTGCACACAATGATGTATGCTTGACTTCCTATCTCTGGCTAAGTGACTTGATTAAGTACATATATGTCATATATACATATCATGTATGCTGGAACCACATCTGTCACTTCTCTGCTGCAGTAGTAACAGCCTGCCCAGGAGGGAGCAATAAGCCTATATACTCTGTATGCCCATATAGTGTTTGATGTGCCATATAATAAAAATGTCAGCTGCCCATTATCTGTTGTGGTTATTATCTTGTAAAGAAACAAATGTGAACCCTTTGACCCGTGACTGTTCTCTTCCATAGCAGTATTTCTGACTTTGCCAAAAGACAGGTGGATTTCCAGATGCCAGATTTCAGTACAGACACCGACTCACTGGAAGGTTTTGAAGGGAATAAGAAATTTATGCCCTGGATCTTGAAATACAAACAGATGAACAGGTAATAAAATGAAAAGCTTTATTATATATAATATACAAAATCACCTGTACACATACTACCAGCGCCATGTCAATGGACAATAGGTCATTTTGTTGCTCCTGTTTTGGTTGATTATTTACAGTGCTCAGAATGATGTGAATGCAGCAGTGTGTCAGCAAACCTTGGATCTACTCATGGCAATGGATTTATGCAATGTGAGGTGAGTTTTAATCTAAGCTTTAATATGTATCAAAATGCACTAATGGTGACTGTACACTGAAAAATATGACACATTACTGTTCATCATCTCAGTATGTCTATGTACTTCAAGAAAATGGCAGCTATGTGTGACGACCTTAAGTTGTAAAATATCTGGGATAACACAAAGTGAATTGGTTCCAAAAAAGGACACCTGGAGGAAAGTGTCTATATGTACTTTTTTATTTAAAGGGGATTAACCACCTCCCCCAAAAATATTCAACTGCTACCACCACATTACAGTGATAAACACCATACTTTTGTCATATATCACTTTTGTAGTTTTGGAGAAAAGGGTAAAGGGCCTTCACTAGTGACTATGCTACCCATGGCATGAAAAATATATGAACTGGAATTAGTAATAAATTGATATTTAACATTTCAGCTACGCCCTAAATAAAACCATACTGCAAAGTTGTCTGGTCCCCAATATCCCCAACCAAGGCCAATTTTGGTTTTTCTGCTGCCTGAGGCAGAAATTGAAATGGCACCTCCCCAAACCCCCCCTCCCATAATTAGAAAATTAGGCTTGACTACCACTGCACATGGGTACCATTCAGCACTGAAGCCACCTGAATGAGATCGGTTACTGAACCCCCGGCACATGTATAGTGACTGAAATGATTGATAGAAGCCAGAGACATATACTCAGCCACAGTTCTCAGCTTAACTGAATTGGACAAACTCCATGGGAATGGTGGGGGGGTAGGCTTGGGCAGGTATAACATAAAAAAAACTCCACTGTCCTCCGTCAAAGCCTATTTGGTAGTCCACCACGCCTGGGTCCCTGGAAGCCCTGCACCGCACGTGATCACTGAGGACAATCAGCAGGCCTCAGTGGTCGCTGGAGAGGGACTTGTGACATATGTGAGTGACATTGTTGGTCCCTCTCCAGCATCCACAGAGGCTGCTGTTTGGCCTCAGTAGTCATGTGAGGTGCACGGTTTCTGGGGAATGAGGCAAGGTGCACAACCAAATGGTATGCGGTGGCAGAGATCAGAGTGCCAGTGACATTTTTTTGTTTTTTTATAATGTTTCTCCTGCAACAGATTACTCAGAATTATCCAATTCCTGGAAAACCCCTTTAAGAATAATGTCCCATAAAGCATGCAATATAATGTCCCATAGTGGCTTTCATACAGTATAATGTTCCATAGTGGCCCCTTCACAGAGTATAATGATCGACAGTGACCCCTTCACATAGTATAATGTTCCATATTGGCCCCTCTACACAGTATGGTACCCCATAATGGCCCCTACGTATGTTCCAAAAATTTCAGATTCAGCCGAATTTGAGGTTCATTACTCACGAGCTATTATACTCTGGGGTCTCTTCAGACCCCAGAGTATAATGATCTGAGGCACAGGAAAGGTGATCAAACATAATTAACAATGTCACTCACCTCACCAAGATTCCGTCGCGTTTGTCTGATGTCAGGGGCAGCTAAGGCCTGTGATTGGGCCTCATTGGTCACGTCGGTGTTATGACGCATAATGACAGCAACATAACCCACACAACCATGCTGAATATGAGTATCTTGTCTCATGGCAGATGTGGCTCAGACCTCACCCTTATGTATCTCTGCCTTTATTAAACCATGATATGTCTTTTGGAAAGCTGATACACAAACTTTCATGAACTTATTGTATTCCCACAGTACTTATGGATCTTTCTCATACAGTTAATATTATCCTATGGTGGTGGTTTCCTCCATTCCTAGTTCCCCCCCCCCCTTCCTCTTCTCCCAATTCCCTCCCCTTGTTGACTTTCATTTGCAGGAATAACACCCTTTAGGGATGTAAAACTGGTTGAATAAAAACATTTTGAAAAAATAGTCTTAGTATGGCCGGCTAATTCCTACATAACAGTATGGTGAAAGGCATGTTGGGTAGAACGTTATGCTAATGCAAGAATTGTTTTTTATCTCCACAGATTCCCCTAAGCAGTGTTACATCACTCAATTCAAGATCAGTTGTTGGAGTGATAGTGGAAATATTTGAAGCTTTACTATTGGCCAGCATTTAATATGTATTCGCAATGCAATAAAACATTCATATAAAAATAATCAGCTATCTGGCATTTCTTGAATTTTTAGATGATAACATTTACTATCAAAGGGGCTATTCTACAATCACAAATTGTCATGTATTCACCAATCACAACGGTTCTGTGTCCCCAGTTTGGATGGAACACTGGTCCCACATGTGCACTCTCGTTCCATTCAGTGTTATGTAATTTAAGAGATAGCCTAGTACAGTACAGCTACCTTCAGTCCCATAGACTATGAGTGAAACGGCATCATGCATGTGTTCCATCATGATCATAATCCATTCAAATAGGGGGCACAGGACCCACATTCTCATAATTAGTAGGGGTCCCAATGATCAGACACTTAACTATCCTGTGGATAGGTAATAAATGATGATTATGTATCCCATGTAAGGGATCGTAGTAGCTAGCTACATAGTGAATTGTGTGCTAGACCATTAAAGTGGTTGCCCAGGATTTGACAAACAAGGCTGCTTTTTATCCAATAATAGCACCATATCTGTTGTGCTTGGTATTGCAGCTCAGCCCCATTAAAGGATTTGCTGTGAGTTAAATACTGATGATGAGTCCTTTAAGGTAAGTGTAATGCTGGCACTGTGTGCTTGTGGGCATACCATCTCTCATATTCAGCCACCAGTTTACCTTTAGTTTACACTGTGCAGTTCCTGACTCTCCAGGTTGCTGGTCTAGCCAATAGGGTAGGTGTGCCCTCCATCTCAGCAACTTGAGAATCAACAAGTACATCTGTGAGCCCTGTCCAGCCAATCACAAGCAATACTTGCCTTTGTAAATCTACTCAGCCCTCTGCACTGCGCCTGAGCAATATAGGATTCCTGTTTGATTCACTGTGTATTGACCTTGGCCTGTTTATTGACTTTGCTTCTGACTCTGTTCCTGATCTACTGACCTTCTGTGTATGACCTCTGTTTGTCTCTGAGAAACTAAGCTGCTTGTCTAAACCCTCTTGCTTTTTTTTTTTCACTTCACTTCCTACCTTAAACCTTTGGTCCAGACATGACCACTCTTTTGTCTAACCCTCTGGTGCTTCAAACCAAGGCCTCTTTGGCCAGCTGCCACTCCGAGAAGCAGCAACTTAGTAGTCTCCCTACAGCATAGACCAGATCCAGATACAGGGGTTAAAGGGTGAAACCAGGGAGGCTGATTGGATAACGCCCTTGGGAGTGACCCAAGTTAGGTGGCACAATCTGCTGCCCTTTACAATAGTTTATCAACATCTGATCAGTGGGAGTTCAGTACTCAGGACCCCCACAAATCAGCTGCTCAAGTGAGCATCGCTTCCACTTTACAGGGCAATGATATCATATTCATCGGTCACAAGTGAATGGCACTGAGCTGCAATACAAAGCACAGCCCCTATGCAATGTACAATGCTGTGCATGGTATTTAGTGAAGATGCTGCAGTGCTCACCCAAATGCTCTAGTCTCTTAACCAGCTGATCAATGGGGGTCCTGGGGGTCAGACCCTGCCTAATCTGCTACTGATCCCAAACCCCATAACTTCCTTATGTCATATGAGATCTTAATGTTTGCGGGACAAATTTTTCTTCATGTTGCTACTATTTATTATTCTGTGCAATGTACTGGGAAGCTGGAAAAAAAATTTAGAATGGGGTGAATTTGAAGAAAAAGAGCATTTGTGCGATTTTCTTATGGGCTTCGTTTGTACGGCGTTCACTGTGCAGCCAAAATGGCATGTCACCTGTATTCTATGTTTCGGTACGATTCCAGGGATACCAAATTTATATAGTTTTATTTACATTTTATCCCCTTAACAAAAATCCAAAACTGTGCAAAAAAATTTTTTTTTCTAAAAGTTGTCATATTCTGACACCCGCAACTTTTTTATACTTCTGTGTACGGGGGTGCATAGGACGTCTTTTTTTGCGGGACCAGGTGTATTTTTTAGTTATACCATTTTTGGGAATTGCTATTGCTTTGATCACTTTTTATTCAAATTTTTATCAGAGGCAAAACAGTGAAAAAACGGCGGTTTGGCACTTTTGATTTTTTTTTCCCGGCGTTTACCGTACGGGAAAAATATTTTTAGAGATTTGGAGACTGGGCATTTTCGGACACAGGGATACCTAATGTGTATGTGTTTCACAGTATTTAAGTACTTTTATATGTGTTCTAGGGAAAGGGGGTTGATTTGAACTTTTAATATTTTTTATTTTTTTTATATTTTTTTTTTACTTTTTTAATTTTTTTTGCATTTATTAGACCTCCTAGGGGTCTTTAAAACCCAGGGTGCCTGACCACTAATGCAATGCATTACAATGCTACATAGAGTAGCCTGCAATAGAAACTAATGAAAGACAGACCTGGGAGCCTCCACAAGGCTCCCAGCTGTCATGGTAATGCAACGCTGGCCAGAGGCTTTGACCAAGGCACCAGAAGGTTTAATGCCTGCGATCAGTGTGAGCACCGATCGCGGGCATTAGTGCCGGGTCTCTCCTGTATAAAACAGGAGAGACCCAAGCGGCCGCCATATTTAAACACCTGACATCCACGGTACTATTACGGCAGATGTCAAGAAAGGGTTATAGGGGTTGTCCAGGATAAATGAACAATTTGTTAATAATTAATAATTAGCTTTCTAATATATCTTTTTTACTATATTCTATAGTTTTTCATTAATATACAGTGGGGAAAAAAAAGTATTTAGTCAGCCACCAATTGTGCAAGTTCTCCCACTTAAAAAGATGAGAGAGGCCTGTAATTGTCATCATAGGTAGACCTCAACTATGAGAGACAAAATGAGAAAACATATCTAGAAAATCACACTGTCTGATTTTTTAAGAATTTATTTGCAAATTATGGTGGAAAATAAGTATTTGGTCACCTACAAACAAGCAAGATTTCTGGCTCTCACAGACCTGTAACTTCTTCTTTAAGAGGCTCCTCTGTCCTCCACTCATTACCTGTAGTAATGGCACCTGTTTGACATTGTTATCAGTATAAAAGACACCTGTCCACAACCTCAAACAGTCACACTCCAAACTCCACTATGGTGAAGACCAAAGAGCTGTGGAAGGACACCAGAAACAAAATTGTAGACCTGCACCAGGCTGGGAAGACTGAATCTGCAATAGGCAAGCAGCTTGGTGTGAAGAAATCAACTGTGGGAGCAATAATTAGAAAATGGAAGACATACAAGACCACTGATAATCTCCCGCGATCAGGGGCTCCACGCAAGATCTCACCCCCGTGGGGTCCAAATAATCACAAGAACGGTGAGCAAAAATCTCAGAACCACACGGGGGGACCTAGTGAATGACCTGCAGAAAGCTGGAACTAATGTAACAAAGGCTACTGTAACAGACATGTCCCCCTGCTTAAGTCAGTACATATCCGGGCCGGTCTGAAGTTTGCTAGAGAGCATTTGGATGTTCCAGAAGAGTATTGTGAGAATGTCATATGGTCAGATGAAACCAAAGTAGAACTGTTTGGTAGAAACACAACTCATCGTGTTTGGAGGAGAGTGAATGCTGAGTTGCATCCAAAGAACACCATACCTACTGTGAAGCATGGGGGTGGCAACATCATGCTCTGGGGCTGTTTTTCTGCAAAGGGACCAGGACGACTGATCCATGTACATGAAAGAATGAATGGGGCCATGTATCGTGAGATTTTGAGTGCAAACCTCCTTCCATCAGCAAGGGCATTGAAGATGAAACATGGCTGGGTCTTTCAGCATGACAATGATCCCAAGCACACTGCCAGGGCAATGAAGGAGTGGCTTTGTAAGAAGCATTTCAAGGTCCTGGAGTGGCCTAGCCAGTCTCCAGATCCAACCCCATAGAAAACCTTTGGAGGGAGTTGAAAGTCCGTGTTGCCCAGTGACAGCCCCAAAACATCACTGCTCTAGAGAAGATCTGCATGGAGGAATGGGCCAACATACCAGCAACAGTGTGTGCCAACCTTGTGAAGACTTACAGAAAACGTTTGACCTCTGTCATTGCCAACAAAGGATATATAACAAAGTATTGAGATGAACTTTTGTTATTGACCAAATACTTATTTTCCACCATAATTAGCAAATAAATTCTTTAAAAATCAGACAATGTGATTTTCTGGATTTGTTTTCTCATTTTGTCTCTCATAGTTGAGGTCTACCTATGATGTCAATTACAGACCTCTCTCATCTTTTTAAGTGGGAGAACTTGCACAATTGGTGGCTGACTGAATACTTTTTTTCCCCCACTGTATGTAGGTAATGTGACCTACATATATTAAATTTTTTACCTTTCCGCTGATATAATGGGTCTTCGGTCTAATCAAGATCCTGACCTGTTACGTCAGTGTAAAGGCCTTGCCCCCCCCCCCAGCCCCACTATACTTATCATTTCCTCTGGATCTGGGTCCGACTCGTCATCCAGTCGAAGGCCGCCTCCTCTTCTTTCTTTGTGTGCCGACATCCCATACACGCGCAATAGTGCCTGGGAGCTGGCTCACAATACTTACCTGGCTTCTCTTGTTTCCGGTCCGGAGATGAGCCTTGACATGGCCTGTAGCGCAGAGTCAGCATCTCATCCGCTCCAGGCAGATGTCAAGAAGAGGAGGAGACATGAAGACAGGTAAGAATGATGTGGGGGGGAGGGGCTGAGTTAGTTAGTTGGCAAGGGCTAGTAGTGTGCGGGCTAGCTATGGAGACAGGGAAGGTGTGTAAGGGGGAGGGAGCAAAGCATTATGGTAGTTGTAGGATAGAGGCACAGGAAGATACACCATGTAAACAAATGCAGAAGATGTCAGGAGCTCCCAGAGAAAGCCAGAAATCACTCAAAACTAATCACTAACAGACCTTTTTTAAAAAAAAAAAAATTTTGCCTGGACAACCTCTTTAATATTACAATCCTAGAATACCCCCTTATCTCTATTGGAACTAAACTGGAATACCAGATACATCAGCACCGCAGGGGAGCCCATTCTTATAAAGAAAAGGTCCTCCAGCCATTTCTAAAACATCTAGTGGTCGGTCGGAGGAAAAGGCTTGCAGACAGTTGTCTTTATCCTGTATTTTTATTTTATTCTCATCATAATTTATTCTTATCATAGTTGTCTCCTCTGCATGTTTTCAATAGCATTATGACTTGCATATGATTACCCTTGGACAGTATAAACTTGCCCTAGTAACAATAAAGGGGTACTCCCATTTCAAAGACCCTATCTATACTGCTAGCTTATGTAAATTCAAGAGTTTTCCTAAATACATTGCTTTAGCAATGCTGCTTTGTTTGCCTGCTATTTGAGATCATTCCTTCCATTGTTTACACATTGTTTCCTTGGTCCCCAACCTGTTCTATCTCCTTAGCTAGCGTTATATCATTATAGGACCTCATTATAGCATTATAAGAGGGGTGAAGTCACTGGAGGGAAGGGGGAAGCTGAATTCTCAGGACCACGAACGGTTTCAGAGCTGTTATATACTGCTGTGCATCTGGACAAACTGTTCAGCTAACTGCAGTTTGCTGACAAATGCTCTGACAGGGAAAGAAAGATAACACTGAGTTTACTACAAGTCCATTGTCTGTTGAAGCATGTAAGTGTTATTTCTAACTGTGTAATGTAATACAGTATACATTTACTGTGCATATTATTTGATCTACATTATTATAGATTTCTAGTAATGATAATAAATAATCTCTCAAGGTAAAGGCAAAGTCTATATCTAGTGAGGTACTTCATAGTGTTCTATCTATCAAATAGTCAATGCCCGCCCACCAGTTTGTGGAAGAATACAGGAAGTAAGAATAAGAGACAGCAGGCAAAGTTGGTGAGCGGGAGATGGAGATTGGAAAACCCCTTTAATGTAGGTGTGCCTTTAAACTGTAGATGAAAGCTTACATGACTGTATACTTCTATTGGCTTTAGTATAGTAGACTATAAAGGGGTCTGCCGGGTTTTTACACAGTTTCCGCCCAAACAATGCATTTTTTAAGCGGATTCGGGGACGAAAACCCCAAACGCAGAACAGGCGCAGGTGTGAACCTAGCCTACGCCAGGTTTATAGCTTTACAACTTCTTGGGCAGTCAGGCATATGAGAGGGGAAGTTGAGATCAGACAGTGAACTCATGGTCATGTGTGAGATACACATCTTTCTAGGATGTGACAAGGGGGAAGCGGGGGGCACCCTGGCAGGGTGCGTGGCTAAGCACAAGCCAGGAGCTTCACATTGCAAAAGACTGAATAGTTTGGAAGTGTGGTCACACTTTTGGAAGCCAGCGAATAAGCCAAGAGTCGGCCATATTCCTTTTCCAAGCTCCATGGAAACAAAAGGACTCTAAGTTAGTATTATTATTGTTTATTTATATAGCACCTTTAATTCCATGGAGCTTTACATTTGAGGAGTTACATACGGTACACAAAATATACAAAGCAAATTTGATACTAACAGTGACCAACTGGCACAGTGGGATAGAGGGCCCTGCACGCAAGGGCTTACAATCTATGAGGGAAGAGGGATAGAGACAGAAGGTAGGGATAGAGGCTGTTCAGGTGGTGGTGTAGTGACAGTAGTGTTATTGGAGGTTGCAGGCCTTCCTGAATAGGTGAGTCTTCAGGGCCTTCTTGAAGCTTGTGACTGTGGGGGACAGTCTTATGTATCTTGGTATTGAGTTCCAGAGTATGGGGGATGCAGGGGAGAAGTCTTGGAGATGATTGTGTGAAGAGCGGATAAGAGCAGAGCGAAGTAGGAGGTCTTTGGAGGATTGGAGGTTGCATGTGGGCAGGTAGCGGGAGATTATGTCGGAGATATATGGAGGGGACAGTTTGTGGAGGGCTTTGTATGTCAGCGTTAGTAATTTGAACTCTATTCGCTGGGCAATGGGTAGCCAGTGAAGGGATTGGCAGAGGGGAGCGGCCAATGAAGAACAGGGGGAGAGGTGTATTAAGCGAGCAGCACAGTTTAAAGTGTAGTGGAGGGGGGCGAGAGTGTATGCTGGGAGGCCATGGAGAAGGGTGTTATAGTAGTCTAGGCAGGAGATTATGAGGGCGTGGACTAGCATCTTTGTAGTTTCAGGGGTGAGGAAGGAGCGGATTCGCTGGATGTTCTTGAGTTGGAGGCAGCAGGAGGTGTTGAGGGTTTGAATACGCGGCTTGAAGGATAGGTCAGAGTCTAAGGTTTTCCCAAGGCAGCAGACCCGTGGGACTGGGGAGAGTGTGGTTCCATTAACTTTGATAGATGGGTCAGGGAGGGGGGCCGTGCAAGGAGGGGTGAAGATTATGAACTCTGTTTTCTCCATGTTGAGTTTGAGAAAGAGGGAGGAGAGAAAGGAGGCTACGGCTGCTAGACATTCTGGGACTCTGGACAACAGAGAGGTAATGTCTGGTCCAGAGAGATATATTTGGGTGTCGTCAGCATAGCAATGGTAATGGAAACCATGCAATTCTATGAGTTGGCCAAGGCCAAGGGTGTAGATGGAGAACAGGAGGGGTCCTAGGATGGAGCCTTGGGAGACACCTACATAAAGAGGGCATGGCAGGGAGGTGGTGTGCAAGTGGGAGACGCTGAATGTGCGGTTGGTGAGGTATGAAGAGATCCAGGAAAGGGCCAGGTCTGAGATGCCAAGGGATGACAGCATTTCTAACAGGAGGGAATGGTTGACTGTCAAAGACAGAGGAGAGGTTGAGGAGGAGCAGGACAGAGTAGTGACGCTTTGCTTTGGCAGTTAGAAGGTCATTAGTGACCTCAGTTAGGGCAGTTTCTGTGGAGTGATGGGGTCTGAAGCCTGACTGTAGTCTGTCAAAGAGCACATTGGATGAGAGATAGGAGGATAGTTCGGAGTGGACATGTTGCTCCAGCAATTTAGAGGCGTATGGGAGTAGTGAGATGGGTCGATAGTTGGCTAGAGAGGACGGGTCGAGGGAGGGTTTCTTAAGTATAGGTGTGACGGTAGCATGTTTGAAGGCAGAAGAGAAGGATCCATTGGTTAGGGATAGGTTGAAGAGATGGGCTAGGGCAGGAGTAATGACTTCAGAGAGTTTGGGGATGAGATGTGACTGAATCGGGTCAAGCGTGCAGGAGGTGAGGTGGGATTTAGAGATTAGGGTGGGGAGCTTTTCATCAGTGACGGTGGAGAAACAGGTTAAAGAAGAAGAGCGCCGAGCAGTTGGGTAGAGTGGTTGTCAGGGGTGTAGGGTGAGACTATATCTGATGGTGTCAATTTTGCTTTTGAAATAAGAGGCAAAGTCATCAGCTGTGATGAGTGATGTCGGAGGGGGTGCAGGAGAAAAGGGAGTTTAAAGGTAGTGAATAGCTGTTTGGGGTTGCGGAAAAGGGCAGATATTAGTGTGGAGAAGTAGACCTGCTTTGCAGAGATGAGTGTGTTCTTGAATGTGAGTACAGCCTCTTTGTACCTGAGGAGGTCCTCCTGGGAGTGACTTTTCTTCCAGAGGCGTTCTGCAACCCGTGAGGCACGTCTCAGTTTTTGAGTCAGGTCAGTCAAGTTACAAGGTTCATCTGTCTTTTCTTTTATATATATCAGCACTGAACCTCTTGGGTGTTAAATTGTTAAATTTAACGATACTTTGTGTTTGCTCTATGAACCATGTCTAATAAACACAGGGAATACATACATGTTTATATTGAATATGCCTGTATTCTGCTACAAATTAAACATTTTTTTTATCCCATACTTGCTAACATTTTGCCAGGAGAACGACTTGCAGATCGAACTGCAAAAATGCTTGAAAAAAGCCATGTGCCATTTTGCAAAGTCATGCCCCCTTTTGTATTTTGCCACCCCCTTTCTTGTGACATGGGCACTAAATGTGCTGGCTACACCCTTTTGGGACGTGATCGGCCTATGAAGTGCACAGGACATATATAAAGTGACTGCTACCCTGGTAGCCAGGGGAATTTACCTGCTCTTCTAGGAGTCTGGGAAGTCACTCCTTTTTCTTTTCTTTTGGGAGAATTGGTTCTTTATACTTTAATAAATTGATAATATTGTTCATGACTTTTAGCATGTCCTGTTTTATACTCATATTACCTTACTGAAGATATGTTACAATGACACGTCACCTGAAGCGCTCTGATAAATACTAGACTTGTATTTATTAAAACCTAGCCATCAAACAACCCGAAACTGAGTAAATGTCATGACAGAGAAGGAATGTGAACAGAAACGTTATGGAGAAAACAAAACAAAAATTATTAAATGTTTCCAATGGGAAACTAAAGCCACTCAACAGCAAGGACTGTAATAAAACTGGGAGAACATTAGCTGGTCTACATATACATGGCCGCCACTATGAACACAACAGAAGACACATTATGAAAGGCATTTCTCAACATCTCTCCCCCTAGCGTTTACAAATGCGTTTATGATAATGTCATCATTTCGTAGTGTCGGTGTCGCACGGTGGTGACGTATTACAAGTGCGGAAGTGAATCTGTGAGCTGCAACGATGCACCGGAGAGGGGTGGGAGCGGGGGCGATAGCCAAGAAGAAGCTGGCGGAGGTGAACGGGCAGGGGTTAACCTGGTCATGGCCTCTTCGCGTGTATGTAATGTGTAGACGTAAGGGAGGCTCGTTTTGTACCCGGTGTTACTCCGTACATTAATGCAAAAGCTATAAATTAAAATGGTGACATCACCAGAATACGTAATGAGAAATATTTATTAAAATGGCTGCAGGGGAGTAGTAGCACTGTTACCCATAGCAACCAGCCGGGTCCTTTAATATGATTGGTTGTTATGGACAGCACTGTTTCCTATACTGTGGGACAGCCCACTGTTCACATTAGAGGTTTATGTGCATTAAGCCTAATTGTTTTGTAACAGAAAGCTCAGCAGGCCTCTAATGTACTCTTCATCAGTTGCTGCTGTCAGTGAAGGAGAACATCCCAGATACTGGAATCCAGTCCATACTGGTTAACGTATAGAGGATCACCTAGACTGGATGTAGGGCTCAGTTCAGATTAGTGGTGTGAGCCCCCATGGAGGTTTCCTGTTACTTTTGATAGCAAGATTATCATAACATGCAGCTCTCAAGGCAGTAAAGTCCTGACAGACTCCATTATTAGTCGCTGGGATCTGTTGGTCACTGATAGGGGTTAATAGCAGCAAACCCTCAAGTTAGGTTTACAAACAGGCGCAAATTTCAGTGCCTGAATGCTAATAAGGATCACTGACCACAAAGAAAGTAGTGAAAAGCTCCTCATTATGAAGTGATTAAATGGGTATTGCCATCTGGACATTTCTGACTATGTCCACAGGATACGCCATAAGTGCCCCATAGATCTAAGCCCACACCTGTCTAGAGAACAAGAGTCCTTTACAGGAGTACTGAAAATAGCTTTAGGCTGCCTATTCCTTTTCTTGAGATGAATGCTGGTCACAGAGGAATCTTTGTGGTGTTTTGTTTTTAACCAAAAATGAACCCTTCAAGCTTTATTTACCACAAATGAAACGTTATTCCCCTATGCACATGATAGAAGATAAATGTGTGATCGGTGAGACCCCAGGGATCATAGAACCCTGGATCCCCAGTGTGAATGGAGCTGTAATACACATTGCTTTACCACCTCTCCATTCACTTCTATGAGACCAACAGATCTCTGTACTTGGCCATCACCAGCAGTCCCATAGAATTGAAGGGATCGGTGATCTACATTAAGCAACAGACTCAGGGACTGCCATTTTTGTGATTGGTGGTTGTTCCTGTTGGTCAGACTCTTATCCTCCATCCTGTGGATAGTGACCTCCTTTATCCTGTGTGTTTTCACTTAGGGCTGTGCAATTAATCAAATTAATTCAAATGAGTTGATGTTTCAATGAATTTTGATTCTGCTGTTAGCCCCGCCCTGGAGTCTGATATGTTTTATGCAGACTTTCTCCTTCTGCAAGCTATAATCAGCAGTTTCTTCCCTGTAGTCATTAGTTGGGTGGTAGGAGGAGGAAGCCTGCATCTATATCTGACATTAAGGCTATAGCCCCACGTAGTGGGCCACAGCAAAAAAGTGCTGGGGGAAAAACTGACAGCAACGCATCACGGGTTTTCCTGCAGCGCTTTTCACAGAAAGTCGACAGAGGTTTCTTCTGCAGACTTTCTTCTTCCATTATACCTATAGGAAAACCACCAGCGTTTCTGTAGGTACAATTGATAAGCTGCGTTTTACAAAACCAGTTTTAGAAATTGTAGCGTGTCTGCTGTGCGTATTTTCCGCAATGTGTGGCTGGGATTTGCCAGACAAGGACTGTAAAATGCTGCAACGTTTACACTGCCTAAAATTGACAATTGCCCTTAATTTATTTTTAAGCAAAAAAAAAAAAAAAAAAATCGCCCAGCCCTGGTCTCTTATCAAGTGTTTTTTTTTTTTGTTTGTTTTTTTTTTAGTTGTTTTGAGTCGCAAATGCTGATAAAAGTAAGGGGAGAAGGTTTTTTCAGCCAGTGTTGACTTGCCATGAGGACTTCATGCTGCATATTTCAACTATGCCATGAATGACATAAGTTCATTGTTCTTGACCTATGTAATGTATAAAACAACATGACAGGATATATGACAGCTACAACCCCCATTGCATCCTGGCAGCCGCAGACAACGTATTAAGAGCTGTAGTTTCATAACTTCTACAGTGCTGCAGGTTGGAGACTACTGTTGTGCACATCACTTCGGTTAATAAATTATACAAGTCTGTTACATTGCATAAGTCAAAGCAAGCTTTTACAGATATGTGATCTTTCCATTTGATAAAATGTGCCACTAGAATAGAGAATTGGGTTGCCAGACAGACCTCTTTACCTGGGACAACTAACAAATACTTTAAAGAGGACCTTTCAACACCTCCACCATTCCAAGCTCTTAGTATCTCTTAATAGTCACTACTCCACTGATTCCAGTGTATTTTCTCTGTAGCCTCCACTGTTCCTGAGCAACAAGCATAGTTAGTTTTGGTTCCTGATGTGCTATGTAGACTCTGTCAGAAGGGCAGTGTCAGAGCTCAGAATCACACCCCTTGCTTGACACCGCCCTCTTGACAATACAGAGACTAAATAGCATATCAGGCACCAAAACTAACAGCGCAGATTGCTCAGGAACAGTGGAGGCTAGAGAAAAAAAAAATCCACCTGTGCCATAATTAGTGGAGCAGCAGCTATTAATTGATGTAAAGAGCTGGACTTGTTGGAGGTGGTGAAAGGTCCTCTTTAAGAATATAAGACCATTGTTTGCTTTAGATATTTGGGATCCATGCCCTCTATGCAAAATAACCTACTGGATTTACTGATTGGTTGACTAGGTACATGTGACTGCATAACTGCACCTTATTCAGTTTACAAAGTGTTTCCTTCAAAAGCATTTTGGGTGTGGGGGATTCAAGAGGTGGAAGAGTGAAGAAATTAGGCGATACCTTTTAGAGGCTAACTGAGTATATTTGAGAAGTAAGCTTTCGGAAGTCTAGCTCCCTTCATCAGACATGGTGTTAGACAAGAACCTGAAAATTCACATTATTTATACATACACAAGGCATGGATCTTCAAAAGGATTCTTGGACTAACAAAATGCAATATACGTAGAGAAGTTATTTATAACAGGTCAGGAAATAAACAGTCTAAAATTTGTGGTGCGTGACAGAGGGATCTGTTATCTATCTGTAATGAGGTGGTGATTTATGACCCTCACAGGTCATACATAGTGTGACATGAAACTGGCATGAATATTAAGTCCAAATTGCAGAGTTTGAAATTTTTGCATTAACTTGTATTCCCATTCCTTTCTCTCTCTCTGCGTCTTAAAATGTCCCATTAAAACCACAACCCGCAAATCTTCAATAGAGTGGTCTTCTCTGGAGAAATGTGCAGCCACTGGGAGATCTGTTCTGCTGTTATTAATATTGGATCTGTGTGAGTTCATGCGCTGACTAAGTCTCTGCCCCGTTTCCCCCACATAGAGGCCTGTGGTGGGACATTGCACACACATTATGAGGTACACCACATTGGAAGACCTGCAGGAAAATGTCCCCCTAATTCTGTGCACCTGTTGTGACTGTGGGATAGGTACACTGTCAGCGGTGTGGATGTGCTTGCAGGTCATGCACCTTTTGTGCAGGCAAGGTGAGGTGCCATTTTCAGTTGGGGCCTTCAGGGCACTCCAGACAATAATACGCCTCAGGTTTGGTGGTTGTCAAAAGGAAAGGAGAGGGGGACTGGAAATATGTCCTTGAGTCTGTTGTCCTTATGTAGCACAGGTTGGAGCTCCTTGGCAATCCTTCGTAGGATCTCCAGCTGTGGGTTGTAGGTGACAACTAGGGCACTCGGGCTTCTTTCCGGGTCTCTTTATAGAGGATTCAAGAGGATCATAGTCTTAGAGTATGTTCACACGGTGGGAAATGAAGAGATTTTGCAAATTATTGACTATCTGAATGAGGCCATACTCAATTATTTGTTTACTGTTAAATAAGTGGCATAAGATTTTGGGCTGCCACTCCTCCCCTTTAGATTTGTTTGCATGGAGTTTTTGTAACAAATTTAAGTGCCTCAATAACTGCTTCAAATTTACCTCAAATCTGCCTCTCCACCTGAGCTTTTTTTTTTATCCACCTGAGGAAAAAAATAGTGTCACGCCTTATCTTCAGGCAGAAAATTCTATACAATCAAGGGGAATCAGAAGAACCATCAGCACCAAAATCAGCTTGTAAAATAAAAACAAAAATCCAAAACCAGTTTGGGAAATGCACTGATGTTGGAGGCAGATTCTACAACTGATGTTTTTTCTACGTGGGAGAAAAAACAGTGTCCTTAACCTTAAAATGAGAGTATACAAGCCAAGTATATATGTTTATGGGGGGTTATATATTTCTATTGTGATTGATCCAAAAACCTAAAACTCTATTTTGATTATAGTAGCGTTAATATTCCCTCCCTTCTTTTCAGGCCAAGTACAAAGAGCGAGGGACTGTCTTGGCTGAGGACCAGCTTGTACAGGTGACTAAAGCCATAGCTGTATTTTCGTTCATAACCCTTCTTTTGCAGACATGTGGATAATTCTGGGGCACCGCATTGCTATTGTAGCACTAGAAGTTGCACAGCACTTGTACTGGTTGTCTTGGAACATAAAAGGGGGGGTTAGTTAAAAAAAAAACCATAGGAGTCACTGCTGTACTTGCTGTCGGGTACTATGACTTGTAAAAGTCCAGGAGAAGGAACATTAAGGGACCAATTTATTAAATCCTGCATGCACTGGTATTAGATGAGTCTCAGGAGCTGCCAGAATTGAAATGGTGTAGATCTCATCACAGTTTTCTGGTGCAAGTTGTAGTAAACCTGTCAGGCCCAGACCCCATCCTTGGCTGTCTTAATCCATGCTCCTCTGCACCCATTGTTTTTAGAAAGTGGTCATTTGGGAGCAAAAGGCAAAAAGTCATAATTTTTGCACAAAAGCATAGCCAGTGACTTTTTTATGCCACATATGCAAGAAAAATGGTGTACAAGGCATGATAAATCTGCCCCTAAGTTTTTTTTGTTTTTCTCCTTATCTATGCCACATAGTGTAGGTGACACAGCTTTCCATACTCCTAATCCAGTTGTGTCACCTGGTATACTCTGGTGCATAATGAGTCATCAGCACTTGTGATCAACCCAGTGAGGTCTTTTGGATGGCCGCTAGAGAAGTTACTCAGGAGGGGAGGGGCGCATTAACTACACAAAACCCAGTACACATCACAGTTAAGGACTGCCTAGGAGTAACTTTGGATTGCAGCACTTAGAAGCTTCATACTTCTGTTTCTTGAACATGCAACTGATATGATCTATGTTTAAAGGGAGTTTTTTAGGTCCAAAATGCCTCCTAAACCATAATAGTGCCATGTAGGGCCTTTAATAGGAACAGAAATATACATTTGTGGCTACAAACCAATGAAGCAATGCAAAGATAATTATTTTTATAGATCTGGAAATCAACTGGCAGATGCACTGGAGGCGGGACCTGATTTGGCAGATTTGTCTACAAAAAGCTGTGATGGAGGGAAAGGCTGAAAATGTCATTCACAGCTGCAGCGATGTCATTGGGCTGTGCATCCAGAGAAGAGCTAAAGCACTTGCAGCTGTCTGAAGGTAAAATTGGTAAGTCAGGCCTGCACTGGATGCACTTGCAGGCTGGTTTGCAGATCCATAAAATAATGACTTTTCTCTACATTGTTTCATTGGTTTGAGGTCACAAATGTATGTTTCTGCTCCTATTAAAGGTTCCTACACGTTTATTGTCTCAGCTAACAAAAGCAGTATGAGCATTAGACCCCATGCACATGACCGAGTTTGCAGTGGAATGCCATCCAAGTAAATTCTGTGATGCACTCACCTCTATGGGGGCTTCCGATCCGTTCTGTTCCAATGAAACAGAGCAGGATAGGACCTGTCCTATTTTCATCAGAGCAGAGCAGACTATCAGATGCCCCCTCGGATGGCACACTCTGATATGTCATATGATATGTGACATTTTCTTAGTACTGCTACCACTTTTTTCTTGCAGGTGACATTAGTTGGATACCCCACAGATGGGTATTTGATATGCTAGCGATGTGCCACCAATGTCTGTGATGTGACAGCTTGGCCCAAATAATGAAATACTGTAGTCAGATCCTGTTAATGATAGTCATTTGCTGTGAATCACTTGTTCTTTTTATTATTATAGATGTCTAAGCAGCTAGAAATGTTCAAAACAAATCTAGAAGAATTTGCCAGTAAACACAAGCAGGAAATTAGGAAGAATCCCCAATTCCGGGTTCAGTTTCAAGATATGTGTGCAACAATTGGAGTAGACCCTCTGGCCTGTAAGTTCTAGTTGCCTGCAGTTAATGTCATGTGTATTCATTCCCACTGGCTCATTCCTCCAGTCATTTACATGCTACATGGGGTTTATATGTAGTATGACATACATGTCAGACAGTTACATTTCAATTCTAAAGTGACTGTTGTGTTTTGTTGTGTATTCCAGCTGGTAAAGGCTTTTGGTCAGAAATGCTGGGTGTCGGAGATTTCTACTATGAGCTTGGTGTACAGATAGTAGAAGTGTGTCTGGCTCTGAAGCACCAGAATGGAGGTAAGTGTTAAGTGGGGTGTTAACTGAGCATCCTACTGCTCAATTCAAGGGTGGCGCAGCAGGACTATATGAGTCATAAATCTTTAATCAGGACTGCAGAAGACAGGGCACAATTGTCATGTGTTGGATTTCTTTGGTGAGGAATGCAGATTAGAAACCAGCGATGTAAAATTCTAACTTGCTTTAAAGAAGAACTACAGTGAAAACACTTTTTTTTCCCCCTGCACTGCATTCCTACACCTGATTGTCACCCTCTGCACTCGTGTATACCATACTCCTAATCCTGCAGTTCACCAGTTTGTGTCTTTGCTCAGACTCCATCTTATTCTAGGTTCACACTTGCGCTCAGGTTTCTGTTCTTCGGGTCTGCTTGGGGGCCTAAAAAACAGAAACTCAATCTGCTTACAAAGCAGTCACCCACCATAGACTTTTCTCCCTACATTTTTCAAGTGGAGTGGGGAACAGAATCCCCGAGCGCATATGTGAAGCCAGCCTTGGGGCCGTTCTCATCACGTTTTGATCATAAGTTTAACTGATCCAAAAGTGGATGGAAACTGATGACCATCAGTTTACAGAGAGTCAATGTTAATTAAAAATGGATCAGTTACTGTAGGAGAAACCACAGTTTTGTATCCCACAAAAAAATTGACAAAAACTTTTCCCTTTTTATTTAACATTGATTCTATGTAAACTGATGGTCATCAGTTTCCATCTGCTTTCATCCATTTTTCAAATCAGTTTTTTTTGTATCTGCAAAACTGATCAGTTAAACTGATGATCAAAACGTGATGTGAGCACGCCTTAAGAGAGTCCCTAAACTGATTTTCTGGCAACATTTGTGACTTTTTAATAAATATTGTGTTGTAAGATGTAGTAATATAACCCGTACTCTCCGTTCACTCAATGACCTAAGACTAACATCCTCTATTATCAGAACCTCACACACTCGTATCCAAGACTTCTCCCGAGTTGCACCACTTCTCTGGAATGCTCTATCCCGGACTATTAGATTAACCCCCAATTTCCACAGCTTCAAGAGTAAACTAAAGACATATCTTTTCAGACAGGCCTATCACAACTCCTAATGTAAACCCTTCTGTAGTTAGAATCCCTAAAACATACCCTCCTCTGTCCACGCTCCCGCATTACCTCACAGGATATGATGCCGTATCAGACTAACTTTATATGTCCAGGCACCATCTGCACGTTAAAGGACACGACTGATGACGGCTCATACAGCTTTATATACTGTATGTGTAATGACAGTAACCTCCATTACAGAATTGTCTGACCATTGTACAAACAATGCTACGTCTGTTGCCGCCCCTGCTACCTCTTGTATCACCCCCTCTACCTCATAGATTGTAAGCTCTTGCGAGCAGGGCCCTCAGTCCCAGTGTGTGAATTGAATATTTCTTTGTAATGTATCTTTTTTGCCAGTACTCGAACCCTGCAAATTGTACAGTGCTGCAGAATATTTTGGCGCTATATAAATAAAATGTATTATTATTATTATTTATCTGTTATATTTCCAGAGATATCATTAATTGGGAACACAATCAGGATTGGATGCCACTACAGCTGGTATATAAATATGCCAATCCCGACTGTGTTTTCAACTGGTGGTAAAGTCATCTTTTTGACACCAAAATCACTGCCATAAGTTTTTATAATTCCCAAGATAAAACCACTTGAAATTACCC
Organism: Leptodactylus fallax; assembly: GCA_947044405.1. Classification (NCBI taxonomy): domain Eukaryota; kingdom Metazoa; phylum Chordata; class Amphibia; order Anura; family Leptodactylidae; genus Leptodactylus; species Leptodactylus fallax. The sequence goes on along the minus strand of CAMRHE010000404.1, from coordinate 1,016,318 downwards.
CAAACCGCCTCGCCTCAGCTTCCCTGCTTTATATAAGTGCCCACCCAACCCCACTCTAGTGAGATTCAGGGCAGAGATTTCAGTTAGCAATAAAGAAACAATAGAAATTATAGAGACTGAACAGAATTCAACCTAGGAATTACACAACCCAAATGAAGAGAAGGATCCCATGATTTTTCAAATAGAAAGCCATAAGTTAATAAGGTAATGCTTGCTGAATTACAGTATATATTGGGGAATAGGTTCATAATAAAAGTGAAAAAAAAGTTATTTAAGTTCTTGAACAAACATGGCAGTATATTAGAAGGTGGAGAACAACTTTAAGTTTCATTATATGTTTTATTTATACCAGATGAGTACAGTCATGGCCAAAAGTTTTGAGAATGACACAAATATTATATTTTCACATGATCTGCTGCCCTCTGGTTTTTATGTGTGTTTGTCAGATGTTTTTATCACATACAGAAATATAATTGCATTCATATTATGAGTAACAGAAGCTTATATTGACAGTTAGAATGAGTTAATGCAGCAAGTCAATATTTGCAGTGTTGACCCTTCTTCTTCAGGACCTCTGCAATTCTCCCTGGCATGCTCTCAATCAACTTCTGGACCAAATCCTGACTGATAGCAGTCCATTCTTGCAGAATCAATGCTTTAATTTTGTCTGAATTTGTTGGTTTTTGTTTGTCCACCCGTCTCTTGATGATTGACCACAAGTTCTCAATGGGATTAAGATCTGGGGAGTTTCCAGGCCATGGACCCAAAATCTCTAGGTTTTGTTCCCTGAGCCATTTAGTTATCACCTTTGCTTTATGGCAAGGTGCTCCATCATGCTGGAAAAGGCATTGTTGAGCGCCAAACTGCTCTTGGACGGTTGGGAGAAGTTGCTCTTGGAGGACATTCTGGTACCATTCTTTATTCATGGCTGTGTTTTTAGGCAAGACTGTGAGAGAGCCGATTCCCTTGGCTGAGAAGCAACCCCACACATGAATGGTTTCAGGATGCTTTACAGTTGGCATGAGACAAGACTGGTGGTAGCGCTCACCTCTTCTTCTCCGAATAAGCTGTTTTCCAGATGTTCCAAACAATCGAAAAGGGGATTCATCAGAGAAAATGACTTTACCTCAGTCCTCAGCAGTCCACTCCCTGTACCTTTTGCAGAATATCAGTCTGTCCCTGATGTTTTTTCTGGAGAGAAGTGGCTTCTTTGCTGCCCTCCTTGAGACCAGGCCTTGCTCCAAGAGTCTCCGCCTCACAGTGCGTGCAGATGCACTCACACCTGCCTGCTGCCATTCCTCAGCAAGCTCTGCACTGCTGGTAGCCCGATCCCGCAGCTGAAACACTTTTAAGAGACGGTCCTGCCGCTTGCTGGTCTTTCTTGGGCGCCCTGGAGCCTTTTTGGCACCAATGGAACCTCTCTCCTTGAAGTTCTTGATGATGCGATAGATTGTTGACTGAGGTGCAATCTTTCTAGCTGCAATACTCTTCCCAGTTAGGCCATTTTTGTGCAGTGCAATGATGACTGCACGTGTTTCTTTAGAGATAACCATGGTTAACAGAAGAGAAACAATGATGGCAAGCACCAGCCTCCTTTTAAAGTGTCCAGTGGTGTCATTCTTACTTAATCATGACAGATTGATCTCCAGCCCTGTCCTCATCAACACCCACACCTGTGTTAATGGAGCAATCACTGAAACGATGTTAGGTGGTCCTTTTAAGGCAGGGCTGCAATGATGTTGAAATGTGTTTTGGGGGATAAAGTTCATTTTCTAGGCAAATATTGACTTTGCAAGTAATTGCTGTTAAGCTGATCACTCTTTATAACATTCTGGAGTATATGCAAATTGCCATTAGAAAAACTGAAGCAGTAGACTTTGTAAAAATTAATATTTGTATCATTCTCAAAACTTTTGGCCATGACTGTACACATCTGGAGCACTGCAAAGCTGTGTAGATGCTGACCCCTCTCTCACTATTAACTTGTAATTATTTCTTCCTAGGTCTGATAACCCTGGCTGAGCTCCACCAGCAGGTTTTGAAGGGAAGAGGGAAGCTGGCTCAGGACGTCAGTCAGTGAGTAACCTTCACATGCAGCGGGGTCACTGGGACATATTAGTTAGCCCCATTATTGTGTGTTTGTCACTCAAATAAAAGGTAATATTTGGCAAAGAACCAGGGTAATAGTTTTTGCATTATTAACACATAGAGCTGTTGGTATGTTATTGAAGATGCCTTCACTGGTCCAGTCCCACGTGGAGGCCATGATGCAGCTGAACACCACTTTTACATGCAAGTCTGTGCGGTTTTCAGATTGACTGGTCATTTAATTGTTGAAAGTTGATTTGATGGCACATTTTGTGGTACATATAATTTACACATTAGTTTTAAATACATTTTTTATGGTGGTGGTGATAAAAGGGCAAAAAAAAAAACAGTTCTGACGTATTTTTTTCTTTTCTCTTTTTATTGTTTATCATGGTAAAAATAACGTGTTAGTTTTCTTCTACAGGTCTGTGTGAATGCAACGATAGCAATAATGTATAGTGTAGTTTTTTTTTGTTTTGTGTTTTAGCAGTTTTGCACCATAAAAATAGGTTTTATACATTTTTATCTTATAAAGTTATCTTTATTCTGTTGGTCATTGTGGCAGTAACATACATGACCTGTATGATTCTGCTGCTGATCATGCTGGTACAGTGACAAAGTCATGTGATCAGAACCCCATGCTAGTATGGTGCAGGTACTTTAAGCACTCCTGCCTGATCCGTACTATCATGGTAGGCGGTCTTCAGTGGGGTTAAATAGGAACTGTTATTTCAACAAACTTTTCATAAATCAATAGTACAGGTGATAATAAGGAATTTTGTAAGACCTGTTCAGAGAAAAATGATTTTCTCTTCTTATCATGCGGTTTCCCTGCTCTGAAAATTCTGTGTTATCCATCGTGAGATGGACTCCAGGTCACATGACTCAGATTACACATGTCTATGGAAAGGGAGGTGGGTAAACTGAAGGAGAGAGAGATGGAAATATAGATTTAGTCTTATGCTGGAGCCAGATAGCTTTCTGTCACAACCAAGGTACTTTATTCACATCAGCACAATTCAAGTACTTCCGCATATATGTCCTGCTTGGACCCAGGGTTGCTTTTGTATAAGAGCAGCAAGCAGATTCTCGTCTGATTACTGTACGCAGTGTTAAGGCAGTCTTCACCCAACAGCTCAACGAGAAGTGTAGATATAGCAGAGGGGAAAACCCATAAGTCTGCACAATGCAAGTCATATTATAGCCAGAAATTGTGGTACTTCTCATGACTACACACAGCAGCTTATCCTGAAAATTGTAATGAAATGACAGGAATGCTTTAAAGAGGACTTTTCACCACCTCCACTAATTCCAGCACAGTTAAGAGATTTTTCTCGAGCTCCTGACTTTCCAGAGCAATAGGTGCTGTTAGCTTTCCTGCCTGATATGCTACTTATTATCTCAGTCTGTAGTGTCAGGCAGGGGGTGTAATTCAGAACTCCAGTCAGAGGTAGCCAGTGTCTGACACTGACTTTGACTGTACAGAGGCTAAATAGCATATCTGGAACCAAAATGTCACAGTGCTCACTGCTTGGAAATGGTGGAGGCTATAGAAAAAAATTCCAACTGTGCCAGAATTAGATGCAAAGAGCTGGACTTGGTGGAGGTGCTGAAAGGTCCTTTTTAAGCTACTGGAGTGAAAAAAAAAAGAAATTAAATCAAACATTTCCATGGTATATATTGACATTCATGTATCTCTGTGCTTTCTTTCTAGTTACATTACATATATCCATGTTCGCTGCTTTGGATGGTTTCATTACAGCCTGTTCTTCTCTATTTGATTTCACTGAGCTCATTTCTTATTTTAGGGATGATATCATCAGAGCAATTAAAAAATTAAAAGTCCTCGGTAGTGGTTTTGGTATCATCCCAGTTGGTGGAACCTACCTGGTGCAGTCTGTTCCTGCCGAGCTGAACATGGATCACACAGTGGTCTTACAGCTGGCGGAGGTTAGTAAGATTATGTCATCATTCATTAGGCAACACTGGCAGCAGTTGGTGGTTTATAGATTTCAGATGTGTATTATAGCAGATCCCCTCCACAAATCACATATTGATGACCTATCCTATTATCAGTATATAAAATCAATTTGGGGCAAGAGAACCCCTTTAATTTAACCTGTGAAGAAGTTGTGTTTGTATGTAATGATGATATTTGTAAGTGATTACAAAATTAGAGCCAAAGAATATATTTTACTGGGGAAAAATGTACAGTTGAAAGGAGTTTCTAGTATCCTGCAAGATAAGAGATGGTTGGGCAGAGGTATACAAGTTCCATATGGTACCCTGTGGCAAATTTGCCCACAGATGTTGCCGCTGGGCCTGTAGATACTGCACACTCATAGGTTGCCAAAGATGACGTCTCAGCTGTTCCCATAAGTGCTCGATTGGGGATAAATCTGGGACTGGGCTGGCCAAGGAAGTGTTTTTCTACCTTGTAGAGACATTCCTTGGAAACCCTGTATGTGGATGAGCATTATCCTGCTGAAAAATGCCAGTTGGAAGCCCTGCCATGAGAGGCAACACATGTAGCTGCAGGATGTCCTGTACATATCAATGAGCAAAAATGTAAAAACACAGAAAAGCAGTGAAAAATACAAGCGTTTTTGCTTGTTTTTTTCCTGCTGCATTTCATTATGTGTGGGCTTAGCCTTAGGCTACACATTGCAGAAAATTTTTTTTTTTTTTTTTGCAGATGTTGCTGTGGTTTTTATGAGCCAAAGTCAAGATTGGCTTGAAATGGAATGGGAAATGTATAGGAAGTGCTTATACTTTTCCCCTCTGCTAAACCCACTCCTGGCTTTGGCTCAAAAAAATGTAGCAAAATCTGCAACATTAAAAAAAGCAGCTTTTTTGTAACATTGGGTCTTAAAGGGGTTGTCCAGGCAAAAATGGACAACCCCTTCAACTTTTAAATCAGCTGAGGGCAGTGGGAAAAAAAAATTCATACTCACCTGTCCCTGATACTCAGGTGTCCTCCTGGGGCATTCTGGTCTTTCTGCTCAACGGGTTTCTTCTGGAGTTCCTAAGCGGTCACGTGTCTTCTGAGACCAATCAGTGAAGGGCATGCAATGTCACTACCTGTGACATAACGGGTCTCTTCCTAAGGCTGCTGATTGGCCTCAACGGATCTCAGGAAGAGCCCCAGGAGAAGCCGCTGGAGCAGAAGAATCGGGACACGCCGGGAGGACATCGGGGACAGATGAGTATGCAGTTTTTAATTTTTTTTTTTTTTTTTCACTGCCCTCGACTGATTTAAAAGTTAAAGGGTGTTTTCTTTTTTTTTTTTTTGGTTTTTTTCTCTTCCTCTTTCTGCTCCCCTTCCCTCCCCTCTTTTTTTTCATCATCATCTAACTAAGGTTTATGTTGCCTTGCTGACTGTGGACATCTTGGGGTCCCCTTTGGTGGCTCCGGTCCGCATTGTTTGTATTTCTGGTCTATTTTATGTTGTTTGTTCGTAAAAATTCAATAAAATATTTGAATAGAAAAAAAAAGTTAAAGGGGTTGTCCAATTTTTCCTGGACTAACCCTATAACCGTAAAATGTTTTTGTATAGATACGTGTGTTCATCATTTACCCTCTCTTTTCTGCAGAAGAAGGGCTACGTGACAGTCAGTGAAATTAAATCAAGTCTGAACTGGGAAAAAGAAAGAGCTAAACATGTCCTGGTAAGTGTTCTCTTTTCTATGATGAGATAGTGCTGACCTCTGGTGTACTGACTTCACCAGTATCATTACTGATTATTTTTGTCCCTTTGTTACAAGTCTGCGCTGTAAGATAGTCAGCTAGTCTGATGTTTGTCATTACACTGGGATAAAGATAATGTAAGAACCAGCTCCTTCTCTATCATTCTACTGTCTCTAGTTACAAATGTTAATGCAGAGCTTTAGGGAGAATTCACTTTATTTGTTGCACAATTTAGACCTATGAAATTCTGCAGCAAATGATGGTACAATGTAAATCAATGGGGTTTAACCAGCTCCATTCAGTTAGACTGCACAAAATCTTCAGTGCATTCTAGACATGCTATGTACACTCATAACCACAGCATGTTCTGTTTCTTGCAGAGATGTTGTGCATTTTCACCACAAGTTTTATTCAGTGCAATGTAATGAGGAAAATCCACATGTAATATATGCCGATTTCATTGTAGATTTGGTGTATATTTGTACGATGATTAAATAGTGTAGTTTTATGCTGTGAACTTGGTCTTATTATGTTTCTAACACTGACTGTGAATACAGAAAACTAATGATCATAGAGAGGCTTGTCACTGAGGTTATTCTCAGGAAATCTAATATGGGAACCAAATAGTGAACACTGCCAAGCTCCTGTTTCATCTGCCCTCAGTTCAGGTCTTTAGCTTGAGGCCAGGACCCCACGTGGCATAAACGCAAATCCCATCCACACATTGCGTAAAAACATGCGCAGCGGACATCATGCGATTTCCAAAAACGTTGTTGTTTTTTGTTTTTTTTTTTGCTGCGGCACGCTACGTGGTGCCTTAGCCTGCTCATCTATCTTGGGGAATGTGCACATGGGATGTGTACACTGTGGATTTTTCTTAGGGAATTGAGGGTGGAAAATCTGTAGCTTTTACAGTAGCCGCAAAGTGGACTAAGCTTAAACAAAATCTTATACATGCTGTAGAAAATCTGTAGTGCAAATTGACCTGTGATGTGGATTGTAAATATGCAGAGTTAATCCATCTTGGGATTTTACAGCAGATTTCACAGGGTGGACTCAGCGGCAGGTCCACATGCTTTGGCGCAGTTTTTGCAGAGTGGACAGGCCTGTATAGCAGTCAGACTGTGGTGAATTGTCACTGTGCCAACAGCCATAGGGTGATTGCAGATTGGCAGCATTCTTATTATGCCAGATTGTGAAGATTCTGCCATAAATGCATTTATACCTATTTATTATTCTACAAGCTAATAATGAAACCTACCTGAAAAACATGAGACATGCTGAGTGATTCCTGTGTCTCCCCTTCCAGGAGCATTTACTAAAGGAAGGCTTGGCCTGGATCGACACACAAGCAGCAGGGGACCCCCAATACTGGCTGCCAGCTCTCTTTTCTGAACTTTATTCGCAACAGATTACCCCAGATGAGAGCAAGGTGGAGGCTCCCTGACACCTATTACTCATGACAGAAATCTCCACTACCTCAGACTCACCTGTCTAAAAAAAAAAAAAAAAGCCTCTGAGGGAAAGTTTTCTGCTGTGGTGTAGCTGACATGGCTGCAGAAGGTATATTTACCTCTTTCCTGTAACTTTAGCACTTCTATTCCCATTTTTCACTGACTACTGGTGGTTTTCTCCCCAAAGGGCAGTAAGTGTGATGTTCAGCACCGGGCTGGACGTCCTAATCTGTACATATGCAGAGTATCTATAGCATCCCTTCCCATGTTTCTGAGGCTCTGTGAGTACCCAGCAATGTATGCAATCCAACATGGAAGGTCTAAGCTTATAGCAGCATCAGCTGATCCAAAACAGCCTGGATGAAGAGCAATCTTGTGTAACAATGTAATATACTTTATATTAATAAAATCTTGGAATATTTAAAGTTCTTGGTTTTAATTTAAGTGTTAAGTGAAACACGGCCCGTGTGCTAGCCAGATGTACCAGCTTGAACTTCATGCTGGGAGCGGGACTCCTTACATCCTAGTTATCTATGACGCTAGGAGTCCCTGCCTCCCAGCGACATACTGTCCTGTATCAATTACAGTACTGCCCTTAGAGGCAGTTTTTGAAACCAAGACCTGGAGTGAATTGACAAAAAAAAAAAAAAAACTTACAGCCTGTTCTCTATACTTTTGTGATCCACACACCTGATGTCTTCTAAAGCCGAATCTGAACATATGAACCCACCCTTATAGTGCATAATACAAAACATACTTATTCAGCAGTGGACAGAATGCACTGTATAGGTTCAGATTTGTTACCAGATAAGTGTAGATTCTCCTACCTAGCAGTAAGCTCTACTGTCACAACTTAGAATAATACACCTTCAGCACAGGATTCAGATGGTAATTTCTTTATTTATAGAAGATTCAGGGTTACCAAGTAAATCCTTATTGTACTTAATCCATCTACCGGTAACAGACTCCTGGCAATGAACATCAAAACATAACAGAAGCAAGCAGTGTTCTTGAACATCATGTTGTTAAATGGAGGTTGGACGTGACCAATCAGAGTTGCACTTATAAATACCAACACTATGACTTGATGGATCCTTTAACAAGAGACACAAATGAGCATTTTATACAAGTACCTGCTGTGTAATTTACCAGACTGTGATATATGTATGATACCTCAATATTTCCTTCTGTCAAGAGCTGTAAAGCTTACAGGGTCTGTTAAATGGTATTCATGTTGCTGCAAATAGATTTCTAGAATGGAAAGTTATACAATATTCTAATTTATTTTCTATATCAATTATTAACAATCATACAGCCATTTAAAGGGAGTCTGTCACCAGGGGGAAGCATATTAAACCAGAAACACAGATAGGTCAGGCTCTCCTGAATGTAACGTCTTTCCTCCCCCATAGAAATTCCTGCCTCTGTTGCCAAGATATTCATTTATTTTACAATATGCAATTGAGTGATCTGAATGGAGCCTAACTGTGCTGCTGGTTTAATATGCTTCACTCTGGTGACAGACTCCCTTTAATAATCCGTGTTTCCTTCCAGTGTGTACAAATCCGTCCTCGTCGCGTGATCACATTAGCAGCAGCTGCATGCAGCCTGCTTATGCTTGCACTATTATACAGTTTATACACCTGTATAATAACAAGATCATTGGCGGCCTCATGGGGCTGCTGGAGAGTGTGGACGCACCTTAGTGGTACTATAAATGTAACAAGTTGTGCTTCTGTGCCATCATCACATGCCTAAGAGGGATTTAATGCACTGAAAGTAAACAAAGTTCCTATTGAATGACAGCAAGCAGAGATCTTAAACTGAGAAATTGATGCAGAAATTAAGCTGGAATATAATGTCACTTTTTACACAGAAATGCCATGTATTTGCTGAAACCAGAGTACCCTTTTAACTTGAAAGAACTCTTTAATGTGGCCAAAACATGCTTTGATTAGGCAGGTTACTATGCAAGCAAGAGAGAGATCATAAGCTAAGAGGGCCAGCAGGCTCTACATTGGAACTTCAGACAGAACTATCAAATCATTCAGATATTAATCAGGGTATTTTTTTTCTTTTTCGCTGTTGTATGGACTCCTGCACACGGGCAAAATATGGTTCAGAAAATCCAGACTGTATATTGTCTGCATTTCTCAGGCTGAATCTGGTTGGGAGGCTGGGACTCATGATCTATGCTAGGAGTCCCTGCCTCCCCACAGTTCCATTCTTCTCTACTGTATATAGTGTGAAACAGTGGAGCCACAGGTAGGTACAGATTTTCCAGACTGTATTTGCCCATGTGTAGGAGGCCTAAAAGTATCCATATGTCAGTTTCTTACTACTACCATTTTAACTGCAGCTATGGGTCTATTGTTGTACCTGTACATGTAGCCTTACTAGGTAACTGCCCATTCTTACAACATCAAAAGCAATGTAATGTCACAAAATTACTTCCAGCAAGCCTGAGTCATGAGTATTTCTAGTTGGTATTGGTGGCCAATTTAAAGATCCAAAATCAACAATGCAGCTAGTTGGGACATAAAATGTAAGGCATTATTCACAAATTGCACATTTGGAAGCCAAAACCAGAGAAAATATGAGTTTAAGTTCTTTATCAAAAGATGGTGATTTTGCACATAATGAGTCTACGGTACTGTGACATGACAATCCAACACTGTTGGATTTTGGTTGCAGGTCACATGCGACTTTCACTATAGACATGGAACGTGCATGCAATTTGACATTTTTTTACAGCCAAATTACAGCTCTTAAAATGTTGTGCGACATGTCGCTGTGTAGCCCAGGTCCAATAGTGTTTCAAAGGCTTGCATCTTTTTTGTTTGTTCTGCTTTTGTCCGCACTTACCACTCTCCAAGTCCAAAATTATGTGCTGATTCACTTAAAGGTATTTATAATAGTCTGGGCTCTATTTTTCTGACCCCAAAGCTAAATTGTTACAATCTGGCTGCCACTACTAGGGGAATGTAGGAACTTACTGCTTACCATATTTTTATGGAACACAACATGTAGTGAGATATGAAGGCAACTACAGCTTAAGGCTAGGGATACTTGACTACAAAAAGTTGCACAAAAGTCGCGTAACAATCTGCGACTACCACACAAGTTTTCTAAGAGCTGTGATCTAGTTGTAAATACACAGACAAGTCGCTTGCATCTTTCATTTAAGTCTATGGACTGTAGTGTCGCACAGCCGCACCATCTCTGCATTGCTTTATCAGTTTGTGGCCACAACGGGTCTGTTTCTGCTCCTATTAAAGGCCTCTATACAGCACTATGATTGGTTTGGGAGGCATTTTTTGTACCCGACAGACTCCCTTTAATAATTAAATGCTATGTGGTGAAGCTCTGTATTAAAGAAATATCGCTCCATTATAAAGAAATTAATCAGAACATATTTTGCAGCCTATTTAGATGAAAAATAACTGTGTGCAGTGGTGGACATTCACTTTAAGGAGGTAGCTATCTAAATTCTCTCCATCCAAAGAGCAGGACAATACCAACCACAACAGCTATTAATTTTACTACAGAACAACAATTCTAACTTAATTTCTATAAATGTGATCCCCACCAGATATCACCGTGTGAACACTCACTAGGCACTTTGATGTGATCAGACACAAGAGTGAGCGCACGCCTTTATAATACAGTCTAATTCTCATCACTGTTATATATAAGATCTGCAGTAACCACACAGGGAATGTTTTTTTTTTGTAGAAAGGCTTAGATTATTTCACTTTTACTGAGCATACTCCATAAACACAGCACAGGACCTCATTTTACTCTGGAAACGTGGCAATTACAAAGATCTAAAGGACATTTATGTAAACTATTGGTAGAATAATCCAGAACAAGTCAAACAATTGACACCAGCTGAGGTTGATGTCAGCACCTGCTTTTCTAAGGCTTTTCTAGGTGTCTATGGCTCTATTCACATCTTGGCATTGCCTTGGTTTTGTAATTGACCAGGTTTGTCAAAAATTATTGATAAATGACAAGTTGGCCACGGATTTTCAATCTATTCAATTGAACAGTCTTTTATCCTTCTCATGAAAATCCCAATACACATAGATGTGAATGGGCCGTAATGAATACTAAATGAGTCTTTGTAAAGTAACAATCATTCACGTTGCTTACCTGGATTTACAGCAATTACAAATATAATAAAAAATAAAAAGACATAGAACCTTGTCAAGTTTCTGTAGGAAACATGTCAGGTAAAAGACAAAGTGTTGGTTTTTGAAGGGGTGAAAACAAACTAAAACGATGACGGGTCATGGCGTCTGTCGTGTGGTTGCTTCTGTGGCTGGGCAAGGCTTGGCTCGCTTGAACTCTTTGGCTTGTCTGGGCCGATAAGTGACCATATCACAAAAGAACATAAGGATTAGTATAAGTGTTGCTTCCATGTCTGATCCAGGCTCCATTAGTCCAAGCCCCGCTGCTTTGTTAGCTACAAACTGACCACAGGTTGTCTTTCCTTAGTGCTGGCAGAGAGATTGGCTGACTCTGCTTTGATACAGCCGCCAAAAGCATAAGTGGCTTTGTGCTCAACAAAGTCATATTATCCAGCATGACAACTAGAGTCTGATGTGACGACACTCAACGCTCTACATCTTACTCATTCCCATACCTTATGGGTTTGAACTTCCTTGCATATCCAAGTCTGTCTCAGAAGAGCTGGAGTCCGAGTCTATATCCACAGTCTCATGCCGGTGTTTTTCCCGAACTCTCTGATGGATAAGTTGCAGACGACTGAGAAGATGCTGGTAGTCAAAAAGTCCTCGCTTTTCACCAAATGGGTCCTAGAACCAGAGCAAAACCTATGTGAGATGCCACCAATACAGTGCTCGACCAATAAAAGGTTTTGTGAGTCTCATCCTAACATCCAAGTTGATGTTTAGCTAATCCTGTACAACCTCTTAAAAGGAGTCTGCCATGAACAGCCCCTAATGATCTACAAGTCAGGTGGACAGGGTTCACTTAAATAAAACTTTCTTTTTGCTTCATGATCGATGCCTCTGTTGAAATATTAGCTTTTTTTTTTCCCCAGATATCCTAATGAGCTGTTTGGTGCAACGACAATATCACTGTTGCTCTCATCGCACCAAAGTGCTATGCTTTCCAACAGCCAGTACCTCCCTGCTATGATTGACATGTGTGCTGTCTGGCCCTGTCAGTCATAGCAGGGAGGTAGCTCTGTGGTGTGATGAGTGCAACGGTGACACCCTTGTTGCTCCAAACCGCTCATTGGCATATAAGGAGAAAAAGCTATCATTTCAGCACTGGAGGCAACTAGGAAGCAGAAAAAAAGTGGTTCTATTTACGTAAACACCGGATATCTGACTGTTCTTATAGTTCAATAGGGACTGTTCAGTTGACCAATTACCTTGAAGGCCTCAGACTAAGACTGTATTCACATGACCAAGTCTCATGCAAGAAGAACAGTCCTTTATTTCCTGGACTTAACTCTGCTGTGTGAATTGCACTCACTGCATCATAACTCACTCTGATGCAGGGAGTTCAATTCACACAGCAAAGTTCAGCCCAGTTCTGTCCCTGCTGAAGAAAAGCCTCCCCACAGCATGATGCTACCATCACCATGTGTCACAGTGGGGATGGTGTGTTCAGAGTGATGAGCAGTGTTACTTTTCCACCACACATAACGCTTTGCATTTAGGCCAAAAAGTTCAACTTTGGTCTCATCTGTCCAGAGCACCTTCTCCCACATGTTTGCTGTGTCCACTATATGGCTTGTGGCAAACTGCAAACAACACTTTCTTTCAACAATGGTTTTCTTCTTGCCACTCTTCTATAAAGGCCAGATTTGTTGAGTCCACGACTTATAGTTGTCCTGTGGACAGATTCTCCCACCTGAGCTGTGGATTTCTGCAGCTCCTCCAGAGTGACCATGGGCCTCTTGGCTGCTTGTCTGACTAGTGCTCTCCTTGCTCATTCTGTCAGTTTAGGTGTCTTAGTAGGTTTTGTAATTGTAGAATACTTTTTCCATTTTTGGATGATGGGTTGAATAGTGCTCCTTGGGATGCTCAAAGCTTGGGATATGTTTTTATAACCTAACCCTGCTTTAAACTTATCCACAACTTTATCTCTGACCTGTCTGGTGAATTCCTTGGTCTTCATGATTCTGTTTGTTCACTAGTGTTCTCTAACAAACCACTGAGGCCTTCACAGAACATGTGTATTTATACTGAGACTAAATTACACACAGCTGGACTCCATTAATTAATTAAGTGACTTCTGAAGGCAACTGATTGCACTGGGTTTTATTTAGGGGTATCAGAGTACAGGGGTCTGAATACTTTTGCACGTCACACTTTTCAGATTTTTATTTGATTAAAATTTTGAAAACCATGTGTCATTTTTATTCCACTTCACAATTGTCAGCTACTTTGTGTTGGTCTATCACTTAATATCTCAATAAAATACAGTTAAGATGGTGGTTGTAAGGTGACAAAATGTGAAAAAGTTCAGGGGGTATGAATACTTTTGCAAGCCACTGTATGTAACAGAATAAACCATTACTGATGAACCATTTTAACAGAAGGGATGGTAGGAACACTGTCCCTTTAAAGTGGTTTTCCTACTAACAACACTTGTATCCTTTCCATTAGCTAGGGAATATGTCTGATTGCTGGGACCCCTAGTGACCATGAAAGTGGGGATCCCTGAGTTCCATTGCACGTGTGGTCACTGCTCCATTCACTTCTATGAGATTTACAGAGGTAGCCAAGTACCATGCTCTGTTGGTCCCATAGAAGTGAATGAAGTGGTGACCATCGCTCCAATCAAATGAAGGTGTGAAGGATCATAATGAACTTTTTATAATTTTATACTTTTATATTTGCTTAAGGTGTACTGTGTGTAAAAAAAAAACAAAACATTGTTATCCTTAAAGTTGAATAGTAGATGTGGTTGTTTATGCTTGAAACTGAGTGTAATGTAATGTTACACTACCAGATTTTGTCTGCATACCAAAGTGAGAATCCTTTGTGTCCAAGAAGACACCTCCCTGGATCACTGCGCAAGACAGGAGATGGCTGACCATATACGGAACTGCTTATATCTGTTATCTATGCATTCAAGATATACTGCACCAATTGGGATTGAACATGAGGACTATGTTAACCCTTTCCTATGCTTGCTGCTATATGAACTTATGTTGCTTTAATAAAGTATGTCAGTGCGCCCCTGTATTCGGCTAAGAAAGAGGGTTCATACCAACACTCTTTGTCTGGTGTCTATCAATTAGGACAACGACAGATACCTGGGGGACCTAGCCAATTGGCCCACAAAGGGTCATGACCTTATCAAAGGCAACCGTGCAATCATGTAGAACATGGATCAGCAACCTTTGACACTCCAGCTGCTGTAGAACTACAATTTCCAGCATGCTCAATTCTCTTCTATGGTTAGCTCCAAGAACAGCAGGGCGTATATGCATGTTGAGAAGTGTAGTTCTACAACAGCTGGAATGTCAAAAGTTGCCTACCCCCAATGAAGGACATGGTAGGGCCAAGTCTGTCATGGCAGACCTTACACAATGTTCTGTGGTACAACTGTTAGCATGTTAATATATGACAGTATCACATTTTTACAAATAAGCAAGTGACTCAAAGCGGCAATGTGATGAGTCATCAGAATAGTAATCTCTACTATTTATGCCTCTCACATTACAACCATTATTACCCCTCCCCAAGTCTTTTTATGTATTAACCATATATTATCACGCTGGACATGAACACCATAACTCACCTGCATGCTTTGTCCCTGTAAGTGAAATCTATCCTTGCAAACCACTTCATAAAAGTCATAGTATTCCAAAAAGGATTTTTCCATTACACTCCTACAAGGAAAGAAAGTCAATGAGATAAGCATCTCCTCTATGGCAAAACATTAAACTGGACATTTACAGCCTGCCTAAAAGAACACGCATTTCACGAGAGTAAGGCCACGTGCACACGACCGTAGTGGTGTTTACTGTCAGCAAAAATAGATCTGTGTTCCACAAAATATATGTTGGTATGTCATTTGTAATCACAGATCCACAAAAATACGTATTACCTTATACACTTTTATGGTTGAGTCTGTGCCGCAAACATGGACAAGAATATCCGTATTTTTTTTTAGATGTTTTCTACAGCCCGGACACTGATATGTAAACCTGCGGACATACATATGGGGCCATAGAAATTAATGGGTATACTAGTTGTAATTAAGGATCGGTAATTGTGGATAATATATGGGAAACATCTAAGTTCATGTGTATGGGGCCTAAGAAGCATACAACAGTATCCTCAGCCTCAGTAGTCTAACTTAAGGATTGGACAGTTTAAATTAAATATGTCAGATCCTCTAGAAGTTAGTTTGCCAATAAGCAGCTTTATTGTATAGAAGAAGTGACGTGCTCTCATCACCTGTGCACAGCGGTGCAATGACACTGTGAGCTGAACGAACAGGCACCCCAAGGTAAGTGGACTAGTAGATGGCAGATCACTACCATTCCATATGGGGGAAGAGATAAGGAAATGATTACATGTTTTCTCACATAATAATGCCAGCTCGTGCTCATTGATCGCTTATCAGTTAGTAATAACCATTCCTGTTCAGAGCACTGTGAAAGCTCAGTAAAATATGAGAGCAGAAGTAAATCAGCCATATTGGTTATCACTGAGCATTCACAGAAAGAGCTACAGTGAAAAAAAAAGGCTGAAGTGATTTTACAGAAAATGAAAATTCATGGACAAGCTATTAAAGTCTCTACCATGGTAACCCCTCCCCCAAATAAGAACAAATAAGGGGTCTGATTGCATAAATCCATCTATAGCATTAAAATACAAAAAGCAACATTTGTCTGCAAGTTTTAGGCTAGTGACGAAGTTTGGGTTTTTCAAAGTTTTTAGCGCCTCTTTTGCGGAAAAGTCACAAGAATAGTCATTACAGGTTAGTCAGCAGTAACTTATCAAGAGAGTTGTTACATGACCAGCACATTCCTTGCCAGCTGTGATAACCCCTGTGAATGTGTCTAATTTATGAGGAGGTGCAGACTCTTAACAAATTAGGCACATCCTCTCACAGTCTGTGCATTGATACTGAAATCTAAACCAAAAAGCTGGCACGCAGATGGCTCTCCGCCCACAGCACACACAGCTTTTTTTTTTTTTTTAAAGTGGCAAGGGCAGTGTAAAAACACCACTTGTAACAGTTTTTGTTGCAAGTGACATTTCATCAAATGTTGCAAACCCATCATTTGCAAATTTTTTTTTTTTTTTACGCTACTTTGCCCCTGTGTCTGCATACTAAAATGGCAGTCAAAAAAGTGCCCACAAAACACAAAAAAAGCCAAGGTAAAAATGTGTAGGAGGTTTTATTGTATTAAAATTGAAAATACATAAAGGCAGGGAGTATTACAGGAGACATATAAGGGCTGTATCAATATCTCTAATAAAATAATGGCATAAATACATCAAAAAGTATAGCAAGTGTGGCAATGATTATCAATATGGGAGAGATTTATCACAAGAAGAAGAAGGGAAAAGAGGAACAGGATCCCACCTCATTGCCTCATTTATCAGGTGTCCTTTGGAAAAGCAGACAACTCTACATTTTTCCTTTGCACTAGTCTGGTAAATCTCCCATTATCAGAATTGTTGATATTTGAGGTGCAAAAGACAAAGGGGTGTGGCTAAGCTGTCTCAGTACAATGACATGTACATCTATTTAGACTTGGCGAACAGGCATCCCCTTCTAAATTATTTTTCATGCAACATATTTTACGTATTTTGTAGACTGAGCAAAAATACAACAAATATGTTGCATTTGATCGTGTTGAATGTACATGTATGTACAATGTATCTCAGGAGAGCTTGTGATAACATGTCAGTGCATCACCTACCGTAAGGCCTCAGGACATTGGCACTTTCCCTCCAGCATTTCACATACTGCCACTCTTATGGTCTCATGACGAATGCATTCATTGTAGTTCTTGCTGTCTCCTGAATGTCTTTCCTAAGAATGAGTACAGGTAAGTATTACAAACATAGTCTAGGGTTATAACATCAAGAAATAGGTAGAGAGATTACAAAAAAATGCAATACCTGCTCAAATCCAGGCTCATTGTGATAAGGGTTTTCAGTCATCAGGGACTGGATAGAGATGAGCACTGAAGACAAGCTCTGAGCTGGACTCCAGGCAGGTCCTGTCCAAGTACTGGTGTAAGAAAACAAACGGTAAAGAGTCTGACATGAAATAGGCCAAGCCACACTGGGACTCATACAGTAGCTCTGCCGCTGCAGACTGTATATTCAATACTAGACTATTATCTATGCCAAAGAGAAACAGAGAAAAGTCACGGTACAGTTACAAGTAGTTCCTTACCCAAGAATACTCAGACAGACTTTGCCATTACGATAAAAGTTGGGGTTAAACCTAACAGTATTGTTACCAGTTGTCATCAGTTTAACTCGAGGGGGGTGAATTGGATAATCTGGGGGGCACCGGAACAAGAACAAGAAGAAGCCGCCTTCATAAGGTGTATCAAATGGACCTGTAATAAGTGCGTGGATCTGCAAATAAGAGTGTTTATATTATTACCAAGAATTAAGCAGTATGTCAGACATATGGCTTTTTTATGTAAAAAAGCTGCACTTTATACAAGCATATAACTACCTCTCACCCACATATAGAAATACATCATATAAAGCTGGCAACAATCAAGTATATATAGTGTGGAGCAACTCCCTGCATGTAAAACCCGCAACCTGTAACTGTAAATTGCCAAGGGTTTGCTGCTGACAAGTTCACGACAACTTACTGTGATTTAGTGTTCTGAGCCTAAGGCCACATGCACATGACCGTGTGCATTTGCCTCATCCGTGGTGAAACACATGATGACAGCCATGTGCCGCCTGTGCTTCTATGGACCTATTCACTTCGTCCAATTAGCCCAGGCTGCAAAATGGACCAGTTGTGAGTTTTTCCCCAGGCCCACTGCTGTATACACAGGTTTGTGTTTGGGGCCATAGAGAAGAATGGGTCAGTGTGCTAACCATGCAATCAAAGCTAGCACACTGACAAAGCACACAATCATGTGCCTAGAGTCTAAGGCTAAGGCCGCACATAGCGGGCCGCAGCAAAAAAGCGCTGCGGGAAAAAACACAAGGCATAAACGCTGGATTTCCCGCATCGCTTTGCACAGAAAGTCTACAGAGTTTTCCTCTGCTGACTTTCTGCTTCAATTATTCCTATAGGGAAACCACCAGCATTTCCGCAGGTATAATTGACATGCTGCGATTTTCAAAACGCCGTGTTTTTTGCCACAACATTTATGCCATGCAGGGCCCCACGTTGCGGAAAAGCAGCTTTTTTTGTTGTGGTTTTCTGAGCCAAAGCCAGGAAAGGATTGAGCAGAAGGTAGAAGTATAAGAACTATATTTCCCATTCCCTTTGTAGCCATTGTTGCCTTTGGCTCAAAAAACTGCAACAAAATCTGCAACAAAAAAAGCGGCATTTCCGCAACATAGGGCCTTAGCCTAAAAGGATTTTCTGATTAGAAGCTATGGCAGGTCACTAAGACACACCATCATTTCCTGATATGTGGATGTCTGAATCCCCCAGGATTCCTTACAACAAAGGTGTGCAGTTAGTTATATGCTGCAGCTCATTCACAGCAGAACCAGAATTGGTCTTTGATCCCTCTACTAAATCCTGTACACACAATTTTAAAGAATTCAGTTTTTCATAAAATTAGTGGTTGAAGCATGGAGCAACATCAACTATAGAAGTGAATGTCCCCAGTAGATAAAATCATATACATTCCCAAACAGGAAAACAGGGTACATGAAGCTTGGGAAAAGAAATCCCAATTATTAGAGCACAACACACGCAGTGACTTGTTTAACCCTATGTACATGCAAGGGTCATAGCACATCTAGATACAGAATAACCTAACACAGAAGAAAGAGTGTTTACCTTTGTCATGTCATGGGGATCCGGCACCACAAACATACCAGGAGGCGGCTCTTTATATATTGACATAATGTCCCTGAGGAGAAACAAAATTTTTTTACTGCACTGAAAAAACAAAAGGTGAACAGACATCAAAGCGTTAAATCCTATTTTAGGCATATCTGCCGCAAGCTTCTCTTCTTTCTGCAGCTGGATGGTGGAATGAGGTTTGGAGGCCAGCATTAACCTGACCCCTACCTATTGTGGGATATCCTGTGAATGTGCCATGTATGTCTGAGACGGCACTAGCCCTTTAAATGTAACGTGAAAGTGAAACTATTCTAGTAGAGCAAAACATTTCCTGGTATTTTCAACAAGCACAAAACCTCAGTAACAAGTGGGGGTGGAAGGGGAATTCACTGACATGATGTAACTGTACCTCAGGAAAACAACCTATGCCATTATTAAAGCAGGGCATACAACATGGGTTCAATAGGCCTAAAATACTAATTTAATAAACTGTTCACACCTCTGTTGTGGCCTCTGTTTATAATGACGCAGTGCCACAAGTGTCCAGCAAACCCTCATGAGTTACAATGTGGTCAGTCAGGATTCTACAAGAAAACCAAAGCTGCCCGCATCCCTATTGCCAGGGGCATAACTAAAGGAACTCAATCCAGCTCATCAAAGGGCAGGAGATAAATGTGTTATCCAGGGTTGAGGGTTTTATGGCCTACCCTTTGGAAACGTCATAAATACGTGAGCCCCCAGACCAATCAGCCACTTCCGGCACCTATCCTATACATAATACAAAGCTCCATCTCCTGTACAGCCACCAGGCGCTGTCACTGCAGCTCACCTCCCATTGAAGTCAGCAGGACTTGGTACAACATAAATGTAGTATGTAGCAAAAATTAAACCCATGGCACAGATGTGAACAGAGCCCAATGTTTACAAAGACAATCCTAGTGACTGAAGTTACAAATGACACAAACTGCTCCCTGGATGTGACCCACATATCCTGTCCTTACAGCCACCAGCACGAACCTCCCTTCAACAGTACCTGGGATTGGACTATGGGGACATTAAAAGGGAAGATTTACTAAGTAAAATGTATTAAAATTGATGCATAAATTGCAGAAAAAGAGCAGCACATGCCATGCTGGCCATGAACTTCATTCATTATGTGCTTTACTACTTTTTGCACCTCACTAGACACTCATGAAAATATCTAGATAAAGAAAGGGGTCCTAAGGGCAGTGGTAAATACACCAGATGTATGAATGGCAAGTGTCATTCTTCTTCCCGAAATATTGTATTCAGTAAGCCAGCCAAGAGATGGTATAAGGTAGAGAAAAAAGTTTCTAACATGTCTACTATGATGCACCAAGTTTATCACACAACGTGACGCACTACGAAAGATACATTTGGTGCAGTTTCTGACTATTCTACTTGTAGCCTTTCTAAATATAGGATAGCACTAATAAAGCTCCCCATAGTGTCTAAAACACAGAAGAACACTTGGTGGACATCACATGCAACAAACAATGTTTTGGTTAATTTGCATTTTGCAGAGTAAGAATCTTCTTTTGTGCCATGTTGTTAGCACGAGCTGCCACCTGCATGATGATCAGCACAGCATGACCAGGCTTCACCGCAGAGAAAATGAGAGTTTTTCACTATTCTAACTTTCAGATGTGGTTATGAAATAGACAGAAAGAAACTGGAACGTTTCTTTAAGCTACTCAGGGTACAACTGAACTGTATTATAGGATCCTTCTTTAGGGTAGCGTTATCACCTTGAAGTGTACCTCTAGTATCAGAAACTTGTGACATGTCATTACCGGTGGTCAATGTGAGTCCGGGTGCAGAGACATCCACAGATCCCTGTGCCCCTTTAGCTTGCTAGGTTCTCCTTGGAGATGCAAAGTGCGTATAGAATCACATACTTTTAATGAGCGCATACATGGCTAACCCTGCCTTTCTGATTCAGCTAAAAAGAACCGATCACAGTCAAATGGGCACAGCAATCAATGGGGGTCTTAACCCCAAGGTCCCCTACAATCAAAATATCTGATAAGTCACTTTGAGATGTCAAAGGTTTCCTGACATTGCAAGTACACTTTAATAGATTGACATCGTTCCCTATACCACTACTTTTACACATGCAGGTTGCTTGCTTTTGTTTTTGTTGAAAATTATTACAGTTCTACACCATGATTATTGGCTTCATGTCTTACATAAGAACTGGATCATATATGATATCATTCTGTGTCATGTCACAGGTAAATACTTTAGGTTCTCTAATTTCCACAGGATACCCTTTCATTGTATGGTTAAAGATGAGCTGTCACCTCTCCCAACATGTCCATTTTGCAAATACTTGTATTCCCAATAAAATAATTCTGGAGTATCTGTTCTTATAAGGCTAAATTCATATTTCTGTTTGTATATAGGATGAGAGCAATGGACTTAAAGGGGTTGTACTGTTATTGAAACTTATCCCCTGTTCTGTGGATAGGAAATAAAGTGTCCGTTTGCTGGGAGCTCCCAGTGATCTGGAGGACAGGAAACTGAAAGTCTAAAGCCTTCTTGTGAATGAAGCGCCAGTGCGCTTGTGTGACCAGAGCTCCATTGACTTCTGTGGTGCTGCCAGGGCTGTAATCTTCCATACTCCTGATCAGTGGGGGTGATCAGGCCCCCAGCGATCAGACACTTATACCTTCTGTGAATAGGAAATGTGTGTCCATAACGGCACAACCCCTTTAAACAGCGCTGGAATAACAGATACATTCACTCCAGTGTAATAAATGTGACAGATTTCTTTTGTCACGTTTGTTTACTTTTCAGATGGAAGAAATAGTCTTGTATGCAGGACTTTTTCTTTAGTTCAGAAAGTATTCCTATATTTCTAAAAGGAATAAAGAAGGAACATCAACACAGAGCTCTAGGAAAAGATGCTAGTCATGGAGAGCGCATCATATTTTTTTTGGAATTTCCATAGACGTGAATGGAGAGAGTCACGGATCTGAGCACTGTACTCTCCACTCACTGCAGCAAGGACCCCGTTTCCCAGAGGTGGGACCTGCATTTATTGGACATTTATAGCATATCCTGTGGATGCAAGTCCCAGACGGGAATGCCTTCTAATAGAATTTTCCTTAGAAAAAAAGAAAAATTCTCAAAATAACAAACCCGCCATTATTATAAACTGCAGTAGTGACATGTCAAAAGTGACATCACTGGAACGGTTTGTCACCGACTGGCCCACTGAAAAGACATCTCGGCCTCAAACAGGAGCCTAAGCAGATGTGATGTGGCAGAAGACTCCAGCAGAGCTTGTATAGAAATGGTAAGGAAATTCTGGCCACTGTCATGTTTCTCCAAGAAACCCCTTTAACAGTAACCATTATTCTTGCACTCTGGGTCCCTGTGGCCAGGACTGAGAGAATGGAGCCATCTTCGATCTTCAGCCCCGCCCATAATGGTGCCCCCTGTATACAGGCTGGATGACCCTCTGTCTCTCACCGCTTGATCCGCAGCACACACTGCGCTGACGCCCTCTCGTTGTCCCAGTCAGCACTGGCTGTTGGATCCCACACGGATGAGGTTGTAAGGTGCGAGGTACCGGGGGGCTGGAGGCCGCTGAGGTGAGGAACCATCCCTCCCCCAACCGCCCCCTGGAGTATAATCGCCTCCGCCGCCGGACTCTCCGCCATTCCTTCTCACTCTTGCTTCCGGGACTCCGGAGCAGCGAGATGATAGGACAGAGAGACTTTCACTGTCATAGAAACGCCAGCAGACAATCTATTTACTTCCGCTGGAAACTGGACCATAGAGTCTATGGGAACTGCTAGAGTGACGACCTGTTTACCAGCTGGTGCTGACTTCCGGCGGAAGAAGTTGCTCTAGACTGTGTTTTGTCGCATCGTACACCGTAAGTGGCCATCTTTTTGGTTGTGATAACGAGAGAATACCTTGAGCACAGGCTCAGCAGGACTTGTCTAGTGGTTTGGATGTTATTCTGTAGTACCTGACAATATATCGTATGGTTAGTGTAAAAGATGCGTGTTCTCCAGTACAACGGTATGATATCTATATAATGGAAAGTATGGAGCTGTGCCAGCCCCTTCCATGATGGAGGACACCGACCGACTTATAATGGTGTCCTTCAGGTTCTTCTGTGTGTAGTGTTGCTGTGGAAAATAGCATGTGTGAACAGAGTCTAACTTTACAAAATTCCAAGCACCACTGATAATTCAGTTTAATGTCGTATTAACTAGCTGGACTGGTGTTTTTGCTTAAATAACAAATGTGTCTGGTACTGGAGCTCATCCCCCTTCACTTGAATGGTATGAGCCACCTTAGACCAGTCAAACATTAATAACCAATGTTACACTCTCAAGAGATCCCCTTTTTAAGTGGTTATGCAGGGACATGAACTTAACTTACCTGGTCCCTGCGTTTCTTGAACCTTGATCTGGAGGTTGCGGGCTGTTCCTGACCCTGGGTCACATGATCGGAACTAGGCACAGGTCCCTGGGGTCGCTTTGCCTCCTCCATCCTCTTTTTGATGGCACAGGTAAGTTAACTGTGCTATAGGGACTGGCTTTACTATAGTCCAGTGTTTCTCTTTTCAGACTCAGGGCACCACTGGAGAGAAAACAAAATCCTCAGGGCACCACTGCAAAGTAATTTTTAAGGACAAAGATAATATTGCTTGCAGTCATCTTCCGGACCAGAGTGTTGCGGCCCCCAGCAGGTTTCCAAGGCAGTTGGGAATCACTGCTATAGTCAGTCAGCCTGTGCAAGCAGCAGAGCAGGGAAGGGGCAGAGAGACCTAGGGTATGTGGGGCTGGTTCCGATCCTGTGACTCAGGGTCCAACTGCAACAAACGCCTGGACCAGGTAAATTAGTTTCAAGTTACTGGACAAGTCCTCTTTTAATTGCTCTGCCTATGTGCCCACTTTCCAGAGATGATGAAAACTGTAATTAAACCTAAAATTACTTGTGAATGTAAGCAGCTTTTGTGATCTGAATCTTTCCCAGTGACCCATTTTGTGGAATCTCATCAAGGTAACATCAGGAAGGTGGAGTGCAATCCACTTTCTGGAAATGTGTCTTTATCCCTTCAGATTGTCAGCACAGCCTGCATGACGTTGAGAGCATTCTGCACAGAAGATGGCCAGCAGCCCTTTGGAGGAAGCATATCATGAGCCCCAAGCTCAGAGCAAACAGCACAGTGTGGACAGTGATAAACCTGATAAGCACATGGATCACACCTATTCAGTGGGATGTGAAATCATAGAATGTGATATCCCTTATTCCGCTCTGAGCCCTGATACAGTTGAACTCAGGAAGAAAATCCGACGCTTACATCGACGGGCACAGAGGCAGAAGCATAAGATTAAGTGCATGAAACAACAGATTAAACAACTAAGGGCTACCACGTAAAGGACTACACATGTACAGATTGTGGGATAAAGTAGTGATTCGGGAGGCAGCCATTGTTTCGACTTCTTGACAGAAATTATATTGAGGAACACTATGGTTGGCCTCCCCACAACCTCAAATGGATTTTACACGGAGCAACAATTTTACTAAACTGCACTGCTGAATGAAATAAGATGGAATTCAGTAACATCTGTAATTCGACAGACAGATGTAACTTAAAAGGAATGTATTGCCAACTTTTCTCCATTTATTTCAATCGGTGTTTTTTTCCTGTTTTTATTTTCTTATTGTAGTTTTTTTTTTTTTAATTCTATTTTCTGTACATTATAGGGGCTGCCATCTGACCTGATCTTTTTCTCTGCTCTGTTAGCAGCATTTAGTGATATGTTTCACAGAAGTTTCATGGCCATTGGCTGCAATAGACTAGAGCTGACTCACTGTCTAAGGGAGAGTTTTCTAGACATACTCTGTGCAGAGATGTGATATCATCTGTTGTCAGTAGTAGATGCAATAATGGTTCAGTGGTGTTATCTTCTGTTGCACTCCTGTCTTGCCCCCCACCCCGGACTAGTAATGGTGCAGTGTAGGGGCAATTAATTGCCGCAGAATAATACCTTTGTGGCCACAAACCGATGAAGCAATGCAAAGATGTGCAGATGTGCTTGCAAGTGTATTCCGGGTGGGCTGGAGTTGACAGATTTGCTGACACACAGCTGTGATACAGGCAGCCTGAAAATATCAGTCACGGCTAAAGGGGTCTAGAGACGGAGCACTTGTAATTGTCCGTAGGCAAGTCTGGCAAATTAGGCTCCACCCCCAGTGCATTTGCAGACTGATTTGGATATCCATAAAAAGATGCTTCCTTTTCAGCTTGTGGCCACGAAGATATGTTTCTGCAGCTAGTTAAGGCACCCAAGCTGCACTGTTATTGGTTTGGGAGGCATTTTGGACCTGACAATTGCTTTAGACCCCTACGTACTGTATATTGACTACTTATATTGCCTTGCTGGGAAAGCATCAATCTGAAGTCATGGCTACAAACACAGCTATGATCTCACTGGTGACGTTTTATGTAGAGTGACTGAGTTATTAACACATGTAGTAAAAAGCCTTAAAGGGAATCTGTCAGGGTGTTTTGGGACACTAAACCACCCACAAGTCCTTATGTACTGGGGGTTTAGTGTCCCATATCGCCCTGTTACAAAGCCATCAGTGTCCACGATAAAAATAAAAAAGCTTTATACTCGCCCATCCACTGCACTCCCTGCACTGGCCCTGTTCTTCTCTGAAGCTAGAAGGAGTACACCTCAGATTCAGTGCCCATGCCCTGTACCCCCAGCACTTGCACAGTGAATCCGAGGTGTACATCTTTGGCTTTACTGAAGAACTACGCAGGCTCTGGGAGCACCATAGATGAGTCTAATGAGACTCATTGGACTCATCTCTAGGCAAGTATAAAGCTTTATTTTTTTTTAAATGCCGACATAGATTTAAAACAGGGATTTGGGACACTAATGCCCCTGGTCTATGGGTGTGGGTGTTTAGTGTCCCAAATCAACTTGACAGATTCCCTTTAAGTATGAAGCTGCACCTCTGAGTGGTTTTTTTAACATGTCACCTTATGATTTTCATCAAGTGTAGCATTGTTATGGATGTTTTTTCCGCTTGTGAATAAATGTTTTGGACAAGGACGTTGACAAGTCCCTTGAAATTATTTAATACATTAATCTTAAGGTGCCCACATGTTGCAGGCTTCTTTTACTGACCCAGGGCAGAGGCTGAGATACCGCTGCCATATCCTGCTAGCAGCTCATATCTTGTCAGAAAAGAAAGATCAGATGATAGTTCACATTCAACATGCCTTCGTCCTCATCTAATAGACTGCTCCCACATATATTAGATTCAGAATTACTGAATGTTGCTGATATCCATCTAATAATTGTGGCCATCTTAATTCGCTGTATTAAATTTTAAAGGAATCTTTTATAAATCTGTATATTCCAGGAACAACCAGCAGGGGTCAGACACACACAGGGGAAGTCTTTTACAGACTTGTATCTTATGAGCTCTTGTCACATGATATTTCACTATTGTGTAAGGACAATTGAATTAAAATTAAATTTGTATTTGAAATGAATTGTAATTCTGGGCAAAGAATGAATTGAGTTATGGAGCTCAGCATGTCCCCAAAGTTAGACTTTCTGCCTTTATAGAGGTTGTCTGTCATCTTTTTTTCAAGCCTGTTTCATCCTGTGCTAGAAAACCTTTCCTGGGTGGAGTTCTCATTGGGGACTCTGTAATGAAATGCATTCTTTGTGTTTTAATAAGCAGAGTTCTTCTTGCACAGAGTCCAGGACAGCTCATGAACATGCCATTTAAAGAGAGTGTTTGTCCTTGTGACAGATTCCCTTTCATCTGGTCCAGAAATGACTTAAGCTAAGGCTTTTCCTCTGCAGACTTTCTGCCCTTTTATACCTATACCGAAAATGCCACCGTAAAATTGACATGCTGGGATTTTCAAAACCGCAAGCATTTTTAAAAATGCGGCTTTTCTGGCCAAAACGCTGCTTTTTTTGCATCATTGGGCCCCGGCCTTAAAGAGAATCTGTCATATTTGACATAATTCTGTCAAATATACAGTACAGACCAAAAGTTTGGACACACCTTCTCATTCCAAGAGTTTTCTGTATTTTCATGACTATAAAAATTGTAGATTCACACTGAAGGCATCAAAACTATGAATTAACACATGTGGAATTATATACTTAACAAAAAAGTGTGAAACAACTGAAAATATGTCTTATATTCTAGATTCTTCAAAGTAGCCACCTTTTGCTTTGATTACTGCTTTGCACACTCTTGGCGAGCTTCAAGAGATAGTCACCTGAAATGGTTTTCACTTCGCAGGTGTGCCCTGTCAGGTTTAATAAGTGGGATTTCTTGCCTTATAAATGGGGCTGGGACCATCAGCTGTGTTGTTCAGAAGTCAGGTGGATACACAGCTGATAGTCCTACTGAATGGAGTGTTAGAATTTGTATTATGGCAAGAAACAAGCAACTAAGTAAAGAAAAACGAGTGGCCATCATTACTTTAAGAAATGAAGGTCAGTCAGTCCGAAAAATTGGGAAAACTTTGAAAGTGTCCCCAAGTGCAGTGGCCAAAACCATCAAGCGCTACAAAGAAACTGGCTCACATGAGGACCGCCCCAGGAAAGGAAGACCAAGAGTCACCTCTGCT
Organism: Leptodactylus fallax; assembly: GCA_947044405.1. Lineage (NCBI taxonomy): Eukaryota > Metazoa > Chordata > Amphibia > Anura > Leptodactylidae > Leptodactylus > Leptodactylus fallax. Next base: position 988,418 of record CAMRHE010000404.1, on the reverse strand, counting down.
GCGGAGGATAAGTTCATCCGAGTCACCAGCCTCAGAAATCGCAGGTTAACAGCAGCTCAGATTAGAGACCAGGTCAATGCCACACAGAGTTCTAGCAGCAGACACATCTCTACAACAACTGTTAAGAGGAGACTGTGTGCAGCAGGCCTTCATGGTAAAATAGCTGCTAGGAAACCACTGCTAAGGACAGGCAACAAGCAGAAGAGACTTCTTTGGGCTAAAGAACACAAGGAATGGACATTAGACCTGTGGAAATCTGTGCTTTGGTCTGATGAGTCCAAGTTTGAGATCTTTGGTTCCAACCACCATGTCTTTGCGCGACGCAGAAAAGGTGAACGAATGGACTCTACATGCCTGGTTTCCACCGTGAAGCATGGAGGAGGAGGTGTGATGGTGTGGGGGTGCTTTGCTGGTGACACTGTTGGGGATTTATTCAAAATTGAAGGAATACTGAACCAGCATGGTTACCACAGCATCTTGCAGCGGCATGCTATTCCATCCGGTTTGCGTTTAGTTGGACCATCATTTATTTTTCAACAGGACAATGACCCCAAACACACCTCCAGACTGTGTAAGGGCTCTTTGACCAAGAAGGAGAGTGATGGGGTGCTACGCCAGATGACCTGGCCTCCATAGTCACCAGACCTGAACCCAATCGAGATGGTTTGGGGTGAGCTGGACCGCAGAGTGAAGGCAAAAGTGCCAACAAGTGCTAAGCATCTCTGGGAACTCCTTCAAGACTGTTGGAAGACCATTTCAGGTGACTACCTCTTGAAGCTCATCAAGAGAATGCCAAGAGTGTGCAAAGCAGTAATCAAAGCAAAAGGTGGCTACTTTGAAGAACCTAGAATATAAGACATATTTTCAGTTGTTTCACACTTTTTTGTTAAGTATATAATTCCACATGTGTTAATTCATAGTTTTGATGCCTTCAGTGTGAATCTACAATTTTTATAGTCATGAAAATACAGAAAATTCTTGGAATGAGAAGGTGTGTCCAAACATTTGGTCTGTACTGTACTATCATTAAAGAGGTATCCACATCTCAGTTCTTCAGTGAAGCCAGAGGAGTACACCTTGGCTTCAGTGCGCAGGTCCCGTACCTCCGGCAATTGCGCAGTGAAGCCGGGTTGTCTATCTTCGGCTTCACTGAAGAACAGCACAGGCGCTGGGAGGTGTGCCAACGAAGAAGCTCATGAATAAGCCGGACTGTTCTCGGCTGAACAGTGCTCATCGGATCCTTCTCTAGGTAATTATAAAGGTTTGCATTACAACAGGGCAATTTGGGACACTAAACCCCAGGTCTGTAAGGACCTGTGGGTGGTTTAGTGTCCCAGATTGACCTGACAGATTCCCTTTAATGTTCATTGAAGAAGCCACAGTGGTCATCTGAATGGGACAGCCTCTGATCAGGTGAAGGACCCCACAGATCACATATTGATGTAAGTTCCAGAAAACCTGTTTAATGTTTGTCCCAAAGAGTCCTTTCATGCACTGGCCTGATGCATGACCATAGAAGGCGACCATACAGGACAACTCAACAAGGATATGGACCAAGTAGACCTCTGAGCTTCAAAACAACTAAGAAATAGTATATGTCGGCAATGTACAAAAAGAGCACAGTACTATTTATAGTTATATTTATATAGACGTTATTTTATTGTGAATCATCCTTTGGGGTTTTGTAATAGAATACAAATTATATAAATAAGTAATGCAGAATCACTTGTAAACATGTGGAAATGAGATTTGTACTACTATATGTATGTAGTATAGCATAACTGTTTGAATATTTAGACTTGAAGGCCATTCATACTTTGGAGTGCCTATTCTAGTTTTCTGGTATTAGACCTCATACATACCGCCATATTGCAACTCTATGGCAGGCTTCATACAGTAAACAAATGCAGCCATAATTGGACACCCATACATGTTGATGGCACTTACTGTACTTAGCTATGATATCAATTTTTGCAAGGTTTCTTTGTCAGGTCCCATATAAATTTGAGCGGAAAAAAAAAGTTTGCATTGCCTCTAAGGAAAAGAGCTGTCTGGTAAGATGGATGCAGAGAGACTCAGGATTTTACATGCCAAAGCCCTTGGGGGTCTACATGTTGAAAACCAACCCAAGCAGTGCTGAGTTTTTTTGCAACTATGGGTTACGGTTGCATCCTCAGGTTGTATTGCGACACCATTTACTTATATTAGTAAGTAAACAATCTTTGTTCATATGACAGGAGTCACGGCCAAAGTTGCCATGTATCCCTAGCCTAAAAGCAACTTAGTCTGAACTAGTCTAAAATTCACCTTCTATCTCAGGCTACTGCCTTGTCCTGCCCCTCTGTTACTCTTCTTGTTCCGATAAGTTCTGTAAGAACAAGCCTACCACAAGCTTGCCAGCCAGTCAATGGTATTCCCATTTCAGTCAAACATGGTCAATATGCAATGGCTTCTCCCAAACACAAGGAGCTATGCAAACAGCTGATCACTGTTTATGTAACTCCCATAGTGGTAAATAGGAGTTACGAAAATAGTCTCCACAACTACTGAACACCCTGGGGAGGTAGAGTCAGGGCTACTCCCATCTCACCTATGAAAGGCTGAAATGGGAATAATCCTGTAAAGGAAATGTAGAATAAATAGAAACTATAAGCAGCTGATCAGATACAGGTATCAGCACAGATATGGTTAGAATGAAGTCTGGATATTAAAGTGTACCTAAATGTTCAAACAACTTTTGATTTTCTGGCAGCATTTTTTTCATTAATAAAATGTCATATACTTGAATGGGTTTTGGCTCCTCCTCTGAAATCCACTTTCTGTCCCCCTGTTAAAAGACTTGCTGAGTAGGAGTACAGGAGGTGTAATACAGAGAAGCTGGGGCTTCAGTGGTTCACTTCAAACACATCTCAGACGTTATAAAATGTAGAACTGTGGTTCTGGTGTTGTATGAAATATGAGATTCTAATTATTATGACATAAAGATGCATCCTACCGTTATTATTTCCAGAGATACAATAAAGCATCTGCATAACTAAATATGCAAATCCTGGCTTAGTGTTCAACTGAGGATGTTTCTGAAAATACACTCATTGACAGAAAACCAATGTACTCCGATAGAAATGTCAGATTCCTGCAAAACTTAGAATGCAGTTATGTAAATGCTCACAGGTGTGATCTGATTACAAACTGGATATTGCCACATGACAGCTTAAGGCTTATGCCCCACCTTGCGGAAACGCAACTTTTTTTGTTGCAGATTTTGCTGCATTTTTTTTTTTTTTGAGCCAAAGCCAGGAGTATATTGAGCAGAAGGGAGAAGTATAAGAGCTTTTATATTTCCCATTCCTTTTGTAGCCAGTCTTGACTTTGGCTCAAAAAAACGCAGCAAAAGCTGCAACAAAAAAAGCTACGTTTCTGCAACATAGGTCTTCAGTTTAAGGCTGAAGCCCCACGTTGCCGAAACGCAGCTTTTTTTTGTTGCAGATTTTGTTGCCTTTTTTTGAGCCAATGTCAAGACTGGCTACAAAAGGAATGGGAAATATATAGGAAACTCTTATACTTCTTTCTCCTGCTCAATCCACTCCTGGCTTTTGCTCAAAAAACCACAACAAAAAAAGCTGCGTTTCCACAATGTGGGGCTTCAGCCTAAAAGTGCTTCCCCCGCTGCCCTATAAAAAGCTCTCCAAGGTTACTTTAGGGTAGTGTACCTCTCATTTGATCCACTGACAAGCATAAGGAACTCTACAGGAAACCTACAGTTTCATTGTCCACCATCCAGACACAGGTGGCATCTTCATTACACACCTGTGTCTGTCTGGACCATTCCCAGGTGCTTAGCAGAAGGAAATTTGGTGTCACATTGCTATTTATGTGTCCTGCCATTGACAGTCAGCCACCATCGCCTTTATTTGCAAGTTTGTGGAAACTTTAACTGCTATGGACTAGAATCATATATTGTCTTTAGCAACAAATCAGGATTCTGTTTGGAATCAAATGACAGACATTTGATGGGGAGCCATCAAATATGACAGTTGATCACTCCTAGTAATGATACACGGGACACAATATGTGCAGGACATCCTGCAGCCACATGTCCTGCCTCTCATGGCAAGGTGTCCAAATAGCATTTTTCAGAAAAATAATGCTCATCCACACACATGAAGGGTTTCCCATGAATTTCTCTGGCCAGATTTATTACCAGTCGAGCATTTATAGGATCAACTATGGCAACCATGTTGAGTGTAGGATCTACAGGCTCAGCTGCAACACCTGAGGACAAATGTGTTGAAGGATACCATACAGAACCTGTAAATCTCCATGTCCAACTGTATCTCCTCTTCTATCCAGACTAGAGGAGGCCGAACAAGGTACTAGAGCAGGGATCAGCAACATTCGGCACTCCAACTGCTGTGAAACTACAACTCCCAACATATTCCATTCATTTTCATGGGAGTTCCAAGAACAGCAGAGCAAGATTGCATGCTGGCAGTTGTGGTTTTACAACAGCTGCAGTGCCAAAGGTTGCCTACCCCTGTACTAGAGTCTCCTTTTAATGTAATTAAAATGTAATGTAATAAATGTATTATTTTATTGTAACCACTTGCAATATATAGCATCATTATGTTCATATTTAGGAAGTTTCATTCAAGTCCAACAATTTCCTGATGTATTATTTTTTTTTTTTGTCAGTGAGTGTAATAAAGATAGAACTGCAACTTTGTTGTTATATGAAAGATGATAATCTTCTCCTTCATATGGCTCCAGAACCACAGTTCTACATTTTATAATGACTGAGATATAAGTGTTTGAAATGACCTCAGCTTCTCTGTATTGCACCTGTACTCACAGGAAGTAGTAGTGAGGATTTCTGCTGCCAGTAACGTAAAAGAATACAGAGTGGATTTCCGGGCAGTATTTCATGGAAAGGAGCCAAAATCAGTTAGTAAAGTATATTACAAAATTATTAATGAGACAAATGCTGGCAGAGAATCAAAAGTTGTTCAAAACTTTAAGGATAAAGTGGCAGAGCATTTATAGGCCTCACAATATTGAGATAAAAATTTGGCATTCTGGATCTTAAGAAAGTAGCAACATATACTTGGTGAAGTTAGGGGTCTTGGTTCCTTCAGTTTCAATGTCAACTCTGCTCCTTTCCTTCTTTGGAACATAACTATATTTAAATTTGTAGACAATTAAAATTTGAACATTTAATATACAACTAATAATATACATAATAAAAATATGCAGAGATTTTCTATTAGTGGTGACAGTTTTCGGTCTTGCTAGGTTGCTAATGGATATGACCATTGCACAATATGCAAATGCTGCTCAAGTGCAATGGGTGTGCTAGAGATTCCAAGGTCTCTGTATTCAGCTTTGCCTCCATTGCACTCTATATCTATCTAAGCCTAGCTGCAGACGACCGTGGGTATTTTGCAGTCCGCAAACTAGTAATTAGTCTTCAGTTTTTGCGGACAGAGTGTCTTCAGTATCAGTAAAGTATGTCTGCAAAAACTGAGTGTCTTCAGTGTGTGATCCTAGTTTGTGGATCCACCATAAAAAACACAGGTGACATATAATTATATCCCTGAAAACGGATGGCACACTGAGTACATCTGTTTGCCGTCCTAAGTTTTTAGTCTCCCATAGGCTTCTATGGGCGAGTCCGTTCCGCAAAAACTGAACAGAATAGGACCTGTTCTGACACGGTGCGGAATCACGGCTCGCACACTGATCAGTGAAAAATATGGTTGTGTGCATGTACCATAGAAATGAATGGATCAGTGTGCAATCCACAAAAAAACAACAATAGCACACTGATCTCGCCCACGGAAATGGTGCAAGGAAATGGTGCAACTATTGTACTATCTAATGGCATGATGGTGCTCGCAATAATATTCCCCCTACAATGCATTGTATATCAAGTTTCCGGATGACTAATTTCTTTTTAACTTTTGTCTACAAATTTAAATACGGTTATGTTAATGGGAAACCCTATTAAGCCAGGGCCCCACTTTGCGAAAATGCGGTATTTTGGCCGCAGAAGAAACACTGTGGCAAAAGAACGCTGTGTTTTACATTACCTGCAAAGTGGATTGGATTATTGCTAATCCCAGCCACCCATTACTGAAAAAAAAATCTGGAGCAGAAAAGCTGCAATTTCAAAAACTCGCATTTTTGAAAGTTGCAACATGTCAGTTATTACTTTCCGTATAGGTATAATAGGGGCAGAAAGTCCACAGAGAAGAACTCTGTGGACTTTCTGTGAAAAACAAAACACTGTTTCCACAGCGTGTTTGGCTGCGGCTTGCTACATGGGGCCTTAGCCATAAAGAGAACCTTTACTGCCTCCACCACTTCTGTTTCTTTGCATTCTTCATTAGGCATACCTCCACTGATTTCAGCACAGTTGGAATCTTCTCTGTATCTCCCACCATTCTCGAATAATCAGAGTGGTTAGTTTCAGCACCCTATATACTACTTAGGCTCTGTACTGTCAGGTGGGCACTCCTGGGTGGGAGCATACAGTCTGGGACTGCCTGCCAGAAATTACAGAGCACAATTAGTATATTGGGTTATGAAGCTGACATATATGAGACTAAAGGACTAGTGAAAAGTTCTAACTGTGCTAGGATCAGTACAGCTGTGCCTATTGAATGATTCAGTAAACTGGAGGTGGTGAAAGATCCTCTTTTGCAAATTAAAAAAGTTTGAGTTGATTTTAAGATTGAAGGCAATAGGACCCCTGGTTCTCCATGACAGAAATCTGTTTAAAGATTGCATATGTACATTGTTATGATAGCTACATTGTTACACATTTGTATATTCTGACTTCATTCTGTGTATTTATTTGCTGTTTTTAACTAAGTTACGATTCATGTTGCTAGGGTCAACACCATAGGGTTATAGGTTAAACTTGATGGACCTGTGTGCGTCTTCAAATTATTCATAGCAAGTATGTAAAGTTTGTTGTATTTAAGGAGGTGGCGTTAAATGTATATTGTGGAGTGGAGCTATCTGCATCCTATGCCCCTCTGAATAAAGTTATGAACTGATGATGGTGAGCTCTGTTGACTTTCTTCTACTAATACTTGTTTTTGGATGCTGCCATTTGTCTCCTGAGCAACACGGGTTTTTGCAAGTAGGCCATGTGTGCCAAACCATGAAGTCTGTGAGGTCACCGCAGTGCTGATCCCAGTACTTCATGTGGAGATATACAATATCATTCCTATATATATATATTTTTTTTTTATCTCTTCAAGTCTTTTGCAAATTACTTCTACAACTAAAGCTACTCTCTCTTTTTATGTGCACAGCTAGAGATGAGAACATGATTATGGTCTGGTTTCTTCCAAATCAAGATGACACATCACATGATCTTCCAATATTTGACGTTCATGAGGCATAAAAGTTTCAGAACATACAGGACACTGTAAAGGACTTGATGGCTGTCTGCTTGTAGAGCCTGTGGTTGATCCATACTGTAATGAGAAGACATGATATATGACTGTTTGTTTTTCTTTATAAATAAGGGAATGATCTCAGAGCATATGCTGAATGGGTGTACGTATGTATATATGGCCCCATTCAGGAACAGGATGGCAAAAGAGTGCTCTCCTGGCCGTAAAATACACATACCATGCCGTGTGTGTGTATGTATGTATATATATATATATGTAGATATATATATATATATATATATATATATATATATATATATAGAAGAAAGTCTAAGGCTAAGACACACCACTGCAATCTTATATAGTGGCATATATCAGGGGCTTCTTTTGTTAGTATACATTGGGATTATTTCCAAACATATACTTTCACTATACTCTGGAAAAACACATGACAAAAACATATTTAAATTGCATCTGTGTAACAACTGAAAAGAAAGTACGCGTTGTGGGGCACTCTGGCATTGTATGCATTATGGGAAATCAGTGCTAGTTCTGGGGTTGTTCCCATTTTATAAAATGATGGCATATTGCCAAGATTAGCACTGTGCAGGGAAAACAATAAAAGGAACACAGCACTAAACAAGCACTGTGGCCCTTTCATTCATAGGATCAATGGGGTTCTCAGAGCTTGAACTCCCATCGCTCATGTGATAGCATATACTAGTTATATGCTAACACTTTATAAGATGTGAATAACTTTTTAAAGGGGTTTTCGCAGCATATACCCTGTGAAGGACATCATAGTCCGAAGTCCCCTTCTTTGATCCAAAGTGTAGAGTGCTACCAAATAACAATCTTGCACTGGTGGACACCTGCCCATGCAATACAAGATTGCCCACTGATTCAGATAGCCAAGATGGAATGCCTAAGTTCATGTATGTAATAATATGCAATAACAAACATTAAATAGAACATACATGCACACTTAGACTGTTATGTCCTTCTTGTATACTGGGGCCCAAGATTGCACATAACTGAACTATAGACAGTGCAGAAAAGGGCAACCAATAAAATTAGGGAAATGGGTGTATTGGAATACAATGGCAGAAAAATACATAAAGGGACAGCACAAAGACTTTTCTAACGATCTTTTTATTCCTAGGCCGGCGACAGTGACGAGCACATCCACTCCGTCAAGAGGAAAGAACATTTCACCAGCAAAATAGACAGAGATTCTTTACTGTAAGAGTAGTGAGGCTATGGAGCTCATTGCCACAGGAAGTGGTGATGGTAAATTCAAGTTCAAAGAGGGCCTAGATGTATTTCTTGAATGGAAAAATGTTACAGGTTTTAGATTTTGGTAAAGACAAGTTGATCCAATGTTTTATGCTGATTGCTAGATTGGGAAGGAAATTCCCGACCTAGGGCAATTGGCATCAGTCCCATGGGTTTATGGGGTTTTTTTTTGCCTTCCTCTGGATCAACACTGTAAGAGGGTTATAGAGGTTGGATTCTATGGACCTGTGTCTTCATCCAACCTCATCTACTATATAACTCCATGCAGATGTTGCCTTTGGTCCAATTAAAACCCAAGACCTCAGCCTTGCAAAGCAACAGTACTAACCACTGAGCCACTGTGTTGCCCATATATGCATGTAATACTATATTATTTATTATGTTAACAAAATTACATAATTATAATTCTACTTCAGGGAAAATATATGGCCAGCAGTAGATTACTGATCTGCAGTGATAAGCTGAACAATATGTCGAATTCAATAGAAAATGGGGTTTTCCATGTGAGACAATGCCATTGAACTGGGCCTTAAGCAGAATCCATATACATTATGTATACATTGTCATCTTTAGCTTAATAATACCCTGTGAATAATTTAAAAACTGAATTAGAGCTACACAATAATTCTGTACTCACCTCCATGGAGAAACTAGGATAATTTGCTGAAAAAAAGGAAACATAAAAACGTAGATCAATGACAGCTAGCAAACAAAATGTGAAAATACAGAAGGAGAGATTTGTAGAAATCGATAAATTTAATTGATCTTCACTCAATATCTCCTCATGTACTGATAACAAGGCACTAGCAAGGTTCTTTATAAGTACTACTTGTCTACAAATATGATCTATCTAGACAGTATAAACATGTTGGATCAGATGTAAATCTGTTAAGGACAATATTGCAGCACTATGGAATATGTTGGTGCTATGTAATTAAAAGGAAGTAAATAAATGTGTTACTCACTACATAACCTGCACAGTTCTGTTGATTTGACACCATATCTAACAGGCTTATTATAGTATAACCACCCAAACGCTGTTCATCGGTTATGCCAGTGCACACATTGAAGAGATGCAATGAACTTTAAAGTGAAGTGGTCAGGAAATTTTTACTGTCTTACTTGAGAGCAGGATTTGATGGATGGAGAGATCGATCGATTTGGAGCAAGATTTCTAGGTACAAAGCAGAGTAATCCTGACAGGACTCCTAGGAGGGACGGTGAGAGTCCTGCTTATCCATCCCACACACAGTGATTGACAGCTGTACATGCATCAGTGTGTACAGAGAAGACTGTCAATCACTGTGTATGGGCGGGGTAATCAGGATTGTCACTGTCTCTAATAGACCTGCCAGGATCTACTGTGCTTTTTACTTAAAATCTGCTCCAAATCATGTAGACATATATTGTAACATAGAACTCAGCTTCTCTCCATGTACACTATTTTGGTGGCAGCAGAAATCATCTTCTTGTAATGTAAAACATCTAGCAAGCCACAGGTTGGATACCTTCATATGGATTCCCAAACACAAGGCCTTGGTTTGGAGGCACAGAACTGGTAGGTGCTCTGTCTAACAAACTGTGGAATTGATCTCTCTCAATAGGGCGATTCTAGAAATGAATAAACACACGAGTCAAAGGAGATCACATGTAAGACCTATACGATTCCTACTAAAATTATATCCTTATATTACATACAGTACAATCAATGCATAGTCTTATCGTTTTGGAAATTGTATATATCAGGTAGTGATAGATAGTAATAGTATTTTGACCCAACATTCACAGGACCAGAGAGAGACTGGATTTAAAAACATTCTGTATTATCTGGCGCTTATATAAATATCTACAGTATATACACTACAGTATACTACTGTCACTTGTAGCTCAATGTAATACCTTATCCAAGTCCTGAATTTCAGCTTCACGAAGTTCTATAGTACTTCTTAATAAAATCACTTCTTCTCCCTGTTCTCTATTTAAATCCTGTAAACAATAAAAAGACAACTATTATTACTGTGTCCTATGATGAAGCTTAGCAAAACATCGAAAAACCCAATAAGCCCAGACAGCTGTTTGTGAAGTATTACCTGTTACAAGTTCTGTAATATATCATACTTCTGTCCCTTATATTTAAAAAAGTAGTTGTCTGTTTTCAACAATTTCTTTCAGATACCTTATAAATAATCATACACTATATTTTATTAACTGTTAGACATGAGCTTATACCACACATTTACCTGCTGCTGAGCCAGTTGCCTTTCCATGCAGAGCTTCTCCTCTTCAGCAGATTTGAGCTGTGTCCTCAGTTCTCTCACTGTTCTTTCTGCTTCCATCTTGCTCTAAATAAAATGTGCAGTTATAAATCCTTCCCCACGTAATATACATTTATCTCATGACCATTCTTTTCTGCTGTACTGAATTTATTTTAACATTAGCAGGAGCCATCACATCAGGAGTGATTGAACTTAGACTTTTGGGTTATTTTCTACTGATGACCATATAACTAATGTACAAGCACTAATCATTGGCTCCTGGAATGGACTAGTCAATGCTAAAACCCTGCAATACTGTCTATACCTGCCCCAAAACATAGGAGGCTCTCTGCATTCAAAGTCACTCAAGGTGCTATTTTCTGACACTGTGACGTATATTTTGTTCAACCTGCTATCCTATCTTATTCAATGTTGCTAAAATCAGTCAATGAGCCATGTTAAATCCCATAAGATGCAGGAATCACTTGTTTGCAACCTAAACACACCTGTACCAATATAATGTTCTAAAGCTTAGCAAGTAATTTCACAATAATATAATGTACAACACATTTATATATGAAAGTAATAAAAATGTACAATTGTGATAATGAAACAAACAAAACCACACTTGATGTCTTCTTTATGCTACAGTCATCCTATACCATCATGCCTTTGCCATATTGCTTGACTGGGCATTGCTGATAACGGGGTCCCCCTAAGAACCCCCCACCACCTTTGATACCCAAACTGCTGGGCCTAAATGCCTTCCCCCTCTTTTCCAGCCTCGACCCCTGCCCCCCAGCTCTCAAACCCCCCACCCCCTTAGAAATAAACCAAGACCAAAGGGTTGGATTAAATCGGCCACAGCAGCCGTATTTATTAACAAACCACAAATAAATAACAACAAGTATAACTTATTATAATTTGCATAACTTAAAATAATTTAACAATAAACGCTTAACCTGGGTAAGAGTCCTTGGAGCTACAAAAAACTATCAATCCCCCGGCCTGGCGCTAACATAACCACACCATAAATTTACCACCAGCCGCGACCACCGGCTCGGCGGCACCATGAATAAAGACGAACTCCTTCTTCCATGTACCAGCTCCCAGGGCCAATTTACCCTGTAACCGTTCACCGTGCGCCAGGCCATCCACCAAAATGTGCAATTACCACCAAATGTATGGTGGAGCCTACCTTTGACTCCACCCTTTTAGCCAATTGACCACCAACTCCAAGGACCCCACCCGCCAAGGCCACCGTGACACCACCTGCAAAAAGATAAACAAGTTAAAATAGCCCAAGAAAGAGAAAACGGGGGGGAGGGAGGGACCGCTCGTTAGCATGCCGCGCAGCTCCGGAATGGCCGCTTCCCGGGCTGCGCGGCATAGTCAATTCGAACGGGGTTAAGCCCCGCCCCCACTTCTTCGCGCCCTAGCGCGTTATTGGTCCCCCTACAGCCCGCCCCCAGTCAAGATCCCTGCGCTTTCTGCGCAGCGCTCCGGTCTCCCCGTACTGAAACTTTTCCACCCCAGCTAGGAGACATTATCTAAGTGCACTTCTGGGAAGGAGAAACCGTTTTAGGATTCACAAAATGGTTCTGAAAGTGATAGTGACTTTTTAGACTGCCTTCTCCTAACCATAAGGTCTCATGCACATGGCCTGTGTGCACAGGTCCTGTACAGCAGTACATGCATGAGGCATTGCACAGTATATTTCCCTAGAGACAATGGGGGGAATTCATCAACGCTTCTATACCGAAACTGCCGATCATAGCTGATGTGTATTCTAGGGAAGGGGTGGGGGTGAGTTGAATTTTTATATTCAATAAAACTTGAGAAAAAAAAAAGTAACTGTTTTTTGACACCCACTCCTCAAGAGGGCTTCAACCTGCAATTATTAGATTGCTGATACCATAGACTGCAATATTACTGCATTGCAGTCTAAGGTAAAATCCTTGTATAACTATTAAAGCATAGTTATATTGCTCTGGTAGGCCAGGGAACCTTCAGAAGGCTTGAGCAAGCACAAGGATCTGCTGTACTATTACTGCAGATGTTGGTTTAAGGAATCAGAATGGTGAGACGCCTTAGGGATGAAGTAATCAAATTAATTTGATTAATCACCCAATCATAGTTTCATTGAACCTGTCACGTGGAATATTCAGCATGTTATAGACAAGGAGGAGCTGCACAAATTGACACATAGTTTTGTGGGGAAAGACTCAATAAAACCTGTTGAGTCATCAAAGGGGTGGTCCTGTCAGTGACTGACAGCCTCCCCACTATGACTGTGCATACAAAGATATAGCTATCACTCACTAATAGGACCTCTCCCTTGACTTCTCAGCATAGAAAGAGCAGACATTTAATAAAATAAAATTACAGGTTTTATTGAATCTTATCCCACAAAACTATACTTTACAGCTCTTCCTGCTCTATAACATGTTGCCTGAATTTTCCATGTGACTCATTTGCTTGAAAGAGGACCTTTCATGTCCTCATCAATGTGCGGTATTATATACCGCTAGAAAGCCGACAGTGCACTGAATTCAGCGCACTGTCGGCTTTCATGGTATGTGGCCCGGCGCTTAAGATATCAGTGCCATTAATTTCAGCACTGATGTCTCTCCACTGTCAGAAGGGTGGGCCTTACAGCCTAGCTTCATCGTTGGGCTGTGAGGAGCTCCTCCCCTGACTGTACACTAACATAGCCTTGTAATGTCAGAGGAGGCATTCCATACCACCCAGCAATAACACTGGGCTCTGAGGAAGTGTCTCTGTCCTGTTGTTTGTTTTCTGCTATTGAATTCTATTTGAGTAAAGTCGTGTTCCTGCAAAAAAAAAAAAAAAAAAATTGTGTTTTAGTCTATCCTGAACACAACTACAACACAAAAAGGTGGGGTGTTGCATTCACATACAAGAAAATGGGGAGAACTGTGCTTATGTGGCCATGAGATAAGGTTGGAGGACCCCCCCCCCTCCTTCTTGAAAGACCCACATTTATTTGACATTTATGCACAACGATTATGCGCACTGTCCCTTTAGGGTGGCCACATATACTAGACAAATCCTAGCTTGACCCATAAATGTTGGTGAAATAGGCCAATGATCTAATGTGTATGAAAACAACCCTACTCTCACCTGATGGCAAACGTTGGGAAAAGAATGATCCAACATGTTGCTTTTCTTCCGATTGGGAGATGAGCTGGTGCCAGATGTGGTACTGTAGCAAACAGTTATTTAATGTCTATAGTCGCCCTAATAAAATGAAGCGCTGACACTTTTTAAGTTCTCCAAACAAATTATTCTATGAGTGATTTATTTTTCACTAAAATACATGAAATACTAAGCCCCCATCTAAAACTGAATCAAGAATACGTCTAGCTACCATGATGTTAGATCTTATAGTTACTTTTTTCCAGTTATATTTCATCAGCCATGGAAAACATTGTATCAATCTCTCATCTAGATTAAATGGAATTACCTTGCACTCATCTTTCATTCTCTTCACATCACCCTCCAAAGTAGCAATAGTTATATGCATTGCCCCCATTTGTTTCACTTTAGTTTCATTTTCAGCCTGGAGAAATAAGACAGAACATAGATATGTCTTCATCATTAGAAATCCATAGAATAAATGTGCAAGCAGCATCCTCTGTATACACATTACACCCATTACAACATCTGCATGAATGATTGGTAAATTGGTTTCCTGTAAAACAACTGACCCTTCTGGGTGTTGGGGATGAGCACCTGTACAGCAGCCACTAACTCTCCTACTCCACAATGTTCCCTACACTTTAAGTCATGATTCATCTGCAATGGTTCTGTACCAGAAACCAGAATATAAGGACTATTGTATTCTTACATAAAGTTCAGAACATCTTTAATGTAAAAGACTACCCACTAGTTGTTACATTACTGTATTATATGTTAGTGATTCTGCTAGTCTGTCTGCTAGCAATTCTCTTTTGTTAGAAGGAACCCCCAAAAATAAGCAGACTGCAGGTTGTCCCGCTGCTGAGTGTTTACCACTTCGCTGACATATAAAGTCCTCCAGAGAAAGTGATGTAACCACTCTCTGCTCTGGCTTTAAAGGGAATCTGTCAGGGCAATTTAGGACACTAAACCACCCCACACGTCCATATGGACCTGGGTTTAGTGTCCCAAATCACCCTGTTATAACGCAATCCATGGCTGCATTAAAAATAAAAAAAAGCTTTATACTCACCCTGCGCTGTACTCCCCGCGCCTGTGCAGTTCTTCAATGAAGCCAGAGGAGTACACTTCGGGTTCAGTGTGCATGCCCCCAATTACGCAGTGAAGCCAGGGTGTTCATCTTTGGCTTCACTGAAGAACAGCGCAGGCGCCAGGAGGCGTGCCTCATGAATAGGCCGGACCGTTCTCACCAAACAGCGTCGATCGGACCCTTATCTAGGCAAATATAAAGGTTTTTTATTTTTAATGCACCTGCAGATTGCATTACAACAGGGCAATTTGGGACACTAAACCCCAGGTCTATAAGGACCCGTGGGTGGTTAAGTGTCTCAGACTGACCTGACAGATTCCCTTCTTATAAATAATAGGAGGAGGTTCCTAAACCAGACAACCCATTGAAGAAATAGATTGAGTCATTACTATAGGGAATTTCAGTCCTATCTGTGTAGGACATATCCGTGTCATAATGTAACAAACTCTGCTGACATTGTATCATCTGTGCTGCTGGGTCTGTTGGGTTCACATATATCAGTTAAAGGGGTATTCCCACATACATAATCATTTTTAAATTTGTAGATAATTAAAAGTTAAACATTTTTGCAAATATAAATAATTAAACATTTTGCAGAGTTTTAAAGATTTTCTCTAAATATCTTGTGGTCACAAGTTGTTGTCTTGATTGGTTGCCACTGGATACGACCATGAATGCAGGAACTTTCTAATGTCAGAAAATCAACCATAATTTCCTTATTGTGGCCAGGATATCTTCTCATACATGTAGTGCCCCTGTCTGATAACCTGTGCACAATAAGGAAATCGTGGCTGGGTTCCCCGACAAGTCCCAAACTATAACAAATTTCTGCATTTGTGGTCGTATCCATTGGCAACTGATCAAGACAACAGATTGTCACCACTAAGATGGTTAGAGAAAATCTTTAAAACGCTGCAGAATTTTTAAGTACTTATATTTGCAAAAATGTTTAACTTTTAATTATCTACAAATATAGATATGATTATGTTCATCTAGCACTCAATAGCCTCAAACAGGGGCCTGTCAAAAATCCATATACAAAAATTCTGTGATCAGGCCGAGCCACACACCACAGGAAACCTATGATAACAGTTCATACCCTTCCAAACGTTAAAATGAAAAACACCCCATACCAAACTATGCCTTCATATTGTGCCTGCTATTTATCATGTTATTTACCTTAAGTGCGTCCACCTGCTTGCGCAAGCTGGTTATTGTCTCTTCTGTGCCTTTAAGCTTCTCATTATTCAGCTTCATAATATGCTCTAAATCAACAGCCTTCTTTACCTAATAAATTAACCAAAAAATTCTTGTTCGTCAGTTCTTTCAGCAGATCTTCAATATGTCCTGTGCAGAGCGGATACTACTGAGATCATTTCCAGATATACCTTATTAAAAAGACACCTGTAATCTAATTGGTTGTTATTGCTGTCACCCATAGTTTATTGACCTACAGCATACACTGTGTCTAGTAATTTCATTGTCTTTAGCCACAGGAATTGGCCCGCATGCTTACTGTTTTACACTATGTAAATGTATTTTATGTATATTTTGTATCCATTTCGGCAATCATTTATTTTTTCTTTTATAATTACAGATATATCCAACATTATGACATTTCCTAGTACCTGTATATTGTTTACTGGAATGGTCAGGTAGATTGTCTTAGGGGTTGTTTTAAATTAGAAAAAAAAAAAAGATTTACCTTTTTTTCTCCCCAGAAACCATGCTAACATTGACAATGGGATGTAATTGGTATCGCATCACAAACCATGTCAATTGAATGAAGCTAAAAAATACAAGGGGGTGGAGGAACGAGGAAGCGCTTTCTCAAGTGGTTGATCTTCAATCAGTCTGCCCCAGGGTCTTCCACATAAATCAATCTGTAAAATAGTGCTCTTTCTACCTTACTAACTGAATTGAATGAAGCTAACCCATAACAGCAGACACCATCCATGGACAAGGGAAGTGAAAAATTAAAGTTATTTTTGTAATCTCAGCAAATCCTTTGAGGGTTCTGAACAAGTATGCGTATTATTGTATGCATAATCAATAGCGTTTCTACAGTATGTGTTGGTGAGTATATGCATTCTTACAGCATTTTTCATCCATTGTGAGTTCAATATAATATTTTTATTACATTCTATGTATCTTCTATGACTCACAGCTTTAAAGAGGACATTTCACCACCTCCACCAAATCCAGCTCTTTACATCATTAAATAGACGCTTCTCCACTGATTCTGGCACAGTTGAAATATTCTTTCTAGCCCCCACCATTCCTGAGCAATCAGTGCTGTTCATTTTGGTGCCTGATATGCTATTTAGACTCTGTACTGTCAGGAGAGCAGACAAGGAGTGTGATTCTGAGCTCTGACACTGGCTGCCTCTGATTGGAGCTGTGAATCATGCCGCCCTGTCTGACGCTGCCATTCTGACATTACAGAGCTTAAATTGCACATCGAGCTCCAAAACTAACTGTGCTTGTTGCTCAGGAACATTAAGGGCTAGAGAAAAAATTGCAAATACACTGGAATCAGTAGAGCGGTGCCTTTTAACAAATGCTAAGAACTAGAATTGGTGTAGGCGGTGAAAAGTTCTCTTCAAATAGACTACTGAGTTATGTGTAAGGAGAGTACTGAGATGCATCTTTACCTCTTTATCCAGTGATTGCCTTAGATTCTCTTTGTGTTTCTTCTCTTTTTCCAGTGCACATATCTGAAACTGGTATGGGAGAATTAGATAGCACTGATTGAGAAAGTCTGTGTGAGGTTAACATCCTTGCATTGGCCCACTAATAAGTAAGCCTGGTTATACACAGCAACCAAACTGCAGAGCTGAAGTGTAAAGTATAGGATAAGCAGAAAACTGAATAAAGTAGAGACCTTTTTAGCAGGGAGGCTTAGACTACATGCACATAAACATGTGTTTCATAGGGTCTGTGGGGAAAAACAGTGCAGATGGCATATAGAAGATATCTAATTCATTTCCTACAGTGAGCCCCGGCAGCAAAACCTACAGTAATAGTATCTGTTCTGATTTTTGTCCCAGGCTTATGGCCCCCTACATGCACCCATGATAATACACGGGCGTGTATGTGGGGCCATAGAAAAGTAATGGGTTAGTTCAGTGGCACCAAAAGCAAAGAGGAGCAGAGGTGTAAAGTATTATGTCATTTGACAAAGCAATACACCAATTGCAGCAGATTATTAATTATTTATAAATAGAAAGCACTGATGCAAATACTAATAAAACTTAACATTTAATATTAAGTGTTAAAATACAAAGGTCCCTAAAACTAAATCAACCATCATAAATTTGCCACTCTACAGAGTCTAATGTTATAGCAAATACATATAAAATCACCACCATATAAAAGTTGTATATCATGGCAGCTATACAAATGAATAATGAAACGATCTTACCAATGTCTGAAGACGGGAGTAACCCAGAAGGTGAGGGCGCATCACAGGAGGAAGAAATCATAGTCCCTATTCCTCCCCCTAAAACACTTACCCTTACACCCAAAATGACTCCCGCCCTAACAAGGGCAGTACCAAGCTGTCCCTAAAAATGACCCTATATATCCCTAGTCCCTACGCGTTTCCTGGTACAGTGATGCACCAATCATCAGGGGACTTAATAGACTACTCCTAAACTCCAAAATTCTTGAAAATTATAAAATTATAGTAATGGACTCCACCCACCAAACCAGGTGTGCCCAAACTCACATAAATGATGTTCGAAAATCGCACTAAAAACAGCGCGCACTAATGATGTCATTCACGGGACCACGTCATCTCTATTATACTAGAAACAATACACATCACAATGCGCATGCGCGAAAAAAAGATATCGCGCATGCGCATATTCTACCGATCTCCGGCCAATCGTAACGCACTAAGAACGAGCATGCGCAGTAAGGTAATCTTCTACACACGCCCCTCATATGCGCGTCAGCTACGGGGAATGTTCAATTACCTTCTCCTCGCAATAACGCTTATCTAAAACCAAAGTCACGTCCTACAGTCACCCGGCAGCCACCCGGTTGCTAGGCAACAAAACGCTCACAAATATTAAACCGGAGAACACCTGGAGAGGCCCAATCAGCCTACCATCCAGATCAGTAAGCTCTAGAACATTAGAGACTCAATTGGATCAGAAAAATAACAGCCCAGAATAATACATAATAGAGATTCCCTAAAGTTCAAAGGGCTAACAGGTCAAATAAAGACACCAAAAATATACATCAAACAAAAAATACCACTAAAATCACAAAAAACTGACAATTACACGCTGTTTTTAGCGCGATTTTCTAATATCATTTATGAGAGTTTGGGCACACCTGGTTTGGTGGGTGGAGTTCATTACTATATAAGTCGCCCTAGGATGCTAGGATTTTACTACCATTGTCAGTACATGGAGTCAGCGTTTTTCCTCCACTGTGGGGTTTCATTTGTTTTGCTTTACCACTGTAGGCAGCATTTATTTATATATACTTTTTCTGACCAAGAATTTTGGAGTTTATGAGTAGTCTATTAAGTCCCCTGATGATTGGTGCGTCACTGTACCAGGAAACGCGTAGGGACTAGGGATATATAGGGTCATTTTTAGGGACAGCTTGGTACTGCCCTTGTTAGGGCGGAAGTCATTTTGGGTGTAAGGGTAAGTGTTTTAGGGGGAGGAATAGGGACTATGATTTCTTTCTCACCCTCACCTGCTGGGTTACTCCCGTCTTTAGACATTGGTAAGATCGTTTCATTATTCATTTGTATAGCTGCCATGATATACAACTTTATATGGTGGTGATTTTATATGTATTTGCTATAACATTAGACTCTGTAGAGTGGCAAATTTATGATGGTTGATTTAGTTTTAGGGACCTTTGTATTTTAACACTTAATATTAAATGTTAAGTTTTATTAGTATTTGCATCAGTGCTTTCTATTTATAGTTAGTTCAGTGGCATAACCGCAACCAGGGCCGGAAGGGTACAGGGCCCGCAGCCAGCTGGAGATAGCCGGGCCTCCAGACAACCATGATAGAGGTTGGGGAAAGCCTGGTTCCCCGACTGCAAAACATATTGTTAATGGAAAGGGGCCACCATGTCGCCAGGCCCCTTTCCAATCGATGCCAGCCCAGGGGAGGTGACTAAAAATAAGGAATACTTATACTCACCTTTCCTGGTCTTCTGACGATCCCAATATCCTCTCTGGGGCTTTTCCAGACTATGACTGAGGTCAGCATAAGGACGTCAGTGTGCCCCATGTGACCGCTGAGTCCCTATCACAGGCCCAAGCAGTGACATCTGGAGCACGTCAGTTCAGTTGCAGGCAGAAGACGACCAAAGAGGATGCTGAAGAGAGCGAGGATGCCCAGGAGAGGTGAGCCAAGGTGGGTATAAGTGTTTGTTATTTTTAATCACTTGCCCTGGGCCTCTACTTATTATACTATAGTAATATAATAATAACGCCGAAGCAGAGGGCTGAACCTCATGAATATTCTTTGAATTTTGTGGGATTCACCTGAAGTGGTTCTGGGGGGGGGGCTTTTGAAAGCATATTATACTTTGTGGGGGCCAATGTGGAGTATATATTACTGTGTGGGGGCCATTGTGGAGCATATTATACTGTGTGGGGCCCCTTCACTATCCACATCACACGCCATCCGTTTTATAGCAGCCATGCACTATTATTACAGGCTGCAATAACATTGCATGGTGATCATAAAACGGATACTGTGCAATGTAAATAGTGAAGGAGTCACAGCGCTTGCAAAAGCACCACAATACCTTCAAACAGTTGAACAGCAGGGGCCCCAAGTATGCAGTTCCCAGTATTGTTTACATGCTGGGCGCTGCACTGCTCACTCACCTTATTCTTGATAACTGCAGTTGTAGGTACTAAAGCTGTATCCCTTTCAAGGTATGAGATACCTCTGCAGCACCTGTAACCGTCGCTATCAAGAATTTGTTGTAGGTAGGAGGTCCCGAACAAAGGTTTGCACCCGGGCCCACAAGACTTTAGTTACACCACTGGGTTAGTTAAAAACATGGCTAGCACACTGACAAAGAACATGTTTGTATGCATGTAGTCTAATCTGTAGTTGCAAATGCAGTTGCCTAATGAAGCACAGATAAAAACTAACCAATAAATAATTGTATCGATCATAACTGGTCATTAACTTAAGCACAAAAAGGACCACAGGGTAACAGTGAAATGGTGTTTCTTTTAAATTATGTAATGTACTCTAACACTGGTTTATTACACAGTGCAAGAACATTTTTCATATGCATACAGTATGCAAAATTATTTCTTAGATGAAATAATGTTAAATCTGTATATTAAATCTAACTTCACCCTTGTAACTTCAGTGTTTCCTCTGTAAACAGGCACTCATCCTTGGTTTTACCATTTTGAAGTTGGCCATCAAAAATACCATGCATGTACAGTACAAACCAAAAGTTTGGACACACCTTCTCATTCCAAGAGTTTTCTGTATTTTCATGACTATAAAAATTGTAGATTCACACTGAAGGCATCAAAACTATGAATTAACACATGTGGAATTATATACTTAACAAAAAAGTGTGAAACAACTGAAAATATGTCTTATATTCTAGGTTCTTCAAAGTAGCCACCTTTTGCTTTGATTACTGCTTTGCACACTCTTGGCATTCTCTTGATGAGCTTTAAGAGGTAGTCACCTGAAATGGTTTTCACTTCACAGGTGTGCCCTGTCAGGTTTAATAAGTGGGATTTCTTGCCTTATAAATGGGGTTGGGACCATCAGTTGTGTTGTTCAGAAGTCAAGGTGGATACACAGCTGATAGTCCTACTGAATGGAGTGTTAGAATTTGTATTATGGCAAGAAAAAAGAAGCTAAGTAAAGAAAAACGAGTGGCCATCATTACTTTAAGAAATGAAGGTCAGTCAGTCTGAAAAATTGGGAAAACTTTGAAAGTGTCCCCAAGTGCAGTGGCCAAAACCATCAAGCGCTACAAAGAAACTGGCTCACATGAGGACCACCCCAGGAAAGGAAGACCAAGAGTCAACTCTGCTGCGGAGGATAAGTTCATCCGAGTCACCAGCCTCAGAAATCGCAGGTTAACAGCAGCTCAGATTAGAGACCAGGTCAATGCCACACAGAGTTCTAGCAGCAGACACATCTCTACAACAACTGTTAAGAGGAGACTGTGTGCAGCAGGCCTTCATGGTAAAATAGCTGCTAGGAAACCACTGCTAAGGACAGGCAACAAGCACAAGAGACTTGTTTGGGCTAAAGAACACAAGGAATGGACATTAGACCTGTGGAAATCTGTGCTTTGGTCTGATGAGTCCAAATTTGAGATCTTTGGTTCCAACCACCGTGTCTTTGTGCGACGCAGAAAAGGTGAACGAATGGACTCTACATGCCTGGTTCCCACTGAGATGCATGGAGGAGGAGGTGTGATGGTGTGGGGGTGCTTTGCTGGTGACACTGTTGGGGATTTATTCAAAATTGAAGGAATACTGAACCAGCATGGTTACCACAGCATCTTGCAGCAGCATGTTATTCCATCCGTTTGCGTTTAGTTGGACCATCATTTATTTTTCAACAGGACAATAACCCCAAACACACCTCCAGACTGTGTAAGGGCTATTTGACCAAGAAGGAGAGTGATGGGGTGTTACGCCAGATGACCTGGCCTCCACAGTCACCAGACCTGAACCCAATCGAGATGGTTTGGGGTGAGCTGGACCGCAGAGTGAAGGCAAAAGGGCCAACAAGTGCTAAGCATCTCTGGGAACTCCTTCAAGACTGTTGGAAGACCGTTTCAGGTGACTGCCTCTTGAAGCTCATCAAGAGAATGCCAAGAGTGTGCAAAGCAGTAATCAAAGCAAAAGATGGCTACTTGGAAGAACCTAGAATATAAGACATATTTTCAGTTGTTTCACACTTTTTTGTTAAGTATATAATTCCACATGTGTTAATTCATAGTTTTGATGCCTTCAGTGTGAATCTACAATTGTTATAGTCATGAAAATACAGAAAACTCTTGGAATGAGAAGGTGTATCCAAACTTTTGGTCTGTACTGTATATAATAAAGACACAGTACAGGCATATGTACCATACACTGCACCACACCTTTTTATATACCTACCTTATAAGTACTATATAACAAATCTATTAATAGTGCTTACTTCAAGTACTGCTTTCAGTTTAACAGTTTCTTCTTTACACTGGTTAACAGTAGAAGTTAACGTCTCTACAGCCTTCTGCTTGGCCACATCTGTGCTCTGTCAGATGAACATAAAATATATAATATAAAATATAACATCCTCATCATCCTCATGAAGCACATGCATGATAACTGTAATATTGTAAGTGTCCATCCATAGAGCTGTAAATTGCATATATCAAGGAATTAACCTTCAATGTTTTGAAAAGTAGTTGCATGTAAAAGTCTATTAAAGGGTTTTTTTCATCGAAGACATTTATGTAACATCCACAAAATATGACATAAGTGTCACATTGGCCACTGTGAATGAAGAGGTGTATGTAAATGTGTGTATATCATCATTTGTATGGGAACTCTGTAAAAGAGCCAAGTTTTACATGATTGACTGTTTTCAGGAATCTCTTAGAAGTGAATGGAGAGTGTTGCACATGCACAGCCATGTGATGGGTGTCCCAGACCCCTATTCTCAAGACACGTGCCCAGAGATTGGAACCACATCTATAAGATATTTTTATCATATCCTGTGGAAATGGGAAAACCCCATGAAAGGGAATGTGTCACCAGAAAATGACCTAATGATCAGCACACTGGTCAAACAGCTATTATGTATATGTAGATAAGACACAGAATCCACCAGTCACAATAGAGGATTTCACAGCTTATCTATCCCCCTTCTACACAATGAGCTCTGTACAGGCCACAGAGTATGTGTAGAAAACTCTCCCATAGGAGTTGATAGGGTCTGCTCAAGACTTTTGTGTCTATTGCCCATGGTCTATCTCCAGGAGACAGAAAGTCACAAACTATTTTAGCTTTAGAGGCAAGAAAATTAAAAACAGCATTACCAAAATTTTTTAAAAACTGTGTTTTAATATACAAATGTGATGTAAACAATAGATGACTTCCAGATGACACTTTCATTTTAAAGGAGTTTTTACCAAAAAAAGACATTTCCTGTGGATATGCCATAAATGTCAGATAGATGCAGGTCGCACCTCTGGGACCCATACTTATCTCTAGAATGACAACCACCCCCCCCCCCTCTGGCCTCCATACTCTCCTACATAACTTACTGCAACATCATTGAGAAGATTCTCAGCTATGGGTGTGCTTTACGGACTCTTAGCTACATTGTTTCCGTAACTGCCAATAGAAGTGAATGGGCATTAAAGAAACAGTAAGCTACGTTGTTTCTGTAACTCCCATTCGCATTTATGGGAGTTAAGGCAACAGCACACCTCAGAGCTATGCAGTTTCCATAAAACCCAACCATAGCTGTCAGTCTTCACAGCAAGTTCGTGGGCAGGCAAGTAGAGGGGCACAGAGGCTTGGGGGTATTATTTTAGAGATAAGTGCAGGTCCCAGAGTTGGGACCCACATCGAACATTTATGGTATATCCTGTGGATATGTCTTAAATGTCTTTTGTGGAAAACCTATGTTGCAGAAGAAAAACACAGCATGTCAATTTTAGCTGTGGAAATGTGAGCATTTTTCGCATAGGTTTAATAAGGGGAGAAAACCCGCAAGAAAAATGCAGCAAAAATGCAATGAAAAACACTGTGGAAAAAAAGCAATGCATTGTGGGTCGCTATGTGGGTCCTTAGACTAAGGACTTATTGAGACTGCCATAATACAGTTATATTATACAGACTGCATTACAGCCATAAAACCCTAATGACCCAAACTAGTAGCTTCATAGTTCCCAATGATGCTGCTAAATTGGATCCTTAGATCCACAGTTGAGATGGAATTGCGGCCATATTTGGGTCTGTATAATACAGTTGCATTACGACCATGTGATTAAAAAATGACTAGCATAAAGTCACGTGCACACATGGATTTCTAGCAACATAAGTACAATACAAAATAAGTGAATTTGGTTTCAAAAAGCCCCATGCAAATTATATTTAAAAAAAAAAAAAAAAATTGGAAATAAAGGGACATTCTGCAGATTTCTGAATCTCCAGCTTGTTCTATCTGCTTCAGATTTTTTTTTTTTCTGAATCTGCAGAGAGTCTCATGTATTGCTGTTCAAAGGATGAAATTCACTGCAAAATCTTCACTAAAATCCACACTGAATCCAATATCCTAAGCATAGGGTCTAACAGGCAAAAAATCAGATCATCCCCAAATATATATATAACTACTATAGTAATACAGGACACCTACCTGGATGCGATGCTTTTCAGCCTCTGACTTCTCTAAAGCTTTTTCCAACTCCTCTTTGTTCAAGAGAAATTTCTGCTCTTTTTCTCTGTACCTATAGATGATAGAAGTATTGTGGTGGTATCCGGTCAGATTTACAGTGATAGAGCCAATACCACTGCTGTACCCATAAAATACACCAGGTAGCAAGCATCCCAAAAGTTGCCAAATAATAAGACACCAGTATTATAAATGATACATGATAGATGGCGGGTGCTATTACAGAGTTTTCATTAGTAACAAGGGTCTTAGAAGTTACAACGCTACATATAAAAAGATATTTATCAAAATGCCATGAATGTGATCTTGGGGATCTGAAACCCCTCAAATTTTGTACAGAAGAGAACATTCTATGTGTAAGTTTTAGATGGCATAACTGTAACTTTCTTTTCATTTCAGGGGGTTGTCTAGTCTACAAAACACATTTTTATACACCCTATTAGGCACTTCTGAATTACTAGATCCTGTTCTGCTCCTTATCTCTCTTGACCAGACTGGAAAGTGATAACAAAGAGTGTCTAACGTTCTGAAGGATCTGTCCAAATCAGAGACCGCTGAATTGTCATCTTTTTTGTTCAGTTATATCAGCTTTAGGCTAGGTTCACACCTGCGCCTGCTCTCCACTGGGGGATTCCGTTCCCCATTCCGCTTGAAAAATGCAAAGAGAAAAGCACATCACCTTTTTCGGGCGGAAACCCGGTGGACCCCATTATAGTCTATGGGGTCCACTGGTTTCTGCGGGTACCCGCTTTTTAAGCGGATTAGGTTTCCGTTCGGGGGGTCCCCAAGCACCCTGAACGGAAACCTGAACACAGGTGTGAACCTAGCGTTATCTTTATATAAACTGTATTAGTACCTGGTGCACTGGCACTGCACTGGTAGACTGTATATTATATTTACAGTCATAGCCAGGTGACCAAGGGGCAAGGTATTGTCAAGGTGATACCTAGCTAACTGAAATACTGTAAAACCAATGCTGTTATAAATATGCTGAAGGAAGTGGCCTAATGCCCCATAAGCTTGGGCATAGGCATTAAAGGATAACAGCCTAATAATACTTTGCCCCTTTGTGCCTGCAATATAATGGTATGGAAGTATACAATTATGCAGGCGACGTCATCTGATTTTCTGAACTCAAGAACAATATCAATACAGACTTGACACATCAATGACAGAAAAGATACATATAACTACATTCAGTATGAACATACAATTTCAGCTCTGACTCCAGCTTGTTGTTTTCCTCCTGAAGGGTAGTCATGTAGACTTGCCTTTTCTATAAATATAAGAAATAGTGGAAATGAGTAGTAACTAGAAATCCTGCAGTAAGCTACAGAAATGTTTTATTAGGCTGAGATACTTGTAGAGGAGACTTTACAGGTCTCATTTCTAAAAGGAACAAATGCTTGGTCGTGAAAAATATATGTAAACGGTAAACACAATACTGCCGCCTGCAGTCGTCAGAAAAAAAAGAGGTTAAGTCCAATCCTCCAAACAGACAAACTTGCATATAAAGAAGCAAAGTTGTTCTTGTTTCCCACAAATAAAGGGTAATGCCACTAGGTTTCAGGAAAACAGGCATTGAGCCATAGGGAGGTACGTTCCAAAAGGTCGTGCTAGAGCAGGTTTCCCTTTTCCACCAAAGGAGAACTTATTTTGATATTCCTTTCCCAGAATTCTTAGCAGGTCATATATGGTCTATAAGTGCATGTACAGTGCTGGCCTAAAGTATTGGCACCCCTGCAATTCTGTCAGATAATACTCAATTTCTTCCAGAAAATGTTTGCAATCACAAATGCTTTGGTAATAATATCTTAATTTAATTTGTCGTCAATGGAAAACCACAAAAAGAATTGTCAAAAAGCCAGATTGGATAAAATTCCACACCAAACATAAAAGGGGGTGGACAAAAGTATTGGCACCCTTTGAAAAATCGGTGATGCTTCTCTAATTTGTGTATTCGCCCTGTTACTTCCTGTGGCCATAACGGTGGTGGCAATAACTAAATCCACTTGCGCCGTTGTGGATTGTTGACTCACCTCTGTCCTTGTGTGTACCACTTGAGCATGGAATAGAAAGAAACCAGCTGTCTGGGACTTGAGAAGCAAAATTTGGAGGAAGCATGAGCAATCTCGGCTACAGTCCATCTCCAAGACCTGATGTGCCTGTGTCTCCGTGCGCAGTGTCATCGGTTTAAGCCCTGGCACTGTGGCTACCTCCCTGTGTGGACGGAGAAAATTGACGAGAGATTTCACGAAGATTGTGCGGTGGTGGCTAAAGAACCTCGACTAACATCCAAGGTTCTGCTGCCCTGCGTCCGGGGTGCAACAGTGTCGCCCGTACTTCCGTCGGCTCTGTGGGGCTCTTGGTGGTCCCGGGCCCCCTTCTGCCTGGACATAAAAAAGCCAGGCTGGAGTTTGCCAAAACTTACCTGAGAAAGCCAAAAACTTTTTGGAAGAATGTTCTCTGGTCAGATGAGACAAAAGTAGAGCTTTTTGGGAAAAGGCATCAACATAGAGTTTACAGGAAAAAAAAAGAGGCCTTCAAAGAAAAGAACACGGTCCCTAAAGTCAAACATGGCGGAGGTTCCCTGATGTTTTGGGGTTGCTTTGCTGCCTCTGGCACTGGACTGCTTGACCGTGTGCATGGCATTATGAAGTCTGAAGACTACCAACAAATTTTGCAGCATAATGTAGGGCCCAGTGTGAGAAAGCTGGGTCTCTCTCAGAGGTCATGGGTCTTCCAGCAGGACAATGACCCAAAACACACTTCAAAAAGCACTAGAAAATGGTTTGAGAGAAAGCACTGGAGACTTCTAAAATGGCCAGCAATGAGTCCAGACCTGAATCCCATAGAACACCTGTGGAGAGATCTCAAAATGGCAGTTTGGAGAAGGCACCCTTCAAATCTCAGGGACCTGGAGAAATTTGCCAAAGAAGAATGGTCTAAAATTCCAGCAGAGCATTGTAAGAAACTCATTGATGTTTACCGGAAGCGGTTGTTCGCAGTTATTTTGTCTAAAGGTTGTGCTACCAAGTATTAGGCTGAGGGTGCCAATACTTGCCAGCCCATTTTTGGAGTTTTGTGTAAAATGATCAATGATTTGACTTTTTTTTTCATTCTCTTTTGTATTTTTTCATTGCAAGCAAAATAAATGAAGATATTATTACCAAAGCATTTGTGATTGCAATCATTTTCTGGAAGAAATTGAGTATTTTCTGACAGAATTGCAGTGGTGCCAATACTTTTGGCCACCACTGTACATCACAAGGTGGACTAGCAAAGGCACCATCTCCTTAAGGAGACATAGTAGCCCTTCTGACCAATGAAAAGATATACAAAATTATATAGTTTTCTCAAAATATTAAAGATCTGTGCTTGCTGTCAAATTTAAACCTTCATTGTTTTCTTCTAGAGATTAAATACAATGTTAACACAGGTGCAAAGATCATTACAAGAAAGAGATCTAATAACTCTTGTAACTTAAAGGGGTATTCTCAGAATACAATATCAATAAACTAACACATTTGTGGTGGTCAGAGTACTGGTTCCTCTGCTGATCAGCTGATTGAGGGGGCCACAACACCCCAGAGAGCACTGTATCCCCATATTCTTTACCAGGAACACCCCTGTATATTTTTTAGTTTAGTTAATTTTCTAGGCTTACTACAGTTCAGTCCCTTTCAAGTGAGGTGTAATACCAGGCACAGCCTCTACGGAATGTACCAAGCTGCGCCTAAGAAACAAATAGGGAGCTGCATCCCCTTAAATTGACTGGATGTGCTGAAAGTCAAAACACCACTGATCTGATATTGATGGCTTATGTGAATAATTTTCTGCAATGCACCAATGTATTTTTCGTGTGATAATAAACAATACAGACACCAATTTCCAGAGAACTTGAAAAACATAAGGAATGTATAAACTAGGTATATTTATTAAGACACTGCATCATGTTTCATTACAAAATGAAGCTGGAATACTTCTTTAACC
The DNA here is from genome assembly GCA_947044405.1 of Leptodactylus fallax. NCBI lineage: Eukaryota > Metazoa > Chordata > Amphibia > Anura > Leptodactylidae > Leptodactylus > Leptodactylus fallax. Next base: position 958,792 of record CAMRHE010000404.1, on the reverse strand, counting down.
TCCAATGCCATCTTGACTAAAAGCCATACATGGCACAGAGTGTCTTCACTCTACTAAACCTACTTCCATTAGGGGAATGCTAAATCTTACACCCTTCATATCTTCATCACAGCAAGTGATTATAAAAAGGTTATGTAAAATACATGAGATATTTGTTTTGTTTGCTCTGACCTCAAAGTGCTTCTTTTCTTCCTGAAAGTTATTTAGCAATTCCTCCATCTGCTTAATTTCTGAAAGCAATTTCTGCTCTTGACTCCTTTGCCTGTAAAGATAGATAAGATGGTGTATTGAGAGTACATGACGGTTTTATGTTATATCATGGTAGTCTATGGTGGCATATTCCTATATAGGTATTCATTAAAAGGTACATTAGTAGTGTCTGTCATTCATTATAACTTAAGGAATCCTTGGGGAACTATAACCAACTACACATTAAATTTGACAACTATACAATCAGTACATACTTACATTTGCAAGTCCATGTCCAATGCCTGAATGGTTTTGTTTATCTTCTCAATTTCATCCTCAAGACTCTTAGTTTGGACTGTCAGCTCCTTCAGTATTTAAAACAATAATTAAAGGGTTATCCAACTTTTTACATGGCCTTTATATATGGCCTATCCTTTAAAGGGGTTGTCTCTCTCTTTTTTTTTTTTTTAATGTTTAATAGGACTGCTGAGGATCCCATGGATATTTAAAAAAATGTTACTCACCTCTCCCCAGGCCTCCATTTTCCAGTTTATAGGTCCTCAGGCTGTTTATGCCAGATGACTGCTGTAGTTAATGGTCACCGCTTCCCAAACAGCATGTCACAGCTATTTGTGAAGAATTCACCACTGAGGCCTGTGATTGGCTGTAGTAGTCATCCATTACAAATGGGATATTGCTGCTAACGTCAGCCAGTGGACCTGTATACAAAAGACTAGAGCTGCAGCTGCCTGAAGCCCCTTCAGCAGCCATATTAAAAAAAAAAAAACTTAAAAAAAAACTGTGACAACCTCTAAGTTAGGCAATAAGGTGAATTTTAGATGGTGAGGGTCTGACTTCTGCAATCCCGCCAATCAGCTGTGTGAAGACGCTCTGCTTAGAGCGCCCTACTTTTCCTAGTGGCTGTTTTGGGTATTGCAACAATGTTCAGCTGTCCACTACCCAGAAGGGATGTTCTAAAAAGTATGGCGTTCTGAGCACAGCAGCAGTGGCAGCCAATATAAACAACAACATGGCTACAGCAATTGCACAAGCACAAGGATAAGCGATAAGCCATTCATTTTTTAAAGGTTGTAACCATTCTGAGATTTTTCAAGAAGATAAGAACATGGTTTCATTTACTAGGAACCAGTGTTTTAATATGATTTGTCTACAAACTAATAATCCTAGATTAAAATGTGATCAAGTTCTGTATGCCAGAAAAATAGTTTTACAACTTTGTAGGATCATTTGCACAAACATTTTGCAGCTTTCATTCCACTTTTGGAAAGTGGAGGGGTTAGCCTGTCAAGATGGATTTATCAAATGTGACTTAAAAGGAGCAAAAATTGCTACAAACTCAATCCATTAGGGGCAGTGGTGTAGAAAGTGGAATAACATTTCAAAAGTGTTAGAATTAAAGATGCAGCAAATTTATCAAACTTTGTGCAACATTTCATGAATTTGGTGCAAATTACAGTCTCCAGAAAAAATGACTTTAAAAATTCCTTTTATTACAAACCATCCCCAAAATTCTAAAGAATATTGGATCGCTCTCTCCCTTTCTGAAACTGCTACCTTCCAATATGTACATGACAGGTGTATTGTAAAAGGTTAAATCTGATTAATTGTCCAATAACCCAACACCCCTACCAGTCTGTAGAACTGTGGGGATTTCTTGACAGTGAGTGATATGTATGTGCAAGTTTACCCAGGCCTGTCAGGGGATGCTTGTTATTAAGGATCAGTGCTAACTCAGCTCAATAACATTTACAGGTCACAGCCTATGGACTATATATTCTACTTGCATAGTTTAGTCTCAGTTTCTCTCTCTTGGTATATTAGCTAACCCCAGTTATCTTACAATAAAGAATTCAATATTGTAGTATTTGTAGAACTTTATATGGCTATGTATTACAAGGACAGCCTAGAGAACTGTTTAATAGTTAATTTTACCTATGCTGGTGCTACAGAAAATTGAACACTTGCTACCACTACAGATTCCACTTGATGGCTGGGAGTCCTGGATGCAGGACTTTCTCAATCGGGAGCTCTCCATTTTATGTACACTCCACTGGTTTTAGGTCCTGATATTTGTAGCATTGACACTTACCATATTTTCTGTTTCCAGTCTCTGTGATGTCCCTGTAGAGCTCAGTAGATCTTCTTGGAGATTCTGGATCCTCCCAGCCTGGGCCTGGTTTTCATTTTGCAGAGAAGATACTTTTTCTTGCAGTACTGAACTCTCCTTTGTCAACTTCTCTACTATTTTCTAGAAGAGAAGTGGCATCGTAGTTTTAAGGTTTTTATGGGACTTTCTAGTTGATAGTAAAATTCTGTTGATGCAGACTTATAGTTTGCTCATTACACTGGACAATTACAAAAGTTTTGATTCCGTGAAGATTTCAGTTGATTATCATAAACCTATTCAAGCTAAGCAGAAATATAATTTCGGATACATGAGATTAAGTGTTAGTGATTATGAAGCATTTAAATGTTACCAGCAGCATTAGTTCAAATGAACGAAAAGTGTTTTGCTGCTGATTTTCTTTTGTACTCCATGTCTGATGCATCCCGTATTAGTGTCCAGCAATAGTCAGCTAGCATTGATGGATTCCAGTAGCCTTGATAATACTTTTCCATCATGGCAGTATCTTGGTGAAACCGTTCGGCACTGACTGCACCAACATTTGCAGAGAAAAAATCCAAATGAGAATGCAGAAAATGAATTTTCAATGACATGTTGCACTTCATCGCTTTGTAAGCTTCAAGAAGGTTGTCAACCAATTCGATGTAGTTTGGTGCTCGATAGTTGCCAAGGAAATTCTCTGAAACATCCTTGAAAGATTTCCAAGCAATTTTCTCAGGCCCTACCAGCAGCTCTTCGAAGTGCTTGTTATTCATGATGTGTCGGATTTGTAGACCAACAAAAAATGCCTTTCTTAATCTTGGCATTGGTTATTCCTGCGAACATTTGTCTCAAATAACGAAAACCTTCTGCTTCCTTGTTCATTGCTTTCACAAACTTTTCATCAGCCCGAGTTTTATGTGAAGTGGAGGCAGAAATATCATTGCTGGGTCAACAAGTGCTTTATGTGCAACATTTTTCTGCCCAGCAGTCAACTGGTTACGGATTGGCCACTTCCTTCTACTGTAATGTGACTGCTTAGCACGGCTGTCCCATTCGCAAATGAAACAGCAGTACTTGGTATATCCGAGTTGCAATCCAAGCAGCAGTGCCACTACTTTTAAATCTCCACAGATGTTCCAGTTGTAGTTGCTGTACTTGATGTGTTTCAACAACAGTTCCATGTTCTTGTATGTTTCTTTCATGCGTGCAGCATAGCCAACAGGTATTGAAGGATGAACATTACCATTGTGTAAAAAGTATAATGTTGTACCATGTTAGCCATAGAAAGTAGTAGAAGAGTGAAGAAATCAGGCGATACCTTTTAGAGGCTAACTGAGTATATTTGATGGTGAGCTTTCGACCATGTCTGAAGAAGAGAGCTAGTACTCTCGAAAGCTCACCATCAAATATACTCAGTTAGCCTCTAAAAGGTATCGTCTGATTTCTTCACTCTTCCATTGTGTAAAAAGACAGCCGTGAGACTTAACAATGATGAATCAATAAAGAGACGCCACTGATTCGGCTCATGCGAACAACCCATCAATGTCTGTGCAGAAACACAGGTTGTCAGCCTGTTTAAAAAAAAACTGTGTTAAATCATCTTGGCGGCTTCGAAAGACAGAAACTTTTGTACCAGGTGACAGCAAATGCCATCCTTGAAGTCTTGAAGCCAGTAACTCTGCATTTGCTTTTGACAAACGCAAGTCCTAGACCAAGTCATTCAGTTCTGGCTGTGTTATAAGATGAGGCTCACCAGACATACATGACTCAAAGTCTGAATCAGCGTTGTTCCCCATCTCAGACCTATGGACTGCAACATCTTCATTGACTGCCTCCTCTAGGCTCCATGTCTCTGGTGGCTTTAGTACTGGAAGAGTGTCATCATGTGGCACTGGTCTCATAGCTGAAGGTAGATTGGGATATTCAATGAATTTTTGATTCTTAGCATAGAAACCAGAGACATTAGTTAGACAGAAGTAACAGTTGGTCACATGATCCTTCGGTTCCCGCCATATCATTGGGACAGCAAACGACATTGACTTGCGAGAACTTCTCAACCAACCTCTAAGATCAATAGCACATCTTGCACAACAGATGTGAGGAGCCCAGGATTTGTCTTGATCACCAAACTTGCATCCAAAGTACAGCTCATAGGCTTTCATCATAAGATCTGTCATTGTGCGTCTTTGAGGCTTAAGCGTGTACTCACCACAAATGTAACAGAAGGTACTGTGACTGTTCTGGCACTGACGAGACATTTTAGCTATATTAGATCATACTGGAGTAGTTTATAGCTGCTTAGATTTGAAATAACTTACAAAATCTTTGCAAGCAGATATTACAGCCTCTGCAGGCAGCGACCAGACATGTCTAGACATGTGGAGGTGTGCCTAGCCTGTAACAATTCCACTGAAGTTTTGCAACTTCAATGAAGTGCAAGGAATCCATGCCTTTGCTTGCCTATAAATTACATCACAGCACATATATTGTGGCTAATACTTGAACAGCCTGAAAATATAAAAAAAAAATTGCTAAAACAGAAGATTTCTGAAAAAAATGAACGTGAAATGAAAATTTTGAGGTGATTTTCATGATCAGCATCTCAAATTACATAAAAAACACTCAAAAGTGTTCAGGAAGCAAAATCTTCATTGTCCAGTGTTATCAAGGGTTGGGACAAGACCCAGCACGGGAGCAAGGGGTAAGCTCCACCACCAATTCCTGTTCTTTTAATAGGGGATTTTATAGCAAACCTCTTTTCCCCATATTTCTTGCATGGGTCATTTATATATTTATAAAGGTTTAGGATATCCCTTAGCAGCTCTTTCCAAGACTAAACAAATTTAACTCCTTTAATCTATCCTCATAGCTGAGATCCTCCATTACCCTTATCAGCTTTGTGGCCCCCTGTTGTACATTTCGTACGGTATCCTTTCTATGAACTGATGCCCGGAACTGAAATTTAGAAACAGTTCTTTAGGAGCTTCCACTTTGGATGTAGCTGAGGCTATAGCTGATGGTACTTCCTGTGTCAGTCATAGTCTCCCTTGCAGGGACAGTCTTCCTCTAAATATCTGTGCTCTAACTCTTCTTCCTCTGAATCCACAAGGTGTCTGCAATGCCCTGGCTGCAGGGTGCAGATCCATATAGGGTAATCTGTTTGACCAAAGGCTAAGAGGCACTGTTGTAGCTATGAGGTCCATGTAGCAGTTACCCTCACAATCTCTTCTTGCACACTCATCTCTAAAGAGGAGATGGGAGGAATCCCTGCTTAAAACTTGCGCTGAGTACAGCTGACAAGGTCTTCAGCATAACCAGTGACACTTTTTTTTTTTTACATCCATTTAGCATATCAATTGAATGGATACAAAAATCAGGAACACAAAAACAAGGACACAAAAATGTACTATACATTGATCTATATATAAACGGACAGCCATCCATTTGCATCAGTTTTTTTTTTTGCATTTGTTGATACAAAAAAAAGTTTGTGAAAATAATGTAAATAGACCCTTACACACTTCCTCCTTCTTGCTTACTAAGAAGACTTCTAGATCTATATTTAGTAATTTAACAAGTCAAGAGCCTCTCAGTGAGTTCAACAGTGAGATTATCATACTGTGTTAGTAACAAATCGCAAAACAATAGCAATGTGATATGTTTACCTTAAGTTCAGCATTCTCTTCATTTGTCTTCACCATCTCCATCTAATGAAATTGAATCAAAAAGCAACAAGGCAGAAATACATATTAGTATAGTCATATAGACAACCCAAAATAGCATGAAAAAGTGGTCTTCCAGAAATATGGTCTTGTCAAAGAAGATAGATGGCATGGAAAACTGAAAATTCATCACAGAAAATGTGGTCTTGGTAAGGAGGTGGTCTTCTCAAAGAGGTGGTCTTTTGGACAAGTTTCACTTTATATGAAGATAGATTTACAGGTTCTGTTTTTTTGGCCTGCTTAAAGGGAGCCTGTCAGGGTAATTTGGGACACTAAACCACCCACACGTCCATATGGACCTGCCGTTTAGTGTCCCAAATCACCCTGTTATAATGCAATCCATGGCCGCATTAAAACTAAAAAAGCTTTATATTCACCCTGCCGCTGTACTCCCCATGCCTGCGCAGTTCTTCAATGAAGTCAGAGGAGTACACCTCGGCTTCAGTGCGCATGTCCCGTACCTCTGGCATTTGCACAGTGAAGCCGGGGTGTCCATCTTCGGCTTCACTGAAGAACAGCGCAGGCGCCGGGAGCATGGGGGAGGAGTGCCAGCAAACAAACTCATGAATAAGCCGGACTGTTCTCGGCGGAACAGCGTACATTGGACCCTTCTCTAGGTAAGTATAAAGGTTTTTTATTTTTAATGCGCCTACGGATTGCATTACAACAGGGCGATTTGGGACACTGAACCCCAAGGTCTATAAGGACCTGTGGGTGGTTTAGTATCTCAGATTGACCTGACAGATTCCCTGTAAGGAGTTGTCAACTATATGTGTCTTTTAGTTTAGTATTTGCAGTCTGGTAGCCAGTCAATACATAGTCAATAACAAAGGCTCAGGGTCCAACTGGCCCAACATAGTACTAGAGAATGCTTTGGTGAACTCAGGCTCTGTCACAATAAAGCGCCTTAAAAGTCCACCAGAGACCAACCCCATTTGAAGATGACTTTGGACTAGGGCCCATTTCTTTCAGGTAACATCATGCCTCACTGTGTTGGATACTGCAGTAAAGGGGCGCTGCTGAGGCTTCCTATTTGGTAATATTTACTTATATGAACTGTGTATACTGAAATACTTGGAAAAAAAAAAACAAAATCAGACCTCAGTTGTCACCATCAGGATATCATCTTCGTCTTCTGAGATGTTGTGACAGAACTGAAAAGGAGTGCTGGCTCCTCGCACTTCTCCATTATAGTCCACATAGCAAAACTGGTAGTAATCATCATCCTTGGGCAGATAGTATGCTGGAAGAAGACAAATCAGGTTTCTTATTCATGGGGCTATGTGAGAAGAAAGCCTAGCGTTCCATTGTGTACATTCTCTTTACTGAAATGCAGGCCCTGATATGGTCACTAAATGTCTAATAAGTGCATGTTAGTCAGTGCTTAGTAATTTTAGTCAAATGTAGTTAAGTGACCAAGAAATGTTTTTTTCATAGAACTGGACATTTTAAGTCAAGATTCCAATTCATTGGTCAGACATCACTAATGTTACACACCTTCTTCTACCATTTATAGTAGCTATTACTCGAATGTCATCATTGCAAACTCTCTTATCTTACGTACTCTCTTATAATTATGCATTTGACAAAATGAGTATTGTCTTACTTAAAGAGGTTATATTGTCTAGGAACCTATTTTTCAAGTGAAGGTTGACTACAAAATACACCTTGCTATGGTGGACCTGCTACGTTCATACATTACAAGAACAACCCACTGATGTGAAATAGAACTGTGTAATACATTTCACCTGTAGTGGCACTGAAGGGGAATTGAACACTTGCTATCAGCAAGGGTGTAGCTATAGGGGGTACAGCGATAGCACCCTCTACTGGACCCTGGACCCTAATGGGTCTAAATGGCACAAGGTAGGTAGGGGCCTCATTACAGATTTTGTATTGGGGCCCACAAACTTCAAGTTACATCTTTGGCTACCAGTCTACAGATTGCAGATGATCACTGGTGTTAGCAAGACACCCACCATATGATCAGGGGACCTGTCAAGCAAGAATGGATTTTCCTAAAGAAATCCAGGGATGAAGAATGAAGTAGAAATGTAAACCCTATGACTTACAATGTGCCAGATTTGTCAGGCAACGGTTGATGTTGGATAATAAATCTGGTGCATCTTTAGACTGTCTAATGTAAGTTTATGCTACCTATTAGTTGGTTTACTTTGAGCCAGATTTTTATGCCAGAAGTTTGGCTGTATCAGACTAATGACAATACCTTGGAGGGCTGCTTCTAAACTCTTCAAAGATGCCTTTCTTATTATGCATTGCAGCTCCATTTTCATGAAAATCACTGTTTTAATGTCATGCAAATTAGCGGAAAAGGGCTTTAGGGGTGTGTTTTCTGCTGCTGGGAATTCACACTCTGCTCTAGATAATCCCCCCTAACTGTCACCCAGCTCTGCCTCCATTGCTTGTGACGTGTTGCATCCCAGAGCTGGCTTGGCTGGGCTGAGGGTGATCTCTGTGCATTGTATTATTTCCTGTTGCTTCATAGCCTGTGTGACATAGCAGGGGGTCCTGATCTCACACAACACAGCGCCACCTAGTGAGCCTCACACCTGCATTACACCTCCCATTGGTTTGAATTGTAACCAAATGTCCAATGGGAGGACTCGCCGGGGAGGGGGGGGGGTCAGCTGTTCACTGGGTCCCCATGGTAACACCCCTGCAGGAAGGTCCTGCCTGTGAGGAGTTAGACGTGTGGGTGTTGGGGGGGTGAGAATAAGTGTGATTTCCTGTGAAGAAAGCAGTGAGTTTAGTGAGAAATCTCAAGTCCTAGACAGGCCCAGGAAGGTTGGAGGGCTGACATACTCCAGCTATTCAGAAGATCCTGTCCCCTGTCTGCCTAGCCATCGCCCTGAAGGAAGTCAGGCATCATCATCTTGTCAGCCTGAGACTGTGGAGAGAACATTCTGGAACACGTGCTCCATAGCAAGTATCACAGGATCCAGGGGCCAAGGCCAGACCTGTGGAATATCCTGCCACCCTGACTATTGCACCCCGAAACTCTGTGCTATCAGGACCTAACGTGCGTGGGGAATATTATGTACTGTTCTGGTGGGCATCCTCCTATGAGCCAAATGGGCCCAGCGCCCCTTATTTTTGGCTTTCACCCAGTCTACCCTGCACCCCAGGACTTTGCTGTGTCACCAGGCGTACCCCGTTGTTTTGTATTGAAGAAACTGTTTAGGCATTTGTGCCTCCACACCCATGGAAGTAAAGTTCAACTTTACAACCGTTTCTGTGTCTGACTCTGCACCGACAACATCAGGGCGCCCCAAACACCACCAGTCGGCACAGTATAGGGGAAGCCCCCCAGGGGAACAATCACCACCAACATTTGTGCAGCCCCCTCATCACCGGTACCAGTGGTGGTAACGTGGGACAGCACCAGCGCTGCCCCCTCGTGCCCAGAGACCGTGACAAGTCTGCGCTGTTTGCACCCCGCAATCCCAACTGCAGCGTTACCTTCCATCTGGTCACCGCAACAGCTTCGAACTTTGTCTGCAGTTAGGGGCAATTATCTGGAGCAGAGAGTGAAACCCTGGCAGGAGAAGAAACTCCCCTAAAGCCATTTCAGCTAATTTGAATAAGAATTACACACTGATTTTCATGAAAATGGATCTGCAATGCAGTATAAGAAAAGCATCTTTGGACAGTATAGAAGCCGCCTTATAAGGTACTGTCATTAGATTGATACCAATTTTCCTGCTGACAGACTCCCATTAAGCTATGACCCCTTGTATAAAAAAATTGTCTAAAAGCAGATGTGCCTAAATGCCTGTAAATCAATTTTAGGCCAGAATTCAGGCACAGCCTTCATAGTAAATTCTTCCAATGTGAATTATAGTTTCACCACAAGCCCCTGTGTTACGAAGATCCATAAAAAAATAGGCAAGTAAAAACACTGAGAACCTAGACTTTTGGGAGGTGGTACCTAAACCAGAAAAAGTTTAAGGTTGCTAAGATTTTACAAGGTGTGAAAAGATACATTAACAGGAAGGAGTCTGACCATCTGCTAATTCTTATGCTATGTTTACTCATTCATTTTTTCTTACGCAGTTTTTTTAGGCCATGTCCACTTTAACATAAAGCCATACCACCTTTGTAGCCCCCATAATTCCTCCGGTCACCCATAATTTCAAGCCATACCACCTTTGTAGCCCCCATAATTCCTCCGGTCACCCATAATTTCCCCTGTTCCCCACATTAATGTTGCCCATAGAATTCAACGCCGCTGCAATGTGTAAACCCACTGCAGTCCTGGAACTGATACCATTCATTTCCTTGCAGTTGGTAGGCCGCAGGCCTAAGATGGCTCTCTGGGGCACCTCTTCTTCTTCTTCTTCTATGAACCAGCTGCATCCCACCCCTGTCACCCCATTCCTTTATATATACATATATAGTATTATGATGAAATACCTTATTACATATTAATACTATACTCGTGCTTGTCCTCAGAGAATTTTGTCATGGCTGCAGGGTCACAGATACACCAGGAATAAAATTCATTCCCATTATAAGCATATAAACAATTCTGACCTGTGAATAAAACAGTGTTGTCCTCACTGGTCCTTGCCGAGATCCAGGTGAAATATTCTCTAGTAGTTTTCCATCCAACCTTGAGATTAAAGCAAAGACAAATCCGACCTTACTTAATGAGACTGGACAGGCAGGAGGTTTAGGGGTCAATCACAAATTGACACGTTTATTATGTGTTCATCTGCATTCCTATTGGAAATGGGATCAGGGCTGATCCAAAAGCCAGAAATATATAGTGGCAAAAGTAAACCTTGAATAAGGTCCCTTGTACACCATGTATGGGAGATCCATTCTTCTCTACATCTTCTTGATAAAAAAGAGAATTGGAACGTGTCACAAGGAAGGGGAGAAACTTTATCTAAGGATCCCTCAAGTGCAATGTTCAAGGGGCCTTAGATGCTAATGCAACTTTTTATTTGACTGCTGAAAAGTTCATCCATGATAGTATGTTCTCAAAATTGCAACAGCCAGCTTACATGGAGAGCCACAAGGCATGATGGGAGTTGCTGTTTTGGCAGAGCTTGAAAGCTCCAGCTTATTGACCACAAATCTAAATCAAGCATTAACAGTGATATTTCCTGCAAAGTTTTTCAATAGTTTTGGATATTTTGCTTAAAGGGAGTCTATCATTCGCAAAAACAGTTTTAAGCTAATTGCACGTTGGAATGGCCTTTAAAAAAGCCATTCTTCTCCTACATTTCCATGTTTTCTTCTCCCAGCCAATTCCAAGATAATTTGTTTCTTCATGTATGTAAATGAGCACCCAGGGTGTACCTTCTCTTCGGTGAGCTCCCATCGCGTCATCGCTTCTCACCCCCCCTTCGGCTGTTGCGGTGACTCCCCTCTTGGCCTTCTTTCTTCTTATTTCTCGCTCTCAGCGAATTCTCGCGACTGCACATGCACAATCGGGCCACCATTTTTCGGTGGTCTGTCGCAAGAGCGTGGCAGAGCCGATTGCTCATGCTCAGTAGCGAGAATTCGCTGCCAGCGAGAAGTAAGAGAAAAGAAGGCCAAGAGGGGAGTCACCGCAATGGCCAAAGGGGGCGGTGAGAAGAGATGATGCGATGGGTGCTCGCAGAATAGAAGGTACGCCCCAGGTGCTCATTTACATACATGAAGAAACAAATTATCTTGGAATCAGCTGGGAGAAGAAAACAAGGAAAGGTAGGAGAAGAATGGCCTTTAAAAAGGTCATTCCAACGTGCCATTAGCTTAATAGTGTTTTTGCGAATGATAGACTCCCTTTAAAATACTAATGCAAGTTGAGAAGGAAAGAGGATAAAACTGACATGAAGTGTTACAAGAAGGAACTTCCAAAAAAATGCTAAACATTCTAAAACTTTCATACATTCCAGACTGAAAGGATATTGACTTGAGGCCAGCTACAGATATACCATGTTTATATACTTGTGTTGTTAAAGGGAGTCCATCATTAGAAAAACACATTTTTCTAAGCTTCTCTCCGCCGTTTTTGATAAAATCGGTTTCTTCTGTTATGCAAATTAGGATCACGGAGCATCGGGGGCCTTCCTCCTGTGCTCCGAGCACCCTCCGCGTCATAACTCTCCACCGCCCTTAGCTGGTTATGTTCTCTCCCCTCCTCCTCTTCGCCGGAACTTTTGCCTTTCGCAGGCATCAGACTGCGTATGTCCGGGCGGCCATTTTCCGGTGGTCTGCTACACGAGCATACTGCGGCGCAGTACATAAGCATGTCTGGGCGGCCATTTTCCGGTGGTTTGCTACACAGTACGCTCGTGTAGCAGACCACCGGAAAATGGCCACCCGGACATGCGCAGTCTGATGCCTGCGAAAGGCAGAGGTTCCAGCGATGAGGAGTTTTATGGCAGAGTTGCCCGAAGGAAGCCTCTCCTCAGTGCAAGACATATGAAAGCCCGCATAGAGTTTGCCAAAAAACACATGAAGGACTCCCAGACTATGAGAAAAAAGATTCTCTGGTCTGATGAGACGAAGATTGAACTTTTTGGCGTTAATTCTAAGTGGTATGTGTGGAGAAAACCAGGCACTGCTCATCACCTGCCCAATACAATCACAACAGTGAAACATGTTGGTGGCAGCATCATGCTATGGGGGTGTTTTTCAGCTGCAGGATCAGGACGACTGGTTGCAATTGAAGGAAAGATGAATGCGGCCAAGTACAGAGATATCCCAGAAGAAAACCTCTTCCAGAGTGCTCTGGACCTCAGACTGGGCCGAAGGTTCACCTTCCAACAAGACAATGACCGTAAGCACACAGCTAAAATAACAAAGAAGTGGCTTCGGAACAACTCTGTGATCATTCTTGACTGGCCCAGCCAGAGCCCTGGCCTCAACCCAATTGAGCATCTCTGGAGAGACTTGAAAATGGCTGTCCACCAACATTCACCATCCAACCTGACGGAACTGGAGAGGATCTGCAAAGAAGAATGGCAGAGGATCCCCAAATCCAGATGTGAAAAACTTGTTGCATCATTCCCAAGAAGACTCATGGCTGTACTAGCTCAAAAGGAAGGGGCTTCTACTCAATACTGAGCAAAGGGTCTGAATACTTATGACCATGTGATATTTCAGTTTTTCTTTTTTAATAAATTTGCAAAAATATCTACATTTCTGTTTTTCTGTCAAGATGGGGTGCAGAGGGTACATTAATGAGAAATAAAATGAACTTTTTTTGCTTTTAACAAATGGCTGCAATGAAACAAAGAGTGAAAAATTTAAAAGGGTCTGATTACTTTCCGTACCCACTGTATATTTCTTGAGTGAGAGTGAATGGTAAGTAAACAGTTAAAAGCACATAAATAATGCATATGAACACACACTGAATAATATATAGGCAGAATCTGATAGCTCCCCAGTGAAATTGCTAGCAGCTAGGCATTCTGGTCATTGTAGTTCAGTATTGCCATGATAGAGTGATGAAATAATTTCTTGATGGACACTTAAAGGGGTTGTCCGGGATAAAATTAAATTTATACTTTAACCTAAACATCCTCCCCCTGCATACTTTCTAAATTACTTAGTTTAGCAAAACTGTATATTTACCAGTATCGCCAGGGCAGTCATGTGACTGCCCCATGCACATTTTCTGATTATCAGGTAATGTCCCGTTTCCGGAAACGGAACGTCACCAATATAACCCCACCCCATCATACTTACCTGTCTTCCTGTCCAGATCTTCTGGGCACAAGAGATGACTTCCTTCTGTTGGGATGGCTCCTCCTCTTCTTTGACGTCTGCTGGTTCTTGCACAATAGAGCCGGAGTCCCAACACTGCGCTGTAGCCGGCACTCCATCTCTATTGTGCAGGTGTGGGAAGCCAGAGGGAGTGAGAGAGGGAGGGAGAGGGAGAGAAATTACTCAAAACATTGCTAAAGGTTTTTGGGTGAACTTATTAACCCACTAATAGCACTAACAGACCCTTTAAAAAAAAATAATAAAATTTGCCCGGAAAACCCCTTTAGGCTAAGGCCCCATGTTGCAGAAACGCAGCTTTTTTTGTTGCAGATTTTGCTGTGGTTTTTTGAGCAAAAGTCAGGAGTGGATTTAACAAAAAGGAAAGGTCTCAGAGCTTCCTTTACAGTGGGGAAAAAAAGTATTTATGTCAGGCACCAATTGTGCAAGTTCTCCCACTTAAAAAGATGAGAGAGGCCTGTAATTGACATCATAGGTAGACCTCAACTATTAGAGACAAAATGAGAAAACAAATCCAGAAAATCACATTGTCTGATTTTTAAAGGATTTATTTGCAAATTATGGTGGAAAATAAGTATTTGGTCAATAACAAAAGTTCATCTCAATACTTTGTTATATATCCTTTGTTGGCAATGACAGAGGTCAAACGTTTTCTGTAAGTCTTCACAAGGTTGGCACACACTGTTGCTGGTATGTTGGCCCGTTCCTCCATGCAGATCTCCTCTAGAGCAGTGATGTTTTGGGGTTGTCGCTGGGCAACCCGGACTTTCAGCTCGCTCCAAATGTTTACTATGGTGTTGAGATCTGGAGACTGGCTAGGCCACTCCAGGACATTGAAATGCTTCTTACGAAGCCACTCCTTTGTTGCCCTGGCGGTGTGCTTGGGATCATTGTCATGCTGAAAGACCCAGCCACGTTTCATCTTCAATGCCCTTGCTGATGGAAGGAGGTTTGCACTCAAAATCTCACGATACATGGCCCCATTCATTCTTTCATGTACACGGATCAGTCGTCCTGGTCCCTTTGCAGAAAAACAGCCCCAAAGCATGATGTTGCCACCCCCATGCTTCACAGTAGGTATGTTGTTCTTTGGATACAACTCAGCTTTCACTCTCCTCCAAACATGACGAGTTGTGTTTCTACCAAACAGTTCTACTTTGGTTTCATCTGACCATATGACATTCTCCCAATACTCTTCTGGAACATCCAAATGCTCTCTAGAAAACTTCACACGGGCCCGGATATGTACTGGCTTAAGTAGGGGGACACGTCTGGCACTGCAGGATCTGAGTCCCTGGCGGCGTAGTGTGTTACTGACGGTAGCCTTTGTTATGTTAGTCCCAGCTTTCTGCAGGTCATTCACTAGGTCCCCCCGTGTGTTTCTGGGGCTTTTGCTCACCATTCTTGTGATCATTTTGACCCCACGAGGTGAGATCTTGCGTGGAGCTCCTGATCGAGGGAGATTATCAGTGGTCTTGTATGTCTTCCATTTTCTAATTATTGCTCCCACAGTTGATTTCTTCACACCAAGCTGCTTGCCTATTGCAGATTCAGTCTTCCCAGCCTGGTGCAGGTCTACAATTTTGTTTCTGGTGTCCTTCCACAGCTCTTTGGTCTTCACCATAGTGGAGTTTGGAGTGTGACTGTTTGAGGTTGTGGACAGGTGTCTTTTATACAGATAGCAATTTCAAACAGGTGCCATTACTACAGGTAATGAGTGGAGGACAGAGCCAGAAATCTTGCTTGTTTGTAGGTGGCCAAATACTTATTTTCCACCATAATTTACAAATAAATTCTTTAAAAAAAATCAGGCAATGTGATTTTCTGGATTTGTTTTCTCATTTTGTCTCTCATAGTTGAGGTCTACCTATGATGACAATTACAGGCCTCTCTCATCTTTTTAAGTGGGAGAACTTGCCCAATTGGTGGCTGACTAAATACTTTTTTCCCCCACTGTATATGTTCTATTCCTTTTCAAGCCACTCTTGACTTTGTCTCAAAAACCGCAGCAAAATCTACAACCAAAAAGAGCTGCATTTCCGCAATGTGGGGCCTTAGCCTTAAGGTGGATTTTATTAAGAATGTATAACAAATAAAAAAAGTATCCTTGGTCTTCCTCCCTGAATTTTCCATCACTCCTTACTTACTCCCAAGGTGCAGGCGCCATTCACAGACCTGTGCAGAGGACCTGGCCATTTATTTCCATCACAAAAGTGATAAGATCATCAGGAAATAACTGCCCAATCCCCAGGCGGCATTGATCCCCTTACCTACCACACTTCTTCCTGTTCATTCTCATCTTTTGAACTAGTTACAGAAGAAGAAGTCTCTCAGCTACTTTCTTCTTCTTGCCCTGCTACCTGCAGTAGTGACCCTTTCCCCTCACACCTTCTCCAGTCTCTGTCACCTGCTGTCACTACTTACCTTACTAAAATATTTAACCTCTCTCTCTCTCTCTCTCTCTCTCCCCCTCTAGAATCTTTCCCTCCTCTTTCAAACATGCTGTGATAATCCCACTACTGAAGAAATCCTTCATTGACCTGTCCTGTGCTGCTAACTACCGACTGGTCTCTAACCTCCCCTTCATCTTCAAAATCTTGGAACGCTTGGTCTATTCTCATTTAATCCGCTATCTTTCTGCTAACTCTCTTCTTGACCCCTTACAATCTGGCTTCCACACTCTGCACTCTACTGAAATGGCCCTGCAAAAGTCTCCAATGATCTCCTGACAACTAAATCTAATGGTGACTATTCTCTTCTTATTCTTCTGCATCTCTCAGCAGCATTTGACACTATTGACCAACAACTCCTCCTCACTATGCTCCGCTGTGTCCGCCTCACAGATATTGCATTCTATTGGTTCTCCTCATATCTCTCAGACCTCACTTTCAGTGTATCATTTGCGGGATCTGTCACTTCCCCTTGCTGTTGGAGTTCCTCAGGGCTCGGTCCTAGGTCCCCCTGCTCTCTCTCTCTCTCTACACAGTCCCTACTAGACAAATAATCACCAGATTTGGTTTCCATTACCATCTTTATGCTGACGACATTCAACTATATACTTCATCCCGTGACATCACCCCTGCACTAATACAGAACACCAGTGACTGCCTCTCTGCTGTCATATCATATCTTCACTTTATCTGAAACTGAATCTCTCAAAGACTGAACTACTGCTGTTTCCACCATCTACTAACAGACCTGACCCTGATATTTCCATTTCAGGCTCTGGCCTTACCATATCTCCTAGGCATTATGCCCGCTGCCTCGGGGTTATGTTTGACTCAGACCTTTCCTTCACCCCTCCATATCCAATCACTCGCACGCTCATGTCATCTCCACCTTAAAAACATCTCCAGAATCCACCCTTTCCTTACCATGGAAACATTAAAGACCCTTATTGTCCCCCTGATTCACTCTAACTTGACTTAACGCCCTTCTAATTGGTCTTCCCCCTGCTAAACTTTCTCTCTATAATCTATTCTGAATGCGGTGGCCAGGCTCATCTATCAGTCTAGACGCTACAGCGATGTCTTCGGTCTGTGCCAGTCACTGCATTGGCTGTCTATTCATTATAGAATACAATATAAACTTATCACCCTCATCCACAAGGCTCTCCATAATGCTGTACCTTCCTACATTTCCTCACTCATCTCTGTATATCGTCCAACCCGTGCTCTCCGTTCACTCAATGACCTAAGACTAACATCCTCTAATATCTGAACCTCTCACTCCTGTATCCAAGACCTCTTCAGAGTTGCACCACTTCTCTGGAATGCTCTACCACGGACAGTCAAAATAACTCCAAATTTCTACAGCTTCAAGCACATCCTAAAGACACATCTTTTCAGACAGGCCTTTCACAATTTCTAATCTAAATCCTTCTGCAGTTAGAATCCCTAAAACCAACCCTCCACTGTTCATGCTCCTGCATTACCCCACAGGACATGGTGCCTTATCAGAATACAACCTTATATGTCCAGGCACCATCTGCACATAAAAGGACAAAGGCTGCTGACGGCTCATACAGCTTTATTTATATGTGTAATTAAAAAAAAAAAATCAACAAAACAGCTGGACCATTGTATAAGCAATGCTATCTCCTGTGCAGCCCCTGCTACCTCTTGTGTCACCCCCTCTACCTCAGTCCCAATGTGTGAATTGACTTATTACTCTAATGTCTCATTTTGCCTGTACTTGAGTCAATATCAATACAACATCATGTAACCCAAGTAGAATAAAAATAAGGAATGTATTCATCTCTGTTCTACAAAAGCCTGATCATTTCTGATTTCCTATATGGATTATACCATATAATGTAAAGTTACATCACAATTGTTGTCCCTATTTAATTATTTTAAATGGATTTTTTAACATTGAATTGGCCACTTGTGAATCAGCTAGTCAGTGACTATTTTTAGCATGGGAAATAAAAAGAATAAAGTCTTTCAGGCAGATGATATAAAATACTGTTGTTAGAAACAGACATGTCAGGCGCCTGGGTTCTTCCCTGTCGTGGCAGCTGACTCTGTTTTAAGCCAGAGAGACATTAGCCCTTGTGAATACAGAGATGGTACATTCTATTCCCATCAGCTGCTGGGACAGGGTTGGCTTAAGGTTATCTTTTTATTTGTTATTATGGTTTTTACGTCTTTATTTCATCCCAAGCAGCACAGAAATTGTTACAAGAGTTTGCTGCCATTTGCAATTTTTTTAAGCCATTGTTCACCTCCCTGTGCTGTCGGAGAGTAAAACAGACAGCTCACAGGCTGAACACTGTCACATTGTAGTCTGTGGACACAGTCACATGTCTGATTTTCCACACGGACATGCACTACTTTTCACGTCATTTAGCTTGGACTGCACACAGAGCTGTTTACATAATAAAGTCAGTTCTTAAAGGGGTTGTGCTAGTAATACAAAGGACAATAAGTAAACGGATTGTGCATTTTAGAGTAACTATGTAAAGTATTGTTGTTAAAAATGATGAGTTCAAAACGTAAAGGTCTGTACATGTCCTTTTAGTGATGCTCGGTTAGATATGTATGCCCAGTAAAATACAATACAGCTTATGCTGTATCCTCAGTGAAAGGAACAGGGATACCATTTAGGGTGGACATAGACTATCCCCTGCTTCTTAGAGAGAAAGCCCAGCCTAGGCTGCAGCATTTCTATTAGTAAAAAGTCCTTGTTCTGATACAGACTTCAAGCAGTGAGGGAAAAGCAATTTGATACCTCAGCACCTCATCATCTTTACATTTTGAACACCAGGGGCTGCTAAAACAAGCAAATAATTGTGATATTTCTGCAAATAAATGTTAGCAATAACAATACTTTAGAATGTTACTTCTAAAATGCATAATAAAAGGGGTTTCCAGGAATTGGACATAAATCACCAGTCCCTCTCCAGCGACCGCTGAGGCCACTGGTTAATCTCAGCAGTCACGTGGGACACAGGGCTTCCGGGGACCAAGACAGTGTGCACGACCAAACAGACTGCAGTGGCAGACAATGGAGCACGGGGGACAGGTGAGTATGTTTTTTTTCATGTTATACATGCCCCAGGCCTTCCATAGTTTTTCCATTTCCTGTACAACCTCTTTAAGTTTACTTATTGCCATGTGTATTGATATCGCAACCCCTTTAAACAGTTCTGGACTGCCCATAGATATATATGTCTGAGCGGTCCACTCTTAACTCTGCAAGGACATAACCATACATAAGCAACTGCACAAAATCATGCTGGGGAGCCGGCTGTAAGTACAGCCGGAGCTCCTATAGAGAAGGCAGGGATGATTTATTACCGTCCATGCCTTCTCAATTGCTGTGTACATAGAGCTCAATGAGCGGTGTGTAAATCAACAAATAAACATATAATTACAAAGTGGAAGATTTTTTTACCTTAATGTAGGTTAAAAGCAATGCCTAAGTAAATGTGAAGTCATAACTTCAGATATCAAAATAGAAGTGACTTATTTTAGTTACATTTGGAGTAAAGATAATAACTCAGTCCTGTGCACATTTATATGCACTTCATTACTTAAAGCACCTGCTGGTATTTTACAATATTTTACTTTTGGAATTTCAGTGCTCAGTCTGCAAATACAGTTGTGCTAAAAAGTTTACATACCCCCGCAGATTTTTAGTTTTTTTGGCCTTTTTTCAGAGAATATGAATGATAACACAAAAACTTTTTCTCCACTCATGGTTAGTGGTTGGTTGAAACCATTTATTGTCAAACGTCTGTGTTTTCTCTTTTTAAATCATAATGACAACCAAAAACATCAAAATGACCCTGTTCAAAAGTTCACATACCCCAGTTCTTAATATATTGTATTGTATTGCCCCCTCTAACCTCAATCTCAGATGGTAAAACTGCCCATTCTTTTTGTCAAAAAGTCTCCAGTTCCTGTAAATTCCTGGGCTGTCTTGCATGTACTGCGCGCTTGAGATCTCCCCAGAGTGGCTCAATGATATTAGGGTCAGGAGACTGAGATGGCCACTCCAGAACCTTCACTTTCTTCTGCTGTAGCCAATGACAGGTCGACTTGGCCTTGTGTTTTGGATCGTTGTCATGTTGGAACGTCCAAGTACGTCCCATGCGCAGCTTCCTGGCTGATGAGTGCAAATTTGCCTCCAGTATTTGCTGATAGCATGCTGCATTCATCTTTCCTTCAACTTTGAGCAAGTTTCCTGTGCCTTTGAAGTTCACACATCCCCACATCATCAGTGATCCACCTCCGTGCTTTACAGTAGGAATGGTGTTCCTTTCATCACCTCTCCAAATGTAACATTTATGGTTGTGGCCAAAAAGTTCGATTTTTGTCTCATCACTCCAAATTACCTTGTTCCAGAAGTTTTGAGGCTTGTCTCTGTACTGTTTGGCGTATTGAAGGCGAGATTCTTTGTGGCATTTGCGCAGTAATGGCTTTCTTCTGGCAACTCGACCATGCATCCCATTTTTCTTCAAGTGCCTCCTTATTGTGCATCTTGAAACAGCCACACTGATAGTTTTCAGAGAGTCCTGTATTTCAGCTGATGTTATGTGTGGGTTTTTCTTTGCATCCCGAACAATTTTCCGGGCAGTTGTGGACGAAATGTTGGTTTGTCTACCTGACCGTGGTTTGGCTTTTACAGAGCCCCTGAGTTTCCATTTGTTAATCACAGTTTGAACACTTGCTGACTGGCATTATCAATTCCTTGGATATCTTTTTGTATCCCTTTCCTGTTTTATACAGTTCAACTACCTTTTCCCGTTGATCCGTGGACAATTCTTTTGCTTTCCCCATGGCTCACAATCCAGAAACGTCAGTGGCTGG
The DNA here is from genome assembly GCA_947044405.1 of Leptodactylus fallax. Classification (NCBI taxonomy): domain Eukaryota; kingdom Metazoa; phylum Chordata; class Amphibia; order Anura; family Leptodactylidae; genus Leptodactylus; species Leptodactylus fallax. Next base: position 937,694 of record CAMRHE010000404.1, on the reverse strand, counting down.
AGGAAAGATGCAACAGTTTGTCTGGATCCCAGAAACTCACTCAGCTTTTATCCACACACTGATTACAAGCAAACAGGTCACAGGTGAGGATGTTACCTTTAGTAGCCATTCAAACCCCTTTGTGTCAACTTCTGGGCATGTTATCAGGCCAAAATCACCAGGGTATGAACTTTTGAACAGGGTTATTTTGATGTTTTTGATTGTCATTATGATTTAAAAAGAGAAAACACAGAAGTTTTACAATAAATGGCTTCAACCAACCACTAACCATGAGTGGAGAAAAAGTTTTTGTGTTATCATTCATATTCTCTAAAAAAAAGGCCCAAAAAAAAAACAAAAAAATCTGCCGGGGTATGTAAACTTTTTAGCACAACTGCATTCTGGCACAAATCCCCTACAGAACATAGTCTCAGGTTTATTACCACTAATAATTTCACCATATTTTTACTGTATTATTTTGGTATTTCCTTAACAATACTTTTAAGCCACTAAATGATAAAGTTAAATGGGAGGTACACACATGAGAATATTGTACATGCAATACGAAAGATGCAGGCGCAAAGTATCTCGCACTCTTAGAGAGGGTGAGAGGTCCAAATCCCTTCTGCTCCTCCAAGGGATTCCTTTTTCATAGTAACCACATTGCCCCAACTAAGGCGTAGGAAAGCCTTGCCACCAAAGAAGGGTCTATTTTCAACAGAGGAAAATCTTGCCATCAAAATAGGGATCCATTTTGAACTTTGCTACGGAGTACCCTCTCTTCTATGCACGCCACTGGTTGCACAAAGCGCATCCAGAGAAACTGGATTTTTCCTTCTCAAAGAAGTCATTAATAGACTTCTTATTACAACTACAATATGTAGATATGGATATAGATTTGTTATGTAAGTAAATAATTGGGTAGAGTTATTGAGTAGACTTGGTGGTTTACTGTATCTTCAAGTAGATATGTTGATGGTTTTGTTGAAATAGGCAACTGCCCCATGTAATGCTAGACTTGGGAACAAGACAAGTGCTACATAAAATAAGAGCTGTTTACAAGCCATATCAGTTTTTGCTCCCCTTGGAGCTTTTATGATGTTTATAGAACCGAAAGTTTTATGTAACAGTTTTTACAGAACGCACTCAGACCTTTTTTTTTTTTATACCTATTAAAATCTACTAGCAAAGTTCACACGATAACAATGTAGAAGAGTGATTCATAAAACAAAACAAGGGTGGTGTCTTCACCATACAAGTAACCCGTAAGTACAAAGCTAGCCAACATACAGAGATCATAGGGACCTTACACCTATGTACTTGGCACACACCACTAAGATCAAAAAGTTTTAAGTCCATGGGTACATAGTGACCATGGTGTAAACAGTCAACACAATAGCCGAGAAGTCTTGCCAATATTATACAGTCATTTAAAGGTCAAGCTGCGCGTATTTTTTCGCAAGGCTTTGCTAGAAACCCATCCATTTTGCAGGGACTGTAAAATGCTGCAATATTTTTCCGCTGTGTTTATACCACATGGAGCCCAGGCCTTAAATGGATCCATGTGTTGTCTGTGTTGAACACATTGCATCGCACACCCATTAAAACCAGATGGATAAGCCTTAAAGATGGTCATGCACATTAGATAGAATTAGGTTGACCGTCTGGTGAACAAAGGTGTTGCTGATATCACCATACAAATTTTGGTTGATATTGCCCTTTACAGTCATTCAAACTGGCCATACATTGTCAATGACCCTGGACAAAAGGCAAAGGACAAATGATTTTCTGGGTACATTCTTTCAAGGAAAGATTGCTCAAAGAAGAAAGACCATTGTAACAACAGAAGATATGAAACACAGCCAATTTCTTTCCAGATGATGGCTGTCATGGGTCAGCTAAAATTGTTTGTTGATAATTTCACCCGATGAACATATATAATATATTTTAGACGGTGCAAACTTAGACTAGACAGTCTTAAATTGCACCAGAATTATCAAAGTGTCTAATGCTGTTTGATAAATCCAGTCTATGTTTAAACTGTCCGCTCCAACTTTCCACTACTTACTAGTTAGCTTAAAATACTACAAAAAATACTACAAGAATCTGGCACATGGTGGTGCACTTTAGACCACGCCCACTTTCCCACAATGACAAGTCAGAAATGTGTCTAAAAAGTGTCCAAAATGCTTGATAAATATGTCACAAGGCAATTAGACAGTTGTGAGCACAATTTAAAGAATTCTAGTGTATTTTTCTTAGTGAATCTCCTTCATCGACTTTTGTTTAATGTGTATGGGCACCTTAAGATAGCATAGCAGCCAAGTCTCTGAATCCTCTGGAAGGTCAGCTTACAGAAGCGTAGCTAAAATAGTCAGACGTGAATCATCTCCAAAGCATCTGACTGAAAATTCCCACTGCAATAGAGCTGGAAAATCTCATTTAAACCACACCTTGATGAAATGGATTATGAAAGGTTTTGCTAATATCAATAGAATCTGACAATCTTATGTATATAATGGCAGCTCAACTATGTTCTGGTCTTTTCTATTGAGGGAATAATATTAAGATTAAGCCTAGGACTTTCTTTTACAATAGACTGTAAAGGAAGTGGCATGTGAGTCGCAATCGTAGGCAACATGTCTACATCTTGACTGTGTTTATACACAGCTCTAAAAAAGTGTATCACGTTGACAACTCACACAACTGTTAGGGTTGGTTCACACTTGTCCCGGAGTCCGTCCGCCATGAATCCAACCTAAATGTCAGGAAAAAGGATTGGGAAAGGAATGGGAAAGGTTTGAAACGGTTTGTTTAAAAACACGTTCACTTCAATGGGGTTTTTAAAGCAATGCGCAAGTGTCTGATTGCAGCCTCTCTGCCACGAAGCCACTTTTTTTGGTTGGAAACAAAGTCGGACATGCAGGACTCCTCGCGGCGCAGAGGGTGCAATCGGACACCTGCGCATTGCTTTAAAAACCCATTTACTTCAAACCTTTCCCAATCCTTTTTTCTGACATTTAGGTCGGATTCACAGCGGACGGACTCCGGGCGCAAGTGTGAATGAAGCATTAGTTGGACAACTTCTGTGCGACTTTTTGTCATCGTGCAGCCCTATTCTAACTATGTCAAATTTTATAAGCCCAATTATTTCCTCAATCACTGGTTGAGTTTGATGGATATGACTTTTTAGGGTGCTACCACACAATGCGGCTTCGGCTGCCTAGATAAACCTCTGGTGTTTTCACTGAACTTATTGATTATCAGCATGTTATTGGCTGTGTAGTTTTACAGGTTACGGCACAGGTATTAGGAGAAGAAAATAATCTATAAATGTTTTGCTGAGGTGGCACCCGTATATATGCTTGTAACTATGGTTCCCAGAGATAAGCATTTCAAAATGTATCTTGTAGCTGCTTATCCCCTTTTACATGGAAAAAAACAGTACATCCTCATGGTGACACTATGTATAGCTTTCTCCTAATGCCCTCTGTTTACGTCATAAATTGTACAATGCCAGAATATATATTATTCTAATAATAATAATAATAATAATAATATATTGGCATAAGACACATTCAGACTTACTTTAAAAATTCCAATCCAATCTTTAGGGTTGCAGGCAAAGTTCTCCTCCCTCCGGAATTTGCACTGTACGTCAGTTTTAGGGGGGTAGAATTTTTGCACATTGGTGAAGATGACCTGTGAAAAGTTATATTCTGCAGGAGAAATAATAGACGTGGGTGGGTCCTCTGTTTCACAATCCATGATCAGCTGAACTCCAAGTCCTGGAATATTTCACCTAGGCCCCAAGGAAATAAGATGACAGGTGGATGTAAACAAGTTGTAACAGTTTTCTGACAGCTCACACAGACAAGCCCTTGCTACATTCACACAGTCAGTGCAGCAGATATACCCTTAATCCACTAGCTGTCTAAAATCTTACAGATATCCGTAGGGAAGGCTGAGGATTAAAGATCTGCGTAATAGTCTGAAATGAAAGTGAAAGATGCCGTATTACAGCCTATGTAGGAAGCCTCTATACTGATTCACTGTGCTTGAACAAGCAAAAAGCCTATCCCACCTCCAGTACTACTCCCAGCTATGACATAGCACTATGTGCCTGCTTCTTAAAGCTACAGACTACAAAATACAACTCAGAAAGCCAGGTTTACTTTTTAGTCATACCATTTTAGGGAATGTCTATCACTTTGAGCACTTTTTTATTCAAATTTTTATCAGAGGCAAAATAGCGAGAAAACAGCAGTTCGGTGCTTTTGATTCTTTTTCCTGCTACAGTGTTCACTGTACAAGAAGAATATTTGTATAAGTTTGTAGACCAGACGTTTTTGTACACAGAGATACCTAATCTGTATGTGTTTCGCAGTAATTTGTAGCTTTATATGTATTCTAGGGAAAGGGGGGTGATTTAAACTTTTAGTTCTTTTTGGGGTTTTTTTTTTGGGGGGGGGGGGGGGGGGTTTATTGCATTTATTAGACCCCCTAGGCTTCCATTGCAAAATATCGGCATTTGTATGACAGGCTACATAAAGCAGCCTGCCATACAAAGAAACATATGGCAGACAAGCCTGGGAGCCTTTAATAGGCTCCCAGCTGTCATAGCAACGGGATGCCGGCCCTGGATCTTGCTCTGGGGGCAGGCGATCCCCAGTAAAATGGCACCTCGGTCAGCTTTGACTGAGGTGCCAGGGGCCTTAATGCCCACGAACACTGCAGACACTGACTGTGGGCATTAGCGCTGCGTCTCTGCTGTACAATACATCAGAGACCAAGTGGGTATGGCGGCCGCTCAGCTCCTGAGCAGCTACCATATTTAAATAATAGACATCTGCTGTACCATTATGGCGGATTTCAGGAAGGGGTTAAATAATGACACAAAAGTAAATGACAACACATGGCTGAAGCCATATTAAGTCGGAGCCCCACATAGCGTAAACACCACGATTTTACGGTACCTGCAAAGTTAATGGGATTCTGGCTAATCCCATCTACATTTGCAGAAAATAATCCACAGCGGAAATGCTGCGATTTGAAAAACGCTTGCGATTTTTGCAAATCGCAGCATGTCAATTATATCTATGGAAATGCTGGCGTTTTCCATATAGATATAATTGAAGCAAAAGGTCCGCAGTGGAAAACTATGCGGACTTTCTTTGAAAAACATTGTGGGAATAACCCGCAATGCGTTTCTGTCATGGTTTTTCCTACAGCGCTTTTTGGCTGCGGCTCGCTACATGGGGCCTAGTCTTATCTAGGCTTTGAATAAAGTAAATCTGACCTGGCCAATCACAATATCTCAACTCAGATCATTATCTGGCTATGAGTCAACCTGATGCAACAGGAACCCTACTCCACTGTTCAATTTTCATTGGGCGTGGCTAGGTCAACTAAACCACACCTGTTTAGATAAACCACATCCCCTCTGAAAGTCTTAGGCTATGTTCACACTACAGTTATTAATGTCCGTTGTGCAAACATATAGAACATATTGCAGATTCACACATATTATAAACAAATCCCTTGTATGTTTAGTCCTTAAAACCCCTACCTTAACAAAACAAAGACACGTTCTTTATAGGAATCATGGATCTGTTTCAGATTTAGACTAATTTTTGGAGAGATCACATGACAGCCCTTCATTTTAAGAAATCAGGGGTGGCGCTCATCTTTTCAAGATTCTGATTGGCACTTTGGAATATTGCATTTCATATGTTGGTCTTAGGAGAAACTGTGCTGGAGTGACATGCAATAAATTTATTGGATCTTTCCCTGTCTGTGTATCAGAAACTCAAACCTATGCACTGAACTGATATAGATTTGCACTATAATTTACACCAGTTTCTGGCCAAAATTAAAGTACCCATGTTTTTGCCAAAACCTGTGCTCCAAAATTAGTGAATTTTTTATAGCAGAAAATTGCAAAATTAGCATAGCACATGACCCCATGTGCCAGGAAACCCCACTAACTAACTTTCACATTAGTAAAATATGGATATTTAAGTCCCACTGGACTGCCGCTGGGACCTCCTCTGCCCTAAATGTAATAAGACCAGACATTTTTGGTCACAGTTTTGTAGGCTACGCTCCCTTTTCAAACTGGGGCATACCCTATTTTGTCCAAGATTATATCTAGAATTTTGGAACTGTCCTGATAAATTTGGGATAGTTAGCAACTATGCACTAGGTTTGTGCCATTTGTAATACTGGCATCTTCTTATGTGGCAGAGAGCCGTTGTCTAACCTCAGATACCAGGGTCTGGGTGCAACTGCTAACTCTGTGCTCTCTATAGCCACTTCTTATCCAGACTCCTTCCCTTCCTTAGTTTAAAAGTCTGTTGCCACAGATCAGTGGAACACATATGGACAAAGGGTATTTTCAAATGATGGAAACTGAGACTAGATTTTATAAATTCTTCCTCGTCATACTGCAAAGCAGTGTCATTTTGCGTGACACCTCAAACTTATAACTAGTTGCATAAGAAAGGTTAAGCCCCTGTCCCAACTGTGCAAGAAGTTATGGTGGGAGTGCGGTGTTAGGTTCAGTGCTGAGATCTTAGAAGCTAGCCTTTACATTCTGCTGATGCTTTACAACTTTCAGCTTGTCAACAGTACTCCACTGAAGCATAGGGGGTACAGCAGTCGCAGTCGCTACCTGGCCCCAGACCGTGAGGCAGCCCGATAACACATAAGACATACCACTATTCTAAATAGTACAGGGTAAAGAGGAGCCCCATTACAAATTTAGCATCGGGGCACAGGAGCATCAAGCTACGCCTCTGATTCTACTTCTTGTGTATGCAACTTATAGCTCAGTAAAGAAGACTTTAGTGATGAGCAAAGTGTCTGTGTAGTCATTCATCTCCAATGGGAGGCTTTTAGTGACTTAGAGGGGTCTTTGTCTGGGTGGCGGCTCAGGAGGAGACAGGCTGGACACAGAGATGCATTAGATATGGAGAAGTGTGGTGCTGGCAGCAACAGAGCACCTATATTGCAGAGCAGACCCAGAGGCGGCAAGTGCCTATTACAGCTGCTCCTATTTTGCTTTCATGATTTACAATAGTAATCACCCATTAAAGGGAGTCTACCACCACCAGAATAGCTTCTAAACCACTTACATGTTACTAAAGGGGCTGTTCGTGACAGTGAACATACCATGTTTATGCCAAAGAGCAAGATTGCACTTTGACACGATAAATATCATGCCACCAACTGCCAATACACAAGTATATAAATGGTTTATCCAATGGCCATAGACTCCCTTTAAACTATTTTTTCATTATCTTTATTTTTACAGAACTTTTTCATAGAGAGCTCCAAATTATCTTCCCTTTACACAGTTAAATAAAATAATACATTTCAGACTGCTTCTAAGAACCACTAGAGGACATTCACTGAGTAGATACACTCAGTGGCAAAAAAATAATGCACCAAGAATGTAAAGCTAGGTTCACACTTGAGATGGATTGGAGCCCAGCGGACCCAAACAAAGGAGAGCCTGTTCGCTAAAACAGTGGTTACCCACAGATCCCATAGACTATAATGGGGTCCGCTGGGTGTTTTTATACTAAAACCGGCAGAGAGAAAAGTCCTCTGTGCAGGGCTTTAATCACTGCCGATTTTTGGCGGAATCTGTGGCGGAATGTCCGACACAGATGTGAACCTAGCCTAAAGAAGATATATGTAAGTGATTACAATATTAGAGTGAAAAGATACACTACCGTTCAAAAGTTTGGGGTCACCCAGACAATTTTGTGTTTTCCATGAAAACTCACACTTTTATTTATCAAATGAGTTGAAAAATGAATAGAAAATATAGTCAAGACATTGACAAGGTTAGAAATGATTTTTATTTGAAATAATTTTCTCCTTCAAACTTTGCTTTCGTCAAAGAATGCTCCATTTTCAGCAATTACAGCATTGCAGACCTTTGGCATTCTAGCTGTTAATTTGCTGAGGTAATCTGGAGAAATTTCACCCCATGCTTCCAGAAGCCTCTCCCACAAGTTGGATTGGCTTGATGGGCACTTTTTGCGTACCATACGGTCAAGCTGCTCCCACAACAGCTCAATGGGGTTGAGATCTGGTGACTGTGATGGCCACTACATTACAGATAGAATACCAGCTGCCTGCTTCTTCCCTAAATAGTTCTTGCATAATTTGGAGGTGTGCTTTGGGTCATTGTCCTGTTGTAGGATGAAATTGGCTCCAATCAAGCGCTGTCCACAGGGTATGGCATGGCGTTGCAAAATGGAGTGATAGCCTTCCTTATTCAAAATCCTTTTTACCTTGTACAAATCTCCCACTTTACCAGCACCAAAGCAACCCCAGACCATCACATTACCTCCACCATGCTTGACAGATGGCGTCAGGCACTCTTCCAGCATCTTTTCAGTTGTTCTGCGTCTCACAAATGTTCTTCTGTTTGATCCAAACACCTCAAACTTCGATTCGTCTGTCCATAACACTTTTTTCCGATCTTCCTCTGTCCAATGTCTGTGTTCTTTTGCCCATATTAATCTTTTCCTTTTATTAGCCACTCAGATATAGCTTTTTCTTGACCACTCTGCCCTGAAGGCCAGCATCCCTGAGTCGCCTCTTCACTGTAGACGTTGACACTGGCGTTTTGCGGGTACTATTTAATGAAGCTGTCAGTTGAGGACCTGTGAGGCGTCGATTTCTCAAACTAGAGACTCTAATGTACATGTCTTGTTGCTCAGTTGTTTAGCAGGGCCTCCCACCTTTTTCTACTCTGGTTAGAGCCTGTTTGTGCTGTCCTCTGAAGGGAGAAGTACACACCGTTGTAGGAAATCTTAGTTTCTTGGCAATTTCTCGCATGGAATAGCCTTCATTTCTAAGAACAAGAATAGACTGTCGAGTTTCACATGAAAGGTCTTTTTCTCTGGCCATTTTGAGAGTTTAATTGAACCAACAAATGTAATGCTCCAGATTCTCAACTAGCTCAAAGGAAGGTCAGTTTTATAGCTTCTCTAACCAGCAAAACTGTTTTCAGCTGTGCTAACATACTTGCACAAGTGTTTTCTAAACATCCATTAGCCTTCTTACACAGTTAGCAAACACAATGTACCATTAGAACACTGGAGTGATGGTTGCTGGAAATGGGCCTCTATACACCTATGTAGATATTGCATTAAAAACCAGACGTTTGCAGCTAGAATAGTCATTTACCACATTAACAATGTATAGAGTGTATTTCTGATTAATTTAATGTTATCTTCATTGAAAAAAAACTTGTGCTTTTCTTTCAAAAGTAAGGAAATTTCTAAGTGACCCTAAACTTTTGAACGGTAGTGTAAGTTTATTGGAGAAAACTGTACTATTGAAAGAAGTTTCTAGTACCCAGTTGGGTCACTGTAGCCTGGATACAAGATGAGACACGGTTGGGCATGGAGACATACAGGTTCTGTATGGTGTCCTGTGGAACATTCAACCAAAGATGTTGCAGCTGGGTCCGTAGATCCTGCACACTGTAAGTTTCTGAACATGGCCTTCCCAGCTGGTCGCATATATGAAATAAAACTGGCAATCAGGCAGGCCAAGGAAGTGTTTCAACCTTACTGGGAAAATCCTTGCTGTGTTTGAGCAAGCATTATCCTGCTGAAAAATGCCAGTTGAAAGCCCTGCCATGAGAGGCAACACATGTGGCTGAAGGATGTACTGTGCAGATATCGCTGACCTGTTAGTGCACCTCGCATCACTATGAGGGGTGACACACTGTCATATGCAATGGCTCCTCAAATCACCACACTAGCAATAGGGCCAGTGTTTCGCTCCAAAAGAAAGGGAAGGATTGAAGTGCTAACCATAACACAAAAAGGTTTACATACCTGAACCCAACCTTCGTTAAATCCCAAACAGAATCCGGATTTGTCACTAAAGACAATACAAATCTAGTCTGTATCTCTTCAGGTTTCTCATTCACATGGTGATGGACACTGGCTGTCAATGTAAGGAAACATAAACATTGTTAAAGGGATTGTCCCATTTGGATAACCCCTGTCTACATATCCTATTAAAACATATGGATGTCATAGAGGGGAGTCCCCTGATTTTGTATCCCCCCATTAACCACAATGGAATGCTGCTACAAAGTATAACTTCCATTTTAGAGGACTATTCATGAAGATGATCTTTAAACCCCCTTCAAATAGTCCAGCCCTTTACATCATATTATAGGTGCTGCTCCACTGATTCCTGCACAGTTGGATTTTTTTTCTCTAGCCCCCACTGTTCCCAAGCAAACAATGCTGTTAGTTTTGGTGCTTTAGATTTTATTTAGTCTCTGTACTGTCAGGAGGGCGGTGTCAGACAGGTGCAGGCTGGGATGCAATTCTGAGCGTTGACATTGGCTATCTCTGATTGGAGCTCTGAATCATGCCACCCTGCCTGACACCGCCGTTCTGACATTACAGTGCTTAAAGAGGACCTTTCTCCATTCTCCAACAACTCCAGTTCTTTAGATTATTTAATAGGTGCTGATCCACTGATTCCAGCTCAGTTGGATTTTTTTCTCTAGCCTCCACCGTTCCTGAGCACTCAATGCTGTTAATTTTGGTGCCTGATATGCTATTGAGATTCTGTACTATCAGGAGGGCGTTGTCAGGCAGGAGCAGACAAGGGGTGTGATTCTGAGCTCTGACACTGGCTGCCTCTGATTGGAGCTCTGAATCACACACCCCCTGCCTGACACCACCCTTCTCACATTACAGAGCTTAACTATTACATCAGGTACCAAAACTAAACTGCTGCTTGTTCAGAAAACGTGGGGACTAAAGAGAAAATTTAAACTGCACTGGAATTAGTGGAGTGGCGCCTATAAACAGATGCTAAGAATTAGTGGATGTGGTGAAAGGTCCTCTTTAACAAAATTTTTTTAGTAAAAGCTTTTTTTGCTGAAGAAATTCATGCAGTTTTTGCTGCAGTAATGCCTAGTATATGTTACATGCTACTCTTAGAGAAGACCCTTTTTATTTATTAAGGGAGGTCAAACCTGTGGTCACCACTATCAGATCGTAAATAGTTCAATCAAAGGATAGGGTATCATAGATATCTCAGGAAAAATATAAAATATAACTTTTATTACTCACAAAGATAAAATAATAAAGACAGAAAAGGGGACGAGACATAGAACAAATAATGAACCATCAGAATGAGGGACATATATACTTATATAGTCGGTTGTATCAATTAGATGTACATACAACCATTTCTACTTTACTCAATTCAACACAGCGGTATATATTCTCAGGTAAAAAGTGTCCTATTATAAAATGGACTCTGGACTCCTGTAGTACTGACCATCCCCTCTGTTCAGTAAGAGGAAATAAACCGAGGCAGAGGCAATAAGTGAGTACTCCACTAAAACGGATAATATGCTCTTAGGAATTTTTTTACATTCGATGGCCACATGTACCACCAGCTCAGGGGTACCAGCATGGGGAGCCCATGTGCACCTAGTTATGCTAATTTACTCCTGGGCTAGTGGGAAGCAGTCATTGTTGGATCCGATGACATATTCCATGACATATTCATCCTGTGGCGTGGTGATTGTACATCATTCAGGGAGTTTGTGGAGTGTCTTAATGTCAATACTCTGGGCCTTAGGTTCACTTCGACCTATACAGTAGTTCATCTGAGCTACCTTTTCTTGATGTATTGATTACATGACATTGTTGGGACAATACACACCAGGGTTTACAGAAAAGAAACCGCTACAAACAGCCTCCTCAGGTGGGATAGCTCCGCAAGCTCCCGTCAAACAAACAGATCAGCTTTAAGGGAATGAGCCAAGAGTATCCTGTGCACAAAAACCCTCAATCATAGAAAGCAAATGCACTAACTTATCTGCCGGGAGAACGAAGACCATTGACACGGAATCCAATTTGATCCCCAGAAAGGACAAAACGGTAACAAAGCGCACCATCTTCTTGGCAGAAAGTGGCACACCAAACTTATTCATGAAGTAACGAAAGATGTCTAACAAAAAGAAACAACAGTCACTATCTCCAGGGGCGACAAATAAAATATCATCTAAATAGTGAACAATAGAACTAGATCCCGTCTTAAAACACACAACCCATTCCAAAAAGGAACTGAACATTTTGAAAAACTGACAAGAGGTAGAACAGCCGATAGGTAGACAGGTGTCATAGTAGTAAGCCCCCTCTACCATGCAACCCAACAAGTGATAGCATTCTGGATGCACTGGTAATAATCGGAATGCAGATTCAATGTCAGATTTAGCCACAAGGGCCCTTGGGCCAGCAGACCTGAGAAAAGAAACCACCCTGTCAAATGAGAAATAGGACACTGATGCATCCTCTTTAGAGATGCCGTCGTTTACAGAACTACCCTTGGGATAAGACAAATGATGAATTAACCTGTATTTGCCCGTCTCTTTCTTGGGAACAATACCTAACGGCAAAACATGGAGATTAGAAAAGGGGGGGGGGGGGAGAAAATGGGCCCTTGATTCTGTCGATTTTACCCCCCAACCAATGCTAGGCTGCATAGCTAAACACCACTAGAAGTCCTCGTCGTACTTCCACCAGACACTACCTCCATGAGATTTATAAGCATTGTAAATCGTGTCCATATATATAAAAAGCTCAGAGCAGTGCTCAGGATGCCTCTCATAACACAACCTAACACTGCAAATGCCTGAAGCCAAATTATTTATAATCCTAGTTACCTTCAGCTTACGATCAATAGAGCGCTCCCGCAAAATCCTATTGACCGTACGCTGATCAACTGAAAGCAAAGACCAAATATCTACATATTATTTATCCCATATCTTAGTTTTAGTCTCTGCATATAAATGAGCCCCCAATGGGCTAATCCCATAAAAGAAGGCTTCCCTATGGACACTAGCCATAGAAGAAACAGAAGCAACTGAAGCCTTTGAACCCGTTTCTAACTGTGAAATAAGGGGCTTAAGGGCTGGAAGAACCTCAATACTAGACCGTCCTGGCCCCCAAGCCCCAGCAAAGTCAAACTCACCAGTAGATGGAGCAGCAACAGCAGCAGAAGAAGCAGCAGCAGCGACTTCTAGAGCACCGCGAGCCAGCTCGGCCCCGGGAGGCGACCTTCTGGCTGAACAAGTAGAATTCTGCTGGAAATGCGATGCCAAGACGACCTGCTGTGACCGCACAAACTAACTGAATCATCTGAGGAAGACAGGGATCTCCAGCAGGATGACCGGGATCGCCTCAAACTGTGACTTCTTCTGGAGGACCTGGAACGATGGTGGGAGCAGCCCTGCGATGACAGGATCGTCTAGAGCCCTGGGAGGAAACATGCACGCCCTGGGGATTAGTAGAACTGGCATCTGCAGACCCTGAAGGGAAGGAGGGAGTGTCTACAAACGGCACCTCAACGGAACCTCAACGGAAGGGGAGGGGACAACTGGCGGCTGCACTGGAGACACCTGGGAAGGAGGGAGTAGAGGGACTGCAAGAGGCACCAAACCCCAAGACACTGCTTCAGCAGAAGCAACAGGTTGTGAAGGAGGGTGGGTAGGAGTAGCTGCTGGAGGGGCATCAGAAACGGAGGATGAACCAGACACTGAGCCAGCCTGTGACGTAATCCCCAAACTTCCGGCGGTCGAGTTGAATACAATGGTGAATGGAGCAGGAGCCGTCCGCGGACAGCTCCCGCTTCACCACTGTACTCCCTGTGTGCTCCGACCCCGGGAGTTGTAGGTGCGATGTGATAACATCGCTCACATCGCGCCTGCAGCTCCGAATACACTTCGACTGAGACTGCAGACAAAGCAGCAGGGGAGCGAGGAGAGGTGTGCATTAGAGATGAGCGAATCAAAGCTGACGAAGTGGAATTCGATCTGAATTTCAGGAAATATTCGATTTGCATCAGAGTCGGATTTCCTCACGCTTTGTGGTAACGAATTGCATTTTTTTCTAAAATGGCTGCTGCACATGTTAGGACATGGGGAAAGGAACTCTGGGAACACAGGATCACCCACAATGCCATGCATGCAGCCAATCAGCAGCCATTCAGCCCGCCCTGTGATGTCACAGCCCTATAAATACCCTCCGCCATCTTGGATTCAGGCATTTTCCAGTGTACTTAGTGCAGGGAGAGACGTCAGCAGGCGCTAGGGAAAGTGGTAGAAAAGGCTTGAAAACTGATATTTTGCTCAATCGAAATTCAGGGAAAGAGCATTAGAAGTGTAGGGAAAGGATAGGGAGGAAGCCTTTTCTTGGCGTTTATTAGTGGGGAAAAAATAAGTGGCTTATTCGCTGTTTTGTGTTGAAGTGAGAAAATTACAGGCCTTTTTGCCGTGCATTAGTGGCAAAAAAAAAGAGGATTGTTATCCATTAATCTCCGCAGTTATCTGTTATAAGTTATAACAGATGTCACCTTGCCATTCTGTGGCCTCCTCTTGCTGCTGCTACCTCAACATTATGTCACTTCTCATACTGTTCCCACCCTCCCCACTCCATGACTGGGCCACTATTTTGCCTTTTTGGCCTGGCTGACATCATTTATTTGACCCTTCTTCTGATCTCTCAGAAGGAAGGAAAAATGAGACGCACAACAGATCCTGTCTGTATAGCAGCTGTAAGGCCTGTATGGTCCCATCAGAATTGGCTTATGATTTGGTAGCCAAAAGCAGGAGTGGGTACAAAACACAGAAGACATGCAAATATTCCATTCACGTGTCCTCTCTGTTTTGGATCCACTCCTGTTTTTTTTGTTTTTTTTTGCATCAGCAATACTGATGGATTACTGACCAAATCCTGACCCAAGTGAAGGCATATGTTCAACAGACAGGATCCGTTTTTATGGGGGAGTTATTGTTCTGACGGATCATAGGAAGGGCAAAATAATCAGTGACATCAACACAAACTTACTGCTGACACCCTCTCCACTCTGTCAGGGGGGCTCCACTTGTATAAGTGTTTAATAGAACAGGTTCTGTAGACATCTATGTGGAATCAGCAGACAGAAGTGTAAAAGGAGTGCGCTCTTTCACGCTACAATAGGATCTTGGGCCTCTGCAAGGTGCTTTATACCTGGCACTAACATTGACCTGTAAGACTGAGTTCACACTTGAGTTAGTTGGTCAGTTTTGGCCCCATAACTGGCCAAATAAGTGAAGTGTGCAGTGGTTCTAAGAGCAACGCCTGTCATGTGCGTGTCATACTGACTCACAGTATTGTTTCACTACCTATGCGTATTACTGCAAGGCACAGTGTTCTACACCACTATACAGGCTCTCTGCAGCCAGGAAATAACAGTTTTTTTAATGCGATTAGCCGCAAATTAATTCAAATTAATTTTGAAAAATTCGCTAATCTCTAGTGAGCATCAGTGTTTTTTATGTTAAACTTTGGGTGCAAATTGAGAGGGAACATGAAACTAGTGGCAGATGAAGGGGGGAGCAGATGGAGGAGGACATTAAACTGGGGGCAGATGAAGGGGGGCATTAAATTGGTGGCAGATGGAGGGGGGCATTAAACTGGGGACAGCTGGAGAAGGACATTAAACCATGGTTGTAGATGGAGGGGGACATGTCCGTCTCTAGTTGCCCCCAGTTTAATGTCACCCTCCAGCTAGATGTGAACTTAGCTTAAGCGTTTTCAATTCATTTTACACTTACAGTTTATATCTGGCTTTCATCATTTACATATATAGCAAGAATCTTAGGAAATATAGCGCTGATCATCCTAACAAATATAATGCAAAACTGCAGTAAATACTGACAGCATAGCAAAGCAGATTTATATGAAACTCTGGTTCAAGTTTTGCACAGGGAATCTGTATTAGTGAATACTACACATACACACCCAGAACATGTATACACACATACATACATACCATATGTACACACACATACATGTAGACAATGTACACTTGTACACAAACAGACACACACTCAAGACACAGCACATACCTGGAGCAGAGTCAGGGACTGATTACACTGGGCTGCAGCAACCTAATGTCATTGATCATCCCCTGCAGTGCAAGACTCCAGGAGGAGGAGGAGCTGTCAGCCTGTGTGGACACTTGGTAAGTAATTGGGGAGAGACAAATTGAGGCTGTCAGCTCCTGGCAGCCCACCATCACTACTACTCCAAACCTCTGGTTCCCTCCATTTGGATTGCGGCAGTAGCACACTGACAATATGCATGGTCATGTGCACGAGGCCTAAGGGTGTGTTTACATGGTCAGGTTTATAGATGGAGTTTGGAAGCAAATCTCAGGTGAGGCTTATAAAGGAGCAAAATTATTCACACCAAGTGCTACCTCTCTTCCTTTCTTCAATTCATTCCAAAAACTGCATCTGAAAACCTGAGCACACCCACAATACAAATCCATTTTAGGCTAAGGCCCCACACAGTGGGCCGCAGCAAAAAACGCTGTGGGAAAAACCACGGCGGCAACACATCGTGGTTTTTCCCACAGAGCTTTTCACAGAAAGTCTGCAGAGGTTTCCTCTACGGACTTTCTGCTTCAGTTATACCTATAGGGAAATCGCTGGCGTTTCCATAGGTATAATTGATATTGCCAAAACCGCAATGGTTTGTGAAATCGCAGCGTGTCCGCTGCGCATATTTTTCCCCAATGTGTGGATGGGATTCGTCACTTTGCAGTGACTGTAACACGCCGCATATTTTTCCACTGCGGTTTCGCCACGCAGGGCCCTGGCCTTAATGATATTTTTAGATACGGAATTATTTGCATTTGCTATGTTCTTGTCACTTTTGTTAAGATGGTTGGAAGTATTGCAGCACTGTCTCACAGACTTCAGTGGAGAAGCGCTGCAGTACCTACACTCACCACTATAGTTTGTATGGTGAGTGAGCAGCACGGCTCATAGTATGTAAACATTGCCGCGATCTGTGTTGTCTTGGCACAGGTGATCTGCAGGAGTCCTAAGGATAGGCCATCAATATTACAAATTGGATAACCCCTTTAAGGGTGGCTTGCAGGTGGCGTTTCTGATCAGAGGCCACAGAGGAGTATGTTGCAGTAGTCTATGTGGAATGAACATGCTAGTAGTATAATGTTGTACCGTGTTAGCCATTGAAAGTAGTGGAAGAGTGAAGTAATCAGGCGATACCTTTTAGAGGAACATGATCAACCAAGATTTTTGTTGACTTGAGATATAAGATGGAGACAGCAGGAGGTGGTAATGGTTTGGATGTGCAGGGCAGGACAAAATCTAAGATTACCTCAAGGCAGTAGACGTCTGACACTGGTGCTTAAAGGGGTTGTCCAGTTTCAGACCAATTTTAATAAACAAATGTTATTGTTTGCATCGTGAAAAGTTGTACAATTTTCCAATATACTTTCTGTATTCTAAATTCCTCATGGTTTTCTAGATCTCTGCTCGCTGTCATTCATTCTGACTTCTAACATTGGTCTCTCAATTTTGGTTTGAATGTGGTCAACCCCTTTAACTATGATTAAAAGATGTGGTGGGGTTTGAGTGAAATGGGTGAAAGATTATAAATTCTGTTTTCTCCATGTTGAGTTTTAGAAATTGGGAGGGAAATAAGCATATGGTTGATAGACATCTGGGATCCTGGATAGCAGAGAGTTAGTATCTGGGTCAGAGCGATAAAGCTGAGTGTTGTCAATATAGAAGTGGAACTAAAGCCATGAGACTCTATGAAATATCCCAATCTGAAGGTAGAGATGGAGAAGAAAAGGGACCTCAACTGTTAAGGGTTGATATTTAGAGGTGGTTTGTGAATGGAGACTCTAAAACTTTGGTTGCTGAGGTATGAAGAGAACCAGTAGAGGGTCAAGTCTGTAATGCAAAGGATCAAGAGAGTTTGTAACAAAGAGGAGTGGTCACCAACAGTGTTAAAGAGGGCAGATCTAGAAGGAGGAGTACAGTGTAGTGTTGATGCCTTTGGCATATAGTAGGTCATTAGAGACTATGTTAAGAATGCATTCAATAGAAAGGTGGGAGCAGAAGCCAGATTGTAACCAGTGACAAAGTGTACGGAATGTGAGGTGGAAGGACAGTTCAAGGTGGACTTGGAGTTTGGAGAAGCAGGTTATGGGAAAGAGCACTGAGATCCAAGCCATCATTAACAGTGAAGTTAAAAGTATTAAATAACAGTTTGGGGCTGTGAGATAGAAAAGATATGGGAGTAGTGAAGTAGTCCTGTTTAGAGAAGTGAGTGCAGATTTGAAAGTGAGAACTGTGTGTTTGTATATTGTTGTCAGGAGTGTCTCTTCAGCTGCTGCTTCTTTCATGTTGCCGTGACAACATAGGGAAGCTTTTCTGTTCTATACCTCCATGCCCTGACCTATTAGCAGCTGAAGAGGCCTTTATAAGACCGCTCCTTTTTGATACAGGTGCCGACTAATTACGTTGCTCACTAGTTTCGCTCTGTCTGTGTATACCTGCTTGATCTCTGACTACTATCTTGCTCCTTGGATTCCTCTTTTTCCTCTTGATTCTTTTGTGACATTTCCAGCTGGATTCGTGACCCTTGGCTAGTTTCTTGGATATTGCTTTTGTCTCCTGTCTCTTCTTACTACGTGCTCTTCTGGTTTTTGACTCTGCAAATACAACTTCTTTGCATCCACGCCTCTTTGTAGGTTTTCTGGACTTTGTGTTGGTTTCTGCAGCAGTGCATTTATTATTAGTATGTAGCCCTATTTGGGGGGGTATGAGTATTATCCCTCCCGCAACAGACTCTGGCGCTGACCTGTGTGTATAATGGGACCTGAAGCCTTCGCTGAAGGGAAGAGTGGGAACATATATGAAATATATCAGTGCCTCCACCCAGGATAGAGCCTCTGTATTACAGGGGGGAGGATCTCTTCCTGGGACTTACCCATGAGGTACAGTTAGTAGCCTTAACAAGGATCACTGTACTAATCTCACTATTAAGATTATTTATATATATAACAAAAAATGTTAAAACAGTATTTTTAAAAAAATAAAGGGGGTTATTATATATATATACACAAAACACCGCTACAACAAAACAACCCACATCCCCCCAACCTTTGAGTTTATAAACCCGGATATATATAGATATATAGCAAAAGTCCAGTGCACAATACCTCCAGGCAACAGAAGAGATGCAGGGGCCCGCTGTGGATCCTCGGATTCTTCCAGGAGATGACAGACAGCCGATCAGGAGATGATGATGATGATGGTGAGATTCTTCACAGGCAGCAAACAGGGCGGCGGTGACGGCAGTAGATGCAGGCCTGACTACCCTAACACTGAGTCCTTAACCTGCCAGCTAAACTACTAGTGCAACCGGGCCTCTAACTAGCTAGCTGGCCTTCGGAAGCCTAACCTATCACTGCCCTGAACTATATATATATGGATCCCTAACTACGGTTACTAGCTAGGTCCTGTGAGTATATAGGGGGTAACACATACCTAACTATATACTGTGAAGTAAAGAGGAACAAGTGGCTCTTAGACTCCCCCAGACATAACATGTCTGTCTCAGCAACTCTGCTCACATCTCTCCCCCCAGCAGCTCTGCCTCACATGTGTCTGACTCACTGTATTTACAAAACAAAAACTGGGGGGGGGGGGGGGGGGGGGGGTGGGGGGGGGGGGGGGAAGGGCGGGGCCGCCAAACTGCTATCATTATATTCCGGGGTCTTTTCAGACCCCGGAGTATAATGATCGGAGGCCCAGAAGAGGTGAGGGAACATAAAAAACACTGTTACTTACCTCTCCTGTGCTCTGGCAGGCTTCAGGCCTGTTTGGTGACGTCCCATACGTCATTATGCGTTGCGACGCTGGCCTGGCTCACGCGAGATCTGGTCCAACATTGAAGATGGCCGAAGTAGCGGGGAGTGTGCTGGAGCCAGGAAGAGGTAAGTAACATTGTTTTTTTTTTTTTGTTTCTATCCTCCCCTGGGTCTCCGATCATTATACACTGGGGTCTGAAAAGTGTGCAGGGGCCACTATGCTGCATAATACTGTGTAGAGGGGCCACTATGGGGCATAATACTGTGTGCAGGGGCCACTATGGGGCATAATACTGTGTGCAGGGGCCACTATGAGGCATAATAGTGTGTGTAGGGGCCACTATGGCGCATAATAGTGTGTGCAGGAACGCGGTTTGTGCGGGGGGGCTTGAAGGGGGGGCGGTCTGGGGGGGCTTAGGGGCAGCAGTTCGGAGGGGGGGCCCCATGTCAAATGTTCGCCTTTGGGGCCCAGCCTTTTCTAGTTACGCCACTGGTAAGGACAGAGATAGAAAGTGTGAGAAGGATGAGGCAGTTGTGTGTATTGAGAGAGGATGGTTTTAATGTTTATAAGTATGGTGTTTAAAAGAGATGCCTTGCATTTTGCAACACAAGCACATTAACATCATCTTATGTGATATCACCTGTAGCCCCACCCTAAGACTGATTATGGAGGCCTGCTACCATCTGAATTGAAGGGTTTGTCAAGGTTATGGATGATGATGACCTAATAGGTCATCAGTATCACATCAGTTGAAGTCTGACACCCAGTACCTCTATGCTGTTCTCAGCACTCAAGGCATTAAAACTATCAGTGAGAATGAAACTGGAAGCAAAGTTTCATTCTCTGTGTTGTTGCAATGACCTGGCACAGCCACTACACAAAGCTATATGTGTTCAGTGCACAACACAATTGCAGGGAATCAGAATGGGATAGATGGCTTGGGAAGAGATCTAGGCCCTTTCCACAACCAAGAGTATTGCACATGCAATAGCGAGGCTATTGCACAGTGTAGGATGGTGGTTCTCCCTAGTGGCTGACTCCTGCCTGATGGGGGTTGTGGTGCCCTGGAAGTGCAGTGCAAATAAGACAAGAGGCAGTGTGACAATTTAACAGGCTAGGGCTGGGTTCACACCTGCGCCTGGTACATGTTTGGGGTTTCTGTCCCCGAACCCGTTTAAAAAATGTGGAGAGAAAAGCGCTTTTCACTCTGCATTTTTCGCCCTTTCGGGCAGAAACCCGGCGGGACCCAATTATAGTCAAAAGGGGTCCGCGGGTAACCGCTTTTTTAAGCAGATTAGATTTCCGTTCAGGGGGTCCCCAAGCAGACTCCCCGAACGGAAACCCGAACGCAGGTGTGAACCTAGTGTCAGCTTCTAGAACTCTTTATTTAATGTTTCCAAGATGGTGGTTACAACATCCACACATAAAATGGAGGCACAATCTTCAATGCCCTAGTATTAGATGCAGGAGTGGCCTTGTAACTCACCCCATCCTTTCTCTTCCAATTCTACCTTCAGCTCTATGTAAAGGTATAGCTGACCCTGTATAAGTTTACCGCCCCTCAGGTTTTTGCCTAGTCTGGCTGTGCGCCCAATCTGTGACTTCTTGACCCTGTGGCCTAGTCCTGACCTCTGCTACTTCGGGTGACTAAATGGTAGTCAGGGTACTTCTTGTTAGGGATAGGTCTCACTGCTTAGCAGGGACAATGTTGTCTCAAAATGGCTTCTAGTTTCCCTCATGGGAAGCTTCACTTCAGCCCTGGTGGTCAAATTGTTATAGAAGCATGAAATATATTTTACATCTACAGTATATCAATAAACATGTTCCACAGTATTTCGGGGCTGGTGGCTGCTGAGAACAGCTGATCTTTTGGGTGTTGAGTGTCAGACTGTCAATCTGAGTGTCAGTGTGATCCTTTAGGGTGAGTAAATATACAGCGGCTCTGGCTGCACGCTCGGCTGGGCCACCGGTGAGTTCACTTAGGAAAGTAAAGACTGACTGATTATTGCTTGCTTGTTATTGGGTGTGAAGGTTACCCACAAGACACAGCAGCCACCACATTCGAATCTTCTTTATTATAGCATAAAAATAGCATGAGATTTCAGACCACGCAGGGATTTTTTTTTTGAAGCAAGCACTGAATTCACTCTCTCTGACAGCCTGTTTTTCCTTGCTGCTGTCTATAGTCCAGGGCCTGGTTGAGGCGTAGGTGGGAGTAGGTGATCACCTAGGGTGCCATCCTGTAACAGGCAAGAGGAGGCACTATTTTAATGGAAGAAAATACTGTCTTGTGCAGCTACACTGTTTATCCTGACTTACCTGGCCTTGTGCTGCCTGCCCTGCAATATACACCACATTTATTAATGTGATATATGACACATCTTTTATAAATTTGTCCTAAATTACTCAAATTTCTCCTTTACTTAGACAGTCTTAAGATATGTTAGTACATTTGGCCACTATCTGGTCAAGTGGTCATTGTTGAGTGGGGCCCCCTTCTGTGTTTTGTTATGGGGCCCCATGGCTACTTGTAGCACCGCTGCTAACAACACCTCTTTAGTATGTTTGCTATTTTTAGATAAGACCCCCTGTCTCTACTGTATGTAGTTGCTCAGACTGACTCAGCCTTCAGACCTCTTTCACGAAGAAGTAAGGACACATACAATGATATTGACCCCATCATGGGGACTGAACCCTGCTGATCAGATGTCTAGTTCTAGTTCTGGAATACCAAGTGGTAGTGATCATTCTCATCATGGGCACTATGAAAGGAGCACACCAGACAAAATACAATATATGTTTTTTTAGAATAGTTTTTATTAAATAGTAATAAGCAACATTGTAGTGAAAATACCTTAAAAAAGGGATAGGAAGGAGGAAGAAAGTGGGGGGGGGGGGGGGGGAAAAGCAGTGGTATGTGAGGCAGCAGCAGCAGCGAAGATGGTACTGTGTCAGAATAGGTTCCAACCCACAGTGAAACCTGTGAAACTAAAAGGAGCTGGCGTGAAATTTCACCGAAAAACTTCAGACAGTGCTGGAGTGAGAAGGCTAAGTGAAATACAGCTGATAAGGTTGAGTGAAGCCGGCACTTACAATATCAGAGCCAGCTAAACTAGTTATGGCATAAGAGCATGGCGTGTGCAGCAGCCGCAGACACACCCTGTACCTCAAGCACTTCAACCAGACAGGGACTAAGGGGAAGCGTGATACAATAGCCAGAAGCACCGGCTAGTGCACTAGTGGACTCATTGGTTTATGAAGGCATATGAAATAAATTGTAGACTGAATTAAGCTATCCCTGGGGCATTCTTTCTCTGATAAACCCTGTATACATTTTGCCTGCATAAAGCTTGGCTGCTTGTTATAAATGTTGTTGTCATGGTTACTTTTATCAGTACCTTACCATAATAGCTCTCTTTTCTCTGATAGAATCGTTACATTTTGGTCAGTTTTTCATTTACTTATTTACAAAATTTGTGCTCTGTATTTGGCTCTGATTATAGTAACAATGTACCTATATTTTCTATGTACAGTCATGGCCAAAAGTTTTGAGAATGATACAAATATTAATTTTTACAAAGTCTACTGCTTCAGTTTTTCTAATGGCAATTTGCATATACTCCAGAATGTTATAAAGAGTGATCAGCTTAACAGTAATTACTTGCAAAGTCAATATTTGCCTAGAAAATGAACTTTATCCGCCAAAACACATTTCAACATCATTGCAGCCCTGCCTTAAAAGGACCACCTAACATCGTTTCAGTGATTGCTCCATTAACACAGGTGTGGGTGTTGATGAGGACAGGGCTGGAGATCAATCTGTCATGATTAAGTAAGAATGACACCACTGGACACTTTAAAAGGAGGCTGGTGCTTGCCATCATTGTTTCTCTTCTGTTAACCATGGTTATCTCTAAAGAAACACGTGCAGTCATCATTGCACTGCACAAAAATGGCCTAACTGGGAAGAGTATTGCAGCTAGAAAGATTGCACCTCAGTCAACAATCTATCGCATCATCAAGAACTTCAAGGAGAGAGGTTCCATTGGTGCCAAAAAGGCTCCAGGGCGCCCAAGAAAGACCAGCAAGCGGCAGGACCGTCTCTTAAAAGTGTTTCAGCTGTGGGATCGGGCTACCAGCAGTGCAGAGCTTGCTGAGGAATGGCAGCAGGCAGGTGTGAGTGCATCTGCACGCACTGTGAGGCGGAGACTCTTGGAGCAAGGCCTGGTCTCAAGGAGGGCAGCAAAGAAGCCACTTCTCTCCAGAAAAAACATCAGGGACAGACTGATATTCTGCAAAAGGTACAGGGAGTGGACTGCTGAAGACTGGGGTAAAGTCATTTTCTCTGATGAATCCCCTTTTCGATTGTTTGGAACATCTGGAAAACAGCTTATTCGGAGAAGAAGAGGTGAGCGCTACCACCAGTCTTGTCTCATGCCAACTGTAAAGCATCCTGAAACCATTCATGTGTGGGGTTGCTTCTCAGCCAAGGGAATCGGCTCTCTCACAGTCTTGCCTAAAAACACAGCCATGAATAAAGAATGGTACCAGAATGTCCTCCAAGAGCAACTTCTCCCAACCGTCCAAGAGCAGTTTGGCGCTCAACAATGCCTTTTCCAGCATGATGGAGCACCTTGCCATAAAGCAAAGGTGATAACTAAATGGCTCAGGGAACAAAACATAGAGATTTTGGGTCCATGGCCTGGAAACTCCCCAGATCTTAATCCCATTGAGAACTTGTGGTCAATCATCAAGAGACGGGTGGACAAACAAAAACCAACAAATTCAGACAAAATTAAAGCATTGATTCTGCAAGAATGGACTGCTATCAGTCAGGATTTGGTCCAGAAGTTGATTGAGAGCATGCCAGGGAGAATTGCAGAGGTCCTGAAGAAGAAGGGGCAACACTGCAAATATTGACTTGCTGCATTAACCCATTCTAACTGTCAATATAAGCTTCTGTTACTCATAATATGAATGCAATTATATTTCTGTATGTGATAAAAACATCTGACAAACACACATAAAAAACCAGAGGGCAGCAGATCATGTGAAAATATAATATTTGTGTCATTCTCAAAACTTTTGGCCATGACTGTAATTTCCCTTTCTGCATCCTGATTGGGCGATTTTAATGTCAATCATCTCTGATGCTATTAAGGACCTCATGCAGACGAAACATACGTAAAGGCCCCATAAGAAGTTGAGCTTCATGCAGACGAAATGTACGTAGGGTTTATCAGGGAAAAAAATGCCCCAGGGACAGCTTAGATCAATCTACAATTCATTTCATATGCCACTGGCTGCCGTCTAGTGTATCACCCTTCCCCCTAGTCTCTGTCCAGTGGAAATGCTTGAGGTATAGTGTGTCGGTGTGCCAGTGCTAGTTTAGTTTATTTCACTTAGGGGGCGTTCACATTACTGTTGGATGTCCGTTCTGATAGTGTCCGTTAAAAAAAACAAAAAACGGATGCCTATCATAATGGACATTAACAGACAGTAACTGATGTTAATGTGTCTGTTTTTTTTAACTGATACATTTAAAGGATCAGTTTAAAAAAACGGACACATTAGCATCAGTTAGTGTCCGTTTTTATACTGTCCATTTTTTTGCTTTTTTTTTTTTTTTTTGTTTCTGCTTTCTGAGCATGCGTTAGCCATAGACATTAATGTTAAAACAGGCTTTGATCTTTGTGTGTGCGCGCACACACACACACACACACACACACACACACACACACACCGGGTTTGCAGCCACATATAGTTGCTTCCGATTGCTTAAAGTCGGGTATCCTGTTGGAATTTACATTTACAAGTGAAGTCTTAATCTCAGACATACCACTGCTTTTTTACCACTTTCTTCCCCATTCCTTTCCTTTTTGTTTTCTTGTCAATGCAGGCAGTGAATGCCACGGTAGTTATTACTGTATATAGGGAGATCATATTTCTTGGGGAACAATATACTACACTAGTGAAAATACACTTATTGACAAAAAAAAAAAAAACTCACCAAGAAGGAGAATTGAATGAAATTTTATATGTGTAAATGCAACAATAACATATGTAATTGACAGGAAATAACTAGGAAAGACCAGACCCAATAGTAGACTTATGACTGGTATATGCACCCCCCTTACTGACACACACACACAGTATATGGCCCCTTTATTGGCCTCCACACAGTATATGGCCTCTTTTATTCTACTCCACACAATATACAACCCCCTTTATTGGCTGCCACATGGTTTATTGCCCACTTTAATTGCCCCCACACAGTATACAACTTTCTTTATTAGTCCCTATACAGTATGTTGCTTCCTCTATTAGTCCCCATTCAGTATACTGTCCCTTCACTGACCCCCATACAATAAGTGCTCCCTTTACTAGCCTCTATACAGTAAGTCCCTTTACTGGCCCCCACAAAGTGACTTCAAGTCACTCCAGCAGGTAACAGTCAATATTCACTTATTCATCCCTGTTTCTTCCCAGCGTCACTTCTGCTTTGGCTCCAACCACTTGCTGCATATTACATCCTGAAGCTGAACAACATCTGCACATGACGTGCAGCAACTGCTGGAGGCTTAAAGAAAGGCGGAGGAGACTGTGGGCAGGAGCAAGGATGGGTAAGTGACTATTGGACGTTACCTGCAGGAATAATCCAGTAGGTCACGGCCTCCTATTTATAAAAAAAAACAGAGGTTCGGGCACCCTAGTGATGTGAGCCCCATAGCATGGCTGTTATGACGATAGGTCCGCAACTGGTAAATGATTACAATATTAGATCAAGTGTTGCAATTTTGGAAAACCATTGTTGTGTATCTTGCTGAAAAAATGCCACTTGGAAGCCCTGCCATGAGAGGCAACACAGGATGTCCTGCACATATCGCTGAGCTGTTAGTGTCGCTCATATCACTATTAGGGGTGAGTGACTGTCATATTCAATGGCTCCCCAGATCATCACACCAGTGGATAGGTAATAAATGCTTCTTGCTAGAATAACTCTTTAAGTTGAACTAAGAGGTTAATTAGTGGAGGGAAATTAAAAGAACAGGTAGATTACATGAGGACTGATACACCAAGAATAGCTTTTAGAGAAGCCATTTCGGAACTACCATCAATTCTGTCAAGTGAGTTTATACTTCTAGTGCGGAACTTTAAATGATAAAATTCTTTGACTATACTTACATGTATGATTATAAATGTGAGGTTCTTAGCACACAGTTTGGTAAATTGTGTGAGCCCAACTGCCACGTCACGGCGACCTCATTCAGATGGGTCCCTACACTAAGACTTTACTTGTATAAGAAATGCTGTACTCCCCCCTATAGATAAGACCCCAGAGATCAAGTTCTTAGAGACTGCACTGTAACAGTGAGTATATAAGAAGGTAATCTCCTGTCCCATATATAAAGTGTTAGTGTAGAGACTCATCGTAATAAGACCATTAAGTGGTCAATGGGCTCTATATACACATACTATATATAGAGATTCTTATTACATTATTGGCATTTCCTGCAGTCATGTTTTTGTATATATTATATATGTATGCACAGATCTAGCAAACATTAACTTGACCCAGCAAACATTAACTTGACATTCAACACATTACATGCCATTGAATTAAATGGCATGTAAAGCCTTAGGTGCTAAGTTAACATTTGCTACATCTGTATATATACATATATATATATATATATATATATATATATATATATATATATACAGTACAGACCAAAAGTTTGGACACACCTTCTCATTCCAAGAGTTTTCTGTATTTTCATGACTATAAAAATTGTAGATTCACACTGAAGGCATCAAAACTATGAATTAACACATGTGGAATTATATACTTAACAAAAAAGTGTGAAACAACTGAAAATATGTCTTATATTCTAGGTTCTTCAAAGTAGCCACCTTTTGCTTTGATTACTGCTTTGCACACTCTTGGCATTCTCTTGATGAGCTTCAAGAGGTAGTCACCTGAAATGGTCTTCCAACATTCTTGAAGGAGTTCCCAGAGATGCTTAGCACTTGTTGGCCCTTTTGCTTTCACTCTGCGGTCCAGCTCACCCCAAACCATCTAGATTAGGTTCAGGTCTGGTGACTGTGGAGGCCAGGTCATCTGGCGTAGCACCCCATCACTCTCCTTCTTGGTCGAATAGCCCTTACACTGTCTGGAGGTGTGTTTGGGGTCACTGTCCTGTTGAAAAATAAATGATGGTCTAACTAAACGCAAACCGGATGGAATAGCATGCCGCTGCAAGATGCTGTGGTAACCATGCTGGT
The DNA here is from genome assembly GCA_947044405.1 of Leptodactylus fallax. NCBI lineage: Eukaryota > Metazoa > Chordata > Amphibia > Anura > Leptodactylidae > Leptodactylus > Leptodactylus fallax. The sequence goes on along the minus strand of CAMRHE010000404.1, from coordinate 909,685 downwards.
TCAGTATTCCTTCAATTTTGAATAAATCCCCAACAGTGTCACCAGCAAAGCACCCCCACACCATCACACCTCCTCCTCCATGCTTCACGGTGGGAACCAGGCATGTAGAGTCCATTCGTTCACCTTTTCTGCGTCGCACAAAGACACGGTGGTTGGAACCAAAGATCTCAAATTTGGACTCATCAGACCAAAGCACAGATTTCCACAGGTCTAATGTCCATTCCTTGTGTTCTTTAGCCCAAACAAGTCTCTTGTGCTTGTTGCCTGTCCTTAGCAGTGGTTTCCTAGCAGCTATTTTACCATGAAGGCCTGCTGCACACAGTCTCCTCTTAACAGTTGTTGTAGAGATGTGTCTGCTGCTAGAACTCTGTGTGGCATTGACCTGGTCTCTAATCTGAGCTGCTGTTAACCTGCGATTTCTGAGGCTGGTGACTTGGATGAACTTATCCTCCGCAGCAGAGGTGACTCTTGGTCTTCCTTTCCTGGGGCGGTCCTCATGTGAGCCAGTTTCTTTGTAGCTTTTCTGACTCAATAGCTTGGCTGCAAGTGTGAGGTTGTGAGAGTGTCCTGTAGTCTCTATGCTAACCAGCAATTTACACCAAGATATCTATCAGATAGTGTTCAACTCAACTGAGGAGGCGTAGATAAGATTCCAGATGCTTTAATCCAGGTAAATCTTGTAAAACCTCATACAGCAGTAGGTGAAAAATGATGAAATACCAGGAGCTGAGCAGACATGTTGCTTACAAAGAAGTGAAACTAAACTGAGAGAGAGAGAGGAGGAGCTACAGCATCACAGCTAAGGATACAGAGAGAGAAAAGGGACAAACTACAAAGACAAACAGTATCACAGATACATGTCAGTGAATTAAACCAAGTCCTGGGACATGACACTCCCCGCCTGAAATCTTTAGATTTCAATGAAAACAAACATTAATGTCCTGAGATGTCCATAAAGTCCTCTTCAAACCTGAAAAACAAAAAAGAAACATGCACAACAAACAATAATCAACAGTTAGTCCAAATAAACCAATCTTCAGGTCGGGAAGCCGCAATTTGCCAACACCTCCACCGACCCACACTGTAATCCACAAGAACACGGTTTTAGTTCATGGAAGGAAGCTCCCCGCCATGAGCTGTGAATGGTGTCCTTATCATCTTTTATGTGACGTCTCCTCTTGGAAGAAGAAGCACCAGTTCATTAATTGGGCGGAAGAAAACTCGCACTGAGCCTCCCTTGGTTACCTTGACCTCCACTTTCCGAGTCTTCCCATCATCACTAGGGACAACTTTAGTGATGAGACCCATAGGCCATTCATTCCGATGGACTTCTTTATCCCTTAGAAGGACGAGGTCACCCACCTGGAGATTAGGTTTTGAGGTCTGCCATTTGTGACGGCTCTGTAGCATGTGGAGGTACTCTGTTTTCCAGCGGTGCCAGAACACATTGGACAGGTGTTGAACTTGTTTCCATTGGCGTCTGTAAATGTCACTGTGATCTAAGGTACGTGGAGAGGTAGCAGCAGTACCAATTTTCTGAGTAAGAAGCGTTGCTGGGGTTAAGATAATTGGAGATTCAGGGTCTGAAGATACTGGGACAAGTGGCCTTGCATTGATTATCGCAGACACTTCAGCAAGAAAGGTTATTAACGTCTCATGGGTAAGCAGTGTCGACTTGTGGTCCATCAACATAGAGTCAAGGATTCTGCGTGTGATCCCAATCATACGTTCCCAGGAACCTCCCATATGGGATGAATGTGGAGGGTTAAACGTCCAAGTGCACCCATTGTTGGATAAGAAGTTGTCTATCTGCAGTTCTTTGCAGGCTCCAACGAAGTTAGTGCCACAGTCAGACCTCAGTTGTTTCTCAGCAGGCAGTGGAGTGTTCCAGTCCATGTTCTCAGTGGTAAGCTGTCTTAGTAGTAGCTTGCCTTGAATGGTGATGGGAGCAATGAAACCAAGAGGATCATAAATGCTGTTCACAACAGATAAAACAACTCGTTTGGTGAAAGGTTTGTCACAAGAAGACACTTGGAATGTGAATGTGTCTTGTTCAGTGTTCCATAGCAATCCTAGGCTGCGTTGCATAGGAGGAGCATCAGAACTGAGATCAAGATCCTTCAAGTTGATTGCATGATCATCAGAGGGAAATGCCTTCATTACTTCCATATTGTTGGAGATGATCTTGTGAAGTCTGAGATTAGCTACAGACAGCATTTCCTGTGTTCTAGAGAGGAGATCGATCACTTCTTCACTTGCAGGTAAGGATTTAAGACCATCATCAACATAGAAGTTCCTCTCAACAAACTGACGAGCATCAGAGCCATACTCTTTCTCACCTTCATGGGCGGTCCTTCTCAGTCCATAAATCGCTACTGCAGGAGATGGGCTATTGCCAAAGACATGTACCTTCATCCAGTAATCTATGACTTCATTGTTGACATCATTGTCCTTATGCCATAGGAACCTGAGATAGTTTCTGTCATCATCCTTAACAATGAAGCAATGAAACATCTGTTGGATGTCGGCCATCACTGCAACTGGTTCCTGTCTGAAACGGATTAAGACTCCTATGAGGCTGTTGTTTAGGTTAGGACCATTGAGGAGCAGGTTGTTGAGAGAGACGCCTTCATACTGAGCACTAGAATCGAACACGACCCTGATTTGGTCAGGTTTGCGAGGGTGATACACGCCAAATGATGGAAGGTACCAGCATTCTTCTCCTTCCTTTAGTGGAGGTGCAGGTTCTGCATGATCTCTCTCAAATACCTTCTGCATGAAACCTACAAAGTGTTTCTCCATCTCTGGTTTCCTCATGAGGGTACGTTTTAAAGAGGAAAATCTAGAAACTGCTTGCTTCAGATTGTTTGGCAGTTTTGATCTCGGGGAGCGGAAAGGTAAAGGTGCTACCCAGCTGTTGGAATCATCGTGAATGAATTCCTTGTCCATAAGTTTGAGAAATTCTTTATCAGCTATAGCCGGTGCCAGCTTGTTGTCATCACTTGTTGTATTGAACACTGTTAATCCAAGGATGTCGTCCCCAGGCAGGAAAGTATTCACGTTGTCTCGGTGATTATGCAGCCACTTACTGTTGCATATCTTCTCTTTCACTTGGTAGTGATGTGGACATGGCTGAAAACAAGTGCTGCGACCATTTGGTAACATATGCGTCTTAAATGAAGAAATATTGGTGGGCCTTTTCATCCTACCTATGCAGACGTTGCCAATGATTACCCATCCTAGATCGAGGCGCTGGGCAAATGGTGCATCATGTGGTCCATTAATTTGCTGGCGTATTTTGTGCAGTCTGAGAATGTCTCTACCTAGCAGAAGTAGAATGTCTGCATTTTTGTCAAGGGATGGTATTTCACTGGCTATAGCCCTTAGATGAGGGTGCTGGAAAGCCGCCTCTGGTGTGGGTATCTCCTCTCTGTTTGATGGTATCTGGTTGCACTCAACAAGTGTGGGCAAAGGTATCTCCAAATTGCCCTTGAGAGAAGCTATTACAAGACCACTGGCCCTTCTTCCTGAAACCTCTGATATGCCACTACAAGTACCCAAGGTATATGGATAAGTATCACCCTTTAAGTTAAACAGATCAAAGAGTTCTGACCTTGCAAGTGAGTGGTTGCTCTGGTCGTCCAAGATGGCGTACACCCTCAGAGCCCTTTCTGGTTGGCCCTTGGGGTATATATTGACTAGGCATATCCTTGCACAGGACTTGTCACAAAGGTCTTCTCCGCAGACTTCTGTACATGAGGAAGATACTGTGGTAGTATTTGCTGCTTGATCTGTGTTCTCCCCGCCATGCTTAGTTGGGGAAGGGGAACCTCTAGGCGGTGTGGCACTAGGCTGGGATGGATGAAGAGCTTGTACATGGTTCTCACTGCCACACTCTATACACTTAATAGCAATTTTACAGTCTCTAGCAACATGTTCAGTAGAGGCACAACATTTGAAACATATCCCTAGTTTCTTTAGAAGCTCTTTACGTTCCTGGATTGGTTTCCTCCTGAAGCCAATACACTTCTTGAGGGGATGAGGCTTCTTGTGAATAGGACACAGACGGTTAGGATTTTCTACCTTTTCGTCTTGGTTGTTGTTGCAACTGCTTTCTTCTGGTGCTGATGTAGGTATAGGAAGAATATCAGTCTTTTTCACCGAAACTGGGCCTCTGCGGTTTCTGTAGTTAGAATGTGAGCTGTCATACTTAATAGGAGGTGAACCAGGAACACTGGGATCCCCATAGGAAAAGCTTGGGTCATTCTTGGATTCTGCAATGTTCTTGATAAACTCACAGAAGTAGGAAAATGGAGGAAAGGAGACTTGATTCTCATTTTTGTATCTTGACCCAACTGTGGTCCACCTTTCTTGAATATTATATGGCAACTTGGTGACTATCGGGTTTACCCCACGAGCAGTGTCCAGGTAACTGAGGCCCGGTAGGAGAGTGTCCGCCTTAGCCAGTAGGAGCTCCATGAGTAGGTCACTAAGTTCTTGAAATTTCTGATGATCCTTACCAGATATCTTTGGAAACCCTTGCAACCGTTTGAACAGAGCATTCTCTATTGCTTCAGGACTGCCATAGGTTTTCTCCAGTCTTTCCCAAGCAGCGGTAAGGCCTGCTATGGGGTTGTAAATGTGGACGGATCTGAGTCTTTTAGCACGTTCTGTGGACTGTGGGCCAAGCCACCGGATAAGCAAATCTAGTTCTTCAGCTGCAGTAATGCCAAGGTCACTAATTGCAGTTTTGAAGGCACATTTCCAGCCTCTGTAGTTCTCAGGTTGGTCATCGAACCTTGTGAGTCCAGTCTTAGTAAGCTCACGGCGAACCATGTACCTTGCAAACTCTGACATGTCTGTTCTCTCTGACTTTAAATATTGAGTTGCTGGCTGAGTAGCGGTGATTACGTTGTTAGTGGGGTTCTGGTTAACAGAGGTAGGTAGTGTAGGGGCTGCGTAGGCATTCAGCCTAGGAGCTAGCTTAAAGTCCATAGGTTTAGCCACATATGGATGTGAGACTGGACGGTTGTTTGCAGTCTGGTAGTATGGTGTCACATTGGTGTTTACCTGAGTATCAGTATATTGCATTTGCTGAGGTGCAAGGCTTTGGGAATCCATGAAGGAAGAAGAAACTGGATGCTGGACAGGCAGGGCATTGTACTGACCTTGAATGCGGTGTGCTGCAGAACATACTGTGCCCTGTTGCTCTGGAGAAATGTTGTCCCTGACAGGAACATTTGTGGCAAATAGGGATTCACTGCTTTGGCTTAGTACATAGTCTCTTGTGCGCTTGAGGGGATCCTCTGCTTCCACATCACACAAACTGGTGCTGTCACTTTCACTTCCACTGATGGCCTGTTCTAAAATGCTTAACCTTGCCATGGCTGCAGCGTGCTCATTCTGTTTCTCTAGAGCCTCTAGTTCTGCCCTTTTTTGAGCTGCATTAGCTTCCATCGCTGCTTTCTGTTGAGCTACCTTAGCTTCCATCTCTGCTTTCTGTTGAGCTACCTTAGCTTCCATCTCTGCTTTCTGTTGTGCAAAGGCTGCCTGTATCTTAGTAGCTTCCGCCTCTGCACGTGCTTTTATAAGTTGCTCACTGAGTGTGGAAGATTTTGAGGAACGTGACTTAGATGTACGCTTTGAACGCTTGGTAGACTCAGAAACATGGGATGCCATTTCCTGCAGTTGTGCAATTCTTGCCTCTGTCCTTAACTTAGTTTCATGTACTAAGCTGTCTCGTTCTGAATTGAGATGCTGGAAGCTTTGCAATTCAGCTAAAGAATCGTCTGTATGAAGTTTCCTCAATATGCTTTCATACTCCTCAGCTTTCATTTTATAATGTACATGCATAGCACAAAGCTGTCGCAGAGCTCCCTCTAGTGGTGATACATGGTATGCAGGCAAGCACATGGCAGATATCTTAGTCTGTATTTTCTGCCACCATTTTGAGAGTTCACAGGAAAGTTCATGCTTTAAACCTTCTAGATTGTCTCTAACCTGTTTAATTGAGCGTCTAGCCTTCTCACTGGGCTGCAGACTGAGGTCCATGCTACCTTGTGCTTCAGGGTGCCCTTCAGCCATGATGCAACTCAAACAGGATAAATATAACTTTGCTGGAGTAAGATGGCTGCTTGCTAGAATCTTCTTATGCTGAGGGAGTCTGAGCTGCAGATGCAACTTACACAATGCTGATTCCTTCTGGCTTCAGGTAACTTGCTGTGACTGACTGTATGTCAGAAGTTGGTGAACTGTCTTACAGCCGTATCTGGCAGTCTTTATGCATCATTTTTCACTTTTCTGACTCAATAGCTTGGCTGCAAGTGTGAGGTTGTGAGAGTGTCCTGTAGTCTCTATGCTAACCAGCAATTTACACCAAGATATCTATCAGATAGTGTTCAACTCAACTGAGGAGGCGTAGATAAGATTCCAGATGCTTTAATCCAGGTAAATCTTGTAAAACCTCATACAGCAGTAGGTGAAAAATGATGAAATACCAGGAGCTGAGCAGACATGTTGCTTACAAAGAAGTGAAACTAAACTGAGAGAGAGAGAGGAGGAGCTACAGCATCACAGCTAAGGATACAGAGAGAGAAAAGGGACAAACTACAAAGACAAACAGTATCACAGATACATGTCAGTGAATTAAACCAAGTCCTGGGACATGACAGTAGCGCTTGATGGTTTTGGCCACTGCACTTGGGGACACTTTCAAAGTTTTCCCAATTTTTCGGACTGACTGACCTTCATTTCTTAAAGTAATGATGGTCACTCGTTTTTCTTTACTTAGCTGCTTTTTTCTTGCCATAATACAAATTCTAACACTCCATTCAGTAGGACTATCAGCTGTGTATCCACCTGACTTCTGAACAACACAACTGATGGTCCCAACCCCATTTATAAGGCAAGAAATCCCACTTATTAAACCTGACAGGGCACACCTGTGAAGTGAAAACCATTTCAGGTGACTTCCTCTTGAAGCTCATCAAGAGAATGCCAAGAGTGTGCAAAGCAGTAATCAAAGCAAAAGGTGGCTACTTTGAAGAACCTAGAATATAAGACATATTTTCAGTTGTTTCACACTTTTTTGTTAAGTATATAATTCCACATGTGTTAATTCATAGTTTTGATGTCTTCAGTGTGAATCTACAATTTTTATAGTCATGAAAATACCGAAAACTCTTGGAATGAGAAGGTGTGTCCAAACTTTTGGTCTGTACTGTGTGTGTGTAGAGATATATATATATATATATATATATATATACAGTTAACACCACTTGCAGTCATAGCTATCTAAACACACATATCAGTTAAAGAAAGTCATTTAGTAACAGCACAAAAAATGAAATCTCCCCAAGTTGCATGGCGGAACCCCAATCCAGGGTTATTTACAATCCAGAACAAAAATCCAATCCGTCAGCAACTTGTAGATTGATGGAAAAGTCCTTCTTTGTTTGGAAAGCATTACACTACATATCGACCCACACAAGGGTCTTTCTCAATTGATACATGGTCTGTATATATAAATATATAATTTTTTTTTTTTTTTTTTTTTTTTTTCCAAGATGGCGCCGCTGAAGTGGCTGCCTGGTCGGCAGCTCTGAGACTCTCTCTCTCTTATTTTTTCTTTCTCTGTCTGTTTTTTATCTCTCTACTTAATGGACTTTACACTATGAAGAAATGAAGAAACAAAGACTTGGAATTGGACCTTTGTGATACTTTTTTTTTTGTTTTTATCTGTCTTTTTGTCCTGCTGAAATGGGGACTCTTGTGTCTGCAGGCATTTCTTTTGTCTACACAAGAGAGAAATTACTGCAGCTTAGAGCCACAACAACAGGGCTGCATACCATTTGCCCACCCATCCCCCAAGAACTCTGGAGAAAGAAAAAGCGGGGGGAGGGGCTGCAGAGCAGGAACTCTTCAGAGGATTAAAAAGAGGCGTTACCGACCAACTGTTCCCTCCATCATTATGGGCAATGTGAGATCTCTTGCAAACAAGATGGATGAACTAACAGCGCTCACCAGGCACCATCAGGAGTTTCGGGTGTGCAGCATGATGCTACTTACAGAGACTTGGCTCACTGAAGTTACTCCTGACTCTCTGGTCTCCTTGGATGGTTTTAAACTCCTTCGGGCAGACAGGACAAGGGAGAGCGGTAAGAGGAAAGGAGGGGGGCTGGCAATGTTTGTGAATAATAGATGGTGCAATCCTAGGCACATTGTGATTAAGGAGCAAACTTGCTGTAAGGACATTGAACTATTAGCTGTGAGCATGAGACCTTTCTATCTACCAAGGGAACTATCACATGTCATCGTGATAGCTGCATATGTCCCCCCCTCTGCGAAAGCTGACGCTGCCTGCGAGGTCCTACAAGCCACGCTGAGCCAGTTACAGTCTCAGCACCCCCAGGCCCTCCTTCTTGTGTCTGGCGATTTCAACCATGCCTCGCCATCATCCACACTTCCCAGTTTCACACAGTATGTAACCTGCCACACAAGAGACAACAAAACACTGGACTTGTTCTTTGCCAACGTGAGGGAGGCATATAACTCATCAGCCCTACCGCCCCTGGGAAGATCGGATCACAACCTAGTACATCTCCGACCTGTGTACAAGCCACTTGTACGTAGAGAACCAGCTGTCACCCGCACAGTGAGGATATGGTCCGAGGAGAGTGATGAGGCTCTGAGGGATTGTTTTGACACAACCGCATGGGAAGTTTTGCAGGATTCGTATGGAGAAGATATAGAAGGACTCACACACTGCATAACGGACTACATTAATTTTTGTGTGGACAACACAGTACCCACAAAAGTGGTGAGGTGCTTCTCCAACAACAAACCATGGATTAACTCTGATATAAAAACACTACTTAAGGAGAAAAAGATGGCATTCAGGACAAGAGATAAGGAGGGGTTGAGGGAAGTACAAAAGGAGCTGAGGCATCTAATCAGGCAAGGAAAAGCCAGTTATAAGGAAAAAATGGAAAAGCAAATGGAAAGAAAAGATATAAGGGGGGGTCTGGGAGGGGCTTAAGTCAATTTCGGGTCATAAACAGTCGGTCTGCCAGATTGAGGCAGATGTTAACTGGCTTAATGAACTAAACCTATTCTTCAACAGATTTGATCACACACCAGCTCCTCCCACCCCAGAATGTCCTTCAGCTCCCCTCACCACAATGACTTCACCCCATTCACCCATGTGGCTACTTCCCAACAGACCAGTAAATCCAGAAATCTGTCTTTATCTGACCACAGTCTGACCTTCACACGGGCCCAGGTGAGGGAGGAGATGAAAAAGATCAAGGCGAGGAAAGCCGCAGGGCCAGATGACATCAGTGCAAGGCTAATTAAGACTTGTGGGGACCAGCTGTGTGGTATAATTACATATATGTATAATATGAGCCTGAGGCAGGAAATAGTCCCTGGATTATGGAAATCTTCTTGTGTGGTACCAGTTCCAAAGAAACCTCACCCTATGGACCTCAACGACTACAGACCTGTAGCACTGACATCCCACTTGATGAAGATCTTAGAGAGATTGGTTCTCACACATCTCCGCCCTCTAGTGAGCCCCGCTGTGGACCCTCTCCAGTTTGCTTATCGGCCGGGCATTGGGGTAGATGATGCCATCATCCACCTTCTGCACAGGGCTCTGTCTCACCTGGAAAAACCAGGGAACACGGTGAGAATAATGTTCTTTGATTTCTCCAGTGCTTTTAACACCATACAGCCCAGGTTACTGAGAGACAAGCTGGGCCTTGCTGGAGTGGACCACCACCTCTCCAACTGGATCCTAGACTACCTCACAAATCGACCTCAATACGTGAGAGCCCGAGACTGTGTGTCAGGTACCGTGATCTGTAATACGGGGGCACCTCAGGGTACGGTTCTCGCCCCTTTCCTCTTCACACTGTACACTGCTGATTTTAGGTGCAACTCATCCAGCTGCTACCTACAGAAGTATTCTGACGACTCTGCAATAGTAGGCCTCATCACAGACGATGATGACAAGGAGTACAGAGAACTGAACCGGTTTTTTGTGGACTGGTGCCACCAGAACCACCTGAAGATTAACGCGGGGAAGACCAAGGAGATGGTGGTGGACTTCCGTAAAGGCAGATGCCCTCCAAAACCAGTGGACATCCTGGGGACGGGCATCGAGATTGTGAACACCTATAAGTACCTGGGTCTGCTCCTTAATAATAAGCTGGACTGGGCAGATCATATGGAGGCCCTGTACAGGAAGGGCCACAGCAGGCTCTACCTGCTTAGGAAGCTGAGAGCCTTTGGAATCCGGGGGGCACTTCTTAGGACTTTCTTCAACTCGGTAGTGGCATCAGCCATCTTCTTTGGAGTGGCCTGCTGGGGGAGCAGTATATCAACCAGGGACAGAAATAAACTTGACAAGCTGATTAGAAGGGCCAGCTCTGTCCTGGGGAGCCCACTGGACCCAGTGCAGGTGGTGGGTGACAGAAGGATACTGTCCGTGGTGAGCTCCATGCAGGAGAATAACTCCCATCCCATGCATGAGACTGTGATCGCGCTGAGCAGTACTGTCAGTGACCGACTGCTCCACCCTAGGTGTGAGAAGGAGCGCTATCGGAAGTCTTTCCTCCCCACCGCGGTTAGGCTGTACAACCAACACCGACCTAAGCGGAGATCATTACATACAGAGAACCGAAATATCTCTCTGCCTGTTATATCCCCCCCCCCCCCCCTGCTACGTCCTATCTGTCTGTCTGCTATTAATGTAATGCCTCTCACCTTGGAACATTCCTGTACATGTTGTATTTGTATTTGTATCTGCTTATCTTATCTTTGCTGCTGTAACACACTGAATTTCCCCACTGTGGGACTATTAAAGGACTATTATTATTATTATTATTATTATTATTATTATTATTATTATTATTATATACACACACACACACAAAATGCACACATACGTATAACTACCAATTAAGTAAAACATTAAAAGTCATGTTAAACTTGGCATATATCTACTGTATCTATAAATATAGATACAGTACGCACTTTACAAACAAATTGTATTCATATATACCGTATTTTCTGTTTTATATGACGCAGGAGGAGGAAAATAGGAAAAAGATTTTTTTGAACCACAAGGTTCAATATTTTTGAATCAACTCCTGGACAACCACTGTAAGAATAATGTCCCATAGTGCACACAGTATAATGTTGGTGTCACCCATACAATGTCACATTGGCGTCATCACGCAAAATGACGGCGGCGTAACCCACATGACATTACACCAGCATCATTCTTGACATCTCTGTGACCAGAAGAGGCCTGAAGATCGGCACCGGAGCCCAGGAGAGGTGACTAACACTGTTTTCGGAGCTCTCTCGGGGCCACTGCTCATTATACGTTGGCGTCTGAAGAGAAACCAGAGTATAATAATGGTTTGTGGATGGTGATTTCTGGAACATTTGCTTTATAAGACACACTGACTTTTTACCCCCACTTTGGATGGAAAAAAGTGCATCTTATAAAGTGAAAAATATGGTACTTAATATAGAAGTGGACATTACTTACATATATATATATATATATAAAATACCAATTACAGTATTAATATTAAACTTGGCATACATCTATATATTAAAAAAAATATATATATACACAGTACAAACTTTCCAAAAACTGTATTTAAATATATTTAAAGGAGTTGTCCAGGATAACCACTTTTTTAATATGAGGCCTCAGAAGGTAAAAAAAAAAAAAAAAAAATTCACCTGTCCCTGGTGCTCTGATGTCTGTCTCCCAGCGTGGTCTAATCCTGATGCTCTGGTGTTTTCTTCTGGCGGAAGTCCCCGCCTCAGCGGTCATGTACAGCAGGGACTTCCGCCAAAAGAAAACACCAGAGCATCAGGACTGGACCACGCTGGGAGTCCCTGGAGCACCAGGGACAAGTAAATATGGATTTTTTTTTTTTTTTTTTTTACCTTAAATATTAAAAAAGTGGTTTTCCTGGAAAACCCTTTTAATACATAAGTGGATACTACTTCCTGTCATATCTATCTATTTATCTATACATATTTATACACAAACACATACATATATATACCAATTATATAACATGTTAAAAGTAATATATTCGGCTACATATAAACATATATACAGTACACACTTTACACAAACTATATTTAAATATACTCAATACATGACCAGGGTATTGCCAAGTCGCCCGCTCTTCTCCTGTTTTCTTTACCTAAAATAAATATTCGACACCGATGTTGGATTAAATTGGCCACAGCAGCCAGTTTATTAAATAAAATAATTTAACCATTTAAATGCCACAACAAATATTCCCCAAAACACAGTAAATAACCCGACCCGACGACGGAGGACCTCGAGGCCCCAAAACCCAAAATGTTAACCCCATACTTCCTGAGCACCAGCTGTTACCCCTAGCCGTTCCACACCAGCTCAGGGGCACCTATTTAAATAAATCTGCTCGGTGCTCTATTTCCTAAGGCCATAAAGCCCTTAATACCCTTTAACCCTATCGGAGCCATCCAGCCACAGTCCAAATGGTCTGGGGAGTCCAGCCCCTACCGCGCGGCCCTCCCCACCACGACCATTTCCGATATCCCAGCCTCGAGGACCCCCACCGCTACAACGCCCACCGATGACCTCCTTATCGGCAGGCGTCCCGCCACTCCCCTAGAGCCGTCTCAATGCCCTGCTGCAATCCCAGGCACCACATGTCAATACCCACGGCGTTCAAATGAACCCCGTCCCTTCTCCAAAATGCACCCTCCCCAGATTCCAATTCACTATGGCGCACTGAGACCGCTCCATTCCGTGCCATAAACCTCCCAATTGCCCTATTCACCTTAATACGGGCTTTGTTCACACGTTCCACCGACCGGGCCGCCCTCCACACTTTCCTTGGCACAATATCTGACCATACTGTTACCAATCCCGGAAACATCGCCCAGAGCCGCAATAAGTCGAATTTGATATCGTTAATCAGCTCCCGAAAAGGGCGGACCCCCAAATCGTTACCTCCAACATGCAGTACCAGTATGTCTGGAGGTCTATCCAGCCTCATGAAGCGATGAAACTCCGCGAGCACCCTGCCCCACACCATCCCCCTTAAGCCTAACCAGCGCAACCGCACCTCCCCTCGCGCAAAACCCAACTGCCTACCGTCTGGTCGCACCGCCGCCCGCACTGCGCCCCAGAACACAAAGGAATGGCCCATCAACCAAACCAAGCACAGCTCAGCACCTGTAAAACATCAAAAGCAACATAACAATAACAGGCCCCAGGCACTAACACACCCGCTCGAACAAAAACCCCCTCTTCCTAACCCACCTACCTGCAGACCTCCCCCGATACAAAATGTGTTTTTGTTCAGACCAGCCCCCCCAAACGGACATATGACCTAAAACGCACTGATTCCCATCGGCCGATGCGCTGAATTACGTCCTCCCCCAAACCCCTCCGGGCCGCCTCCGTAGCTGCCCCAATACGGAAGGAGTGACCACTAAAATACTCCTCCCCCAAACCCAGATAACACAAACATCGCCGAAAAACTCCCAAGAATTGAAACCTGGACAAAAACGACCCATCCTCATGGACCAGGAGGGGGCCTGTCGCCCGACCCCTGTCCGAACAATAAGACCTCAAGCAACTAACAGGACACATCAAACACCCTGGCACCGCAACGCAAACAGCCACACCGCACACCCCCGGCCTTCCTGGTCCGTCTTCGAACGCCTTAACCTAAACTCCACCCTGTCCTCGTACAGGCTTACATCCCTCCCAAAACACACCCCCCGGACGAGTCCGGGATCCACTCACCAATTCCCCCAACCGCAAGGCTCCAAAAAAGGCGAGCGAAAACGCCGCCCTGAACAGCAAGACCTCCCACGGGCTCGCCCCCACCGTCCCCAAAGCGGAGCCCAAGCCCAGCAGTATGGAAAAGGACACCGGTCTGCGCGTGTCCTTCACCGCCTTGAAACGGCGCCAACCTTTTACCGCCTGCCGCACCAGAAATGACTTCGTAAAGTCCGGCATCCCCCTACTCTTAAACCCGAAGGTCAAACCCGCTAAACACGTATTCAACCTAGAAACTGTCCACCCCGACTCCTTACAATGCCCCACGAACAATAATAACGGCATCTCGAAATCCTCTGTCTCCACCCCCAAAGAACCCAACCACTGCTCCCACTGTTCCCAGGCTTTCGTATAGGCCGCCCATGTACCGTCCACCAAAGATGCCCGAATCAAACACTCCGCCGCCCGACCGGCACGGTCCACAACTCCGTAGGCCACCGCGTGCCGTTCTCGTCTGCCTCCGGCACCAACCTCCTGAAACGATCCCACTGCAAACGAGAGAGGGCGTCAGCCACATCATTCTGCACCCCTGGGACATGGACCGCTACAATCCAAACATTCAACCTCAAACATTCCAACACCAATCGCTGCAAAACCCGAACCACCGGCGGCGACGCAGCGGACAACCGATTTATCGACTGCACCACCTCCAAGTTGTCACAATGAAAGCGAATCTTCTTATTACGGAAAATTTCCCCCCACACTACCACCGACACCAGAATAGGAAATAATTCTAACAAAGCCAGGTTCCTGGCCAGCCCCCCCGAAAACCCACTCGTCCGGCCAAGAACCTACGCACCAACTACCCTTAAAATATGCCCCAAACCCTACGCTCCCAGCCGCGTCCATAAAAAGATCCCATTCCCCTGCTACCACTCCCTCCTCCATCCACAGTGACCGCCCATTATATTGTTCTAAAACGAATCCCAAACCCGCAAATCTTCTCTCAACTCCCACCCCAACCGGATAAAATGCGCGGGAACGGACACACCAGCCGTTGCCGCTGCCAACTGTCGAGAAAACACCCTCCCCATTGGTATAATCCGGCACGCGAAGTTCAATTTGCCTAAAAGAGACTGCAATTCCCTTAATCGCAGCTTTTTTAGCCAACATGCCCTCTGAACCTCCGTCCGCAAGCCACATAACTTATCCTCTGGAAGACGACACTCCATACGGACCGTGTCAATGGTAATACCCAAAAAAAACTGAGAACCGTCGCCGGACCCTCAGTTTTTTCACGCGCTAGTGGCACCCCAAAATCTGCCGCCACCCGTTCCACCGAATGCAGCAAGACCGAGCAAACGGAGGAATCCCCCGGACCAATGCAAAGAAAGTCATCCAAGTAGTGAATGACCGAGGCCCACCCAGAAACGTCCCGGATGACCCATTCCAAAAACGAACTAAACTTTTCGAAATAGGAACACGACAATGAACAGCCCATTGGCAAGCAACAGTCGACAAAAAACCCGCCCCCCCCAAAAACAACCCAACAAGTGCTGACTATCTGGATGCATCGGCAGCAGCCTAAATGCCGCCTCAATGTCAGTCTTCGCCAACAACGCCCCCTGGCCAAAACGCCGGACCCAGAAAATCGCCGCATCAAATGAAGTATACTCCACCGAACACAACTCGGGGTCGATCCCGTCATTAACAGACGCCCCCTTTGGGAATGACAGATGGTGAATAAGCCGAAACTTATTCGGCTCCTTCTTTGGGACCACCCCTAAAGGAGATACCCGCAAGTTCGGCAAGGGAGGCTCCGGAAACGGTCCCGCCATGCGCCCCAGTTCCACCTCCTTCCTCAGCTTGTCTGAGACCACCTCCGGATGCTCCCGTGCCGACCTCAAATTCCTAACCACCCCTGAAACCGCCGCCTCAACAAACGGTATCCGAAAACCCGACTCGAACCCCTCCGACAACAAGGCCGCCGCCTCCCTATCTGGGTACCTATTTAGAAATGGCGCCATCCTTTCCAGCCGCACCGGAGTCGCCCCCCTTCCCAGCTCCATCTGAACCCTTCTGCTTGGAGCGGAAGCACCGGTTGGCTCCATGGGTGCCCCCACAAGAGGAGCACTCATGCTTAAACTTACACTTGGAGCCGAACTTACACCCCCCTTCATTAAATGAGAAACAGAGTCCCTTCTGTGCGGCGACCGAGCGCCCCGAAGACTCGGGGCCCCCGGTCCCCCCTGGAAAGGATGGCCCCCGCCCTCGCTTGCGCCATAATCCTCAGCCATAACCCAATGTCTTTATGGTCCCAGCGAATGCTGGACCGAACCGCTTTCCGCTGACGAAATTGTTCGTCATACCGGAGCCATGCCTGCCCCCCATACGTCCTATGCGCCTCCCCTATTGCGTCCAAATAACAGAAAAGCGCCGAACAATTTTCCGGCGCCTTCTCCCCTATGACACTTGCCATTATGGCGAACGCTTGCAGCCAATTAGCAAACGTCCGAGGAATAAGGCGGTACCGCCTCTTCTCCTCCTCCTCCCTGAAACCGCTAACAAGGGCCCTGTTACAGTAGATGAACGCTCACCTGGGCGCCTGGGTGCTGTGAACCCAGCGGCCGCTGAATCCTGGTCCTGTCGTCCTGTAGCCGTCTCACTGGGGCCCTCCTCGCCGCTATCCACGTCGGGCCTCCTGGACAAGGTCTCCGCGACGCTCCGCCCCCCAGCGCCCGCGCTGTGGGCGCCATCTTGGGCTGATGTTGCGCTAGGCCCAGCCTGCTGCTCTGACGCTGAAGGTGCCAGCCCCGCTTCTCCCCCGCGCACAGGGGCTGCACCGGAGATCCTCCTGCGCACCACAGGCCGAGCCGGAGTCACCGCCGCCGCCGGAAGGCCCACCGCTTCCAATCCCGACTCCAACGAGGTCAGTGATGCAGGAGGGGCGACTCCCCTCCCCCGCTGCGGGTCCCGCCGTCGCCGCGGATTCCTCCCGGCCCGGGACTGCCGCTCAGCAGAGCGCCGAGCGGTGCCCTGGACCGGAGGGTCCCGTGAGGGGCTCCTAATTCGGCGCCGGACCCGAGGGGTCTCCTCGGGGCTGAGGCGCGCCGGAGGCCTGGTCCTCCGCGGCCGTCTTCCAGAAGGAGAGGGGCGGCTAGCCGACTCTCCAGACCCCTGTATCAATCCCTGCAGCTGGGATTGCAGCCATTGCGGCCCCCTACGATCCGCTTCAGCCCTGAGCTGGGCCAGCATAACTTCAACCGCAGACATCCTGGGCAAGCAAGAAAACCGCAGAGGTGTGTTGGCTTCACTCACTCCCTGCTTTCTCTAAAGTGGCGGGAATCTTCCCGCCTTCACTTTAAATACTCCCTCCCCCAACCCCTCCTTTCCCAGTTCCCTCCCCTACGCTTCCTCTAAATGGCCAACTTAACCCTTTCCTGTACCCTCAGCTTATGCTCCTGGCTAAACTCCTGTCATGCAGGCCTCCCCTTCCATCCTTCGTCCTCGGTCCGGCCTCACTTAAGTGGACACTATATCGATTTATATATTAATAATATAACAAAATTGCCAGCCAGTCCCTATGCGCATTTGCATTGCAGAGCTGCTGCAGCACCTACCTCCTCCATCCCTTCCATTGCTGCTTAGCGGCAGTGTCTTCTCTATGATTTATCCCTGTTCTGTGACAGCTGGTGCTAAATTCAATTGTACCAATCATTGAGGAGATTATTGAAATCAATAGCAAGTGTACGATCATAGCAGGGCTGTGCTCAGTAATAGCAGCAGTGGCCCCACTATGATTTATCATTGTACTATGACAGTGAGATCACAGTACAGGTATAATAACATTGGTGGGGCAATGTTAAAAAAAAAAAAAATCATAGCGGAAATGCTGCCACTATTACTCTCGATGGCCCCACTATGAATAGACGCTTTGGTCATTTAAATTTAGCGCCAAAGCAGGTGCTGTAGTGGGTAAAACCCTTTTAGGCCAACGGTCTCACGTTGCGAAAACACAGCTTTTTGGCCACAGCAGGAACACCGTAGCAAAAAACACTGCGTTTTACAGTACCTACAAAGTGGATGGGATTCTGGCTAATCTCATCCATACATTACAGAAAAAAAATCTGCAGCGGAAAAGCTGTGTTTTCAAAAATTATTCCTGCGGAAACGCTGGCATTTTCCATATAGGTATAATAGGTGCAGATTTTGGACTTTCTGTTAAAAGCGCTGCGGAAATAAACGAGATGTGTTTCCGCCATTTTTTTCTGCAACGTTTTTTTACTTCGTGGGGCACTACGTGGGGCCTTAGCCTTAAAGAGGACCTTTCACGTCCTCATGTATATGCGGTTTTACATACCGCTGGAAAGCTGACAGCGTGCTGAATTCAGCGCACTGTCGGCTTTCCTGTTATGTGCCCCGGGGCTGGAGATATCGGCGGTGTAAGTTTCACGGTTTACTGTCAGAAAGGCGTTCCTGACAGTCTAGCTGCGCTGTGAGGAACGCCCTCCCCGACAGTTCTCGTCCATAGCCCTGTACTGAGGGGGGCGTTCCTCACAGCACAGCATCATCACTTGGCGGTAAGGAACGCCCTCCCTGACTGTACTCGTCCATAGCCCTGTACTGTCAGAGGGTACGGCTTTCCTTACAGCTTCCTCACAGCCCAGTGATGACGCTGAGCTGTGAGGAACCCCCCCCAGTATAGGGCTATGGACGAGTACAGTCAGGGAGGACGTTTCTCACAGCGCAGCTGCAGACTGTCAGGAACGCCCCTTTCTGACGGTGAACGGTGGAACTAAGACCCCCCCCCCCGCCGATATCTCCAGCCCCCGGCACATGGGGGGGAAGCCGACAGTGCGCTGAATTCAGCACGCTATCGGCTTTCTAGTGGTATGTAAAACCGCATATACATGAGGACGTGTTTAAAAGGTCCTCTTTAAGTTTTAGTGTTTTAGTGTATACTGTATATAGAGATATGTGAATTCTTGACACTATATAAAAATATAAAATATAAATATATATATTCATAGCAAACACTCCTTACATATATTGCTTATAGGGAAACAAATTACATAAAATTAAGTTCCTACATACAGTCATATGAAAAAGTTTGGGCACCCCTATTAATCTTAATAATTTTTAGTTCTAAATATTTGGGTGTTTGCAACAGCCATTTCAATTTGATATATCTAATAACTGATGGACACAGTAATATTTCAGGATTGAAATGAGGTTTATTGTACTAACAGAAAATGTGCAATATGCATTAAACCAAAATTTGACCGGTGCAAAAGTATGGGCACCTCAACAGAAAAGTGACATTAATATTTAGTAGATCCTCCTTTTGCAAAAATAACAGCCTCTAGTCGCTTCCTGTAGCTTTTAATCAGTTCCTGGATCCTGGATGAAGGTATTTTTGACCATTCCTCTTTACAAAACAATTCCAGTTCAGTTAAGTTTGATGGTCGCCGAGCATGGACAGCCCGCTTCAAATTATCCCACAGATGTTCAATGATATTCAGGTCTGGGGACTGGGATGGCCATTCCAGAACATTGTAATTGTTCCTCTGCATGAATGCCTGAGTAGATTTGGATCATTGTCTTGCTGAAATATCCATCCCCGGCTGTGTTTTTTGATGCCATGCTTAACGCCTTTTTTTTGTATGACCAAACAACTCAATCTTTGTTTCATCAGTCCACAGGACCTTCTTCCAAAATGAAGCTGGCTTGTCCAAATGTGCTTTTGCATACCTCAGGCGACTCTGTTTGTGGCGTGCTTTCAGAAACGGCTTCTTCCCCTCCCCCCCCCATCCGCTCCCCCCTTGGGCAAAGTGGGCTGTATTGCTGCCCGATGCGCAGTGACCCCATCTGCGGCATGCGCATCACTCAGTCCCCTTCAGCTTCTCCTTGTGCAGGGTGTCTGCTGTATTGTCGTTGACTGTTCTCCCATGCCACATACCCCTCCGCCGCCATCTGCGGCGTGCTGAGCTCTTTGGGGGTGGTCTGTGGATTGTCCTTGACTGTCCTCACCATTCTTCTTCTCTGCCTTTCTGATATGTTTTCTTGGCCTGCCACTTCTGGGCTTAACAAGAACTGTCCCTGTGGTCTTCCATTTCCTTACTATGTTCCTCACAGTGGAAACTGACAGGTTAAATCTCTGAGACAACTTTTTGTATCCTTCCCCTGAACAACTATGTTGAACAATCTTTGTTTTCAGATCATTTGAGAGTTGTTTTGAGGAGCCCATGATGCCACTCTTCAGAGGAGATTCAAATAGGAGAACAACTTGCAATTGGCCACCTTAAATACCTTTTCTCATGATTGGATACACCTGGCTATGAAGTTCAAAGCTCAGTGTGGTTACAAAACCAATTTTGTGCTTCAGTAAGTCAGTAAAAAGTAGTTAGGAGTATTCAAATCAATAAAATGATAAGGGTACCCAAATTTTTGCACCAGTCAAATTTTGGTTTAATGCATATTGCACATTTTCTGTTAGTACAATAAACCTCATTTCAATCCTGAAATATTACTGTGTCCATCAGTTATTAGATATATCAAATTGAAATGGCTGTTGCAAACACCCAAATATTTAGAACTAAAAATGATTAAGATTAATAGGGGTGCC
This sequence comes from Leptodactylus fallax, assembly GCA_947044405.1. Lineage (NCBI taxonomy): Eukaryota > Metazoa > Chordata > Amphibia > Anura > Leptodactylidae > Leptodactylus > Leptodactylus fallax. The sequence goes on along the minus strand of CAMRHE010000404.1, from coordinate 889,247 downwards.
CAAACTTTTTCATATGACTGTAGTTCATCTATATACAGAAACATCTAAATACAAAAAGATAATGGCAGGTTCACATCTGCGTTTGGCTTTCCCCGGGCGCCCCGCCCCCCCCCCCGGCCCGGGCGCGCGTACTCGTAGAGAAAGCGATTACCTAAGGAAACCCCGCGGACCCCATAGACTATAATGGGGTCCCGGGTGGTTCCCCCCCACCAGCACTTTTCTCTCAACATGTTTTGTGCGGAAACCACACGGACTCCATTATAGTCTATGGGGTCCGAGGGTTTCTTTAGGTAACCGCTTTTCTATGTGTATAGGTTTCCGTTCGGGGGGTCCCCAAGTGGTCTCCCTGAATGGAAAGCCAAACGGAGATGTGAACCGGCCCTAATAAATATATGTAAATAAATTTATATTTAAATATATATTAAGTAAATATTATATATTTGTGTGTTACATCTACCATGCATATACCATACACATAGTTATATGTATTGCGACAACTTGGGGGAATTGGACTCAAAATGGCGGCTTTTCCTGGTCCGGACAGCAGTGGTTCATGGTACTGGGCGCCGGAAAGATAGCTTTCAGACGGTCCAAGTGTAAAATAAAAGTGGCTTTATTCAGCTTAACTGCAACATAACAAAACAACAAAAAAACCTATGCCACAGTTAGGGCCTAACTCACTCCTTGAGCCCCTAACTAGCCTGACTATTGCTCAGCTCCAGCAACAGACCCCAGTGGACCCCAGCCCTGCTGGGACAGAGCGTCTCTCTCTGTCCTTAGCTGGTCCACCATCTCCTAGTCTGACTCCTGCTCAACTCTAGCAAAAGTCCCCGCTGGACCTCAGCCTTCCTGGCACAGACTGTTTATCTGTCCAGCTGGGTCCACCATCTCCTGCTCCAAGCAAGATACTCCAGTCCTCTGGAGTTACACGCCCCCACAAAGGTGTGGCTGAAGGCCTTTTCAGGGCTGGGCCTGGGTCGCTCCACAGCGCCCTCTGGCTCACATACTCACAGTATATACAGTACACATCTGGTATTTAATCTGAAATCCATACAGACGTTTAAATACACACGTGTGTGTGTGTATGTGTGTATATATATATATAGTATATATATATATATATTCATATATATTCATATTCACTACTCACGATGAACATGTCATACATTTTACCTGCTACATTGATACTACTTCTGTTGCCTCGATTATACTTTTCCCTATTAAGAAACAAAGATAAAATCATGCAAGTTATCAAATCAGTCTATGATAGAAATAATGTTGGCCATACATATGTCCTGTATAGACGGAGGGTGAGCATCCACAATCATTTCCTCTGGTGGTCCAGAGGTGGTCCAATCTCACCCGGTACTTTATCACATATTGTAAAAATAATGATCCTCAGTTTATGATTAGATCTCTTATCCAAAGACATCACCATAAAGTGATCACCATGGCTGAGCCGATCACGTAGACGTCCATCACCCATCATCACTGGCCAGTAACTGACTGCAGACAACTGGTTTTTCAAATTCAGATCCAGCAATCCTATTGGCTGCAGTTACCATGGTGACATATGCAGCTGAGGATTTAACCCCTTATGTGCCAATACTGCTTTAGCAGGTTTCCTCCCACACTCCTAAGACATTCTGATAGGGAATTTAGATTGTGAGCCCTATATGGGACAGTGTTGACAATACAAGAAAATTGCAGTGGAAAATGATGGAGCTATAAGTAAATAAAATAAATAAATAAAGGCCTTATTTATTTCTCAGTATTTTTTCATTGATATACGAGGATTGGTTATTGCAGGATAAAGTACATACATATATCATACTTACTGAATAATTTTTATTAACTCTCTTTAGGGAGTGGAATGCCAAACAGCTCTGCAGTCATACGGAATGCACAAGGGGGGTAAAACACCCCTGTTCTCAGGATTAGTGGGGGTCCCAATGGTCAGACTCCCACCGATCAGCTATTTCTCCAATATCCAATGGATAGAGGATAAATATTCTCCATGGCGTAACTCCTTTACTGAATTGTCCTGATAATCAAAAATAGAAACTTGACACACAGGCATTCTTGCTATCATTTTTGGAGGGTTAATGGTGAAATTCTGAACCACATGCCCCCAGCTACATAATTTGTGAATGAGGCCTCAGCATTGAGTGGAGAGCTACATACCTGAGAATACTGTCCTCTTCAAGCTATCAAGCTCAAGTGAGCCAAGATGGCTCAGGTTAGTACTTTACACATTCCATACCAATTGTGATGTCAAATGGTACCTATGTCATAAGCCCTGTGATGTCATTCTAACTGAACTCTTTGTGAAGAATATCGCCTTGCCAAGCCTCTTGGCGTACCTGCAATCACCCTTCTAAACCTTCCACTCACAACCCGTGAGCGGACAGAGTTCGTAGGATAGAATGAAACAAGCTGTATAAATTTTATATATTTAGTAACCCAAGTGGGTCGGTACTAATTAATAGCATATACAGAAATATACAATATTAATATGATCAAGCATAGATATATGAGCAAAAATGCGATGATACAGCACATAAAACAAAAATGGAAATAAAGTATAGAGGAATACCAGACCTAAGTCTCTTAGCTGTGTTTCTTTCAGGCTCCACACAAAGACAAAAGACCTCTCTCTACCTCAGTGTGAGACCCTCTTCAGCCCCACCCTTCACCCTTTATCCAATCTGGCCACCAGTCACTATAATGAAACCCTTAAGAGTGCATTGGATAAGGAATCTCCCCCCTCCACTCAAAAGTTAGACGCAGGAGGCAGCAACCCTGGCACACGCCACAGACACGTTTTCTGAAAATCAGATACACCTGCAGACTTCCTCCACTTCAAATTTATGCTTAAAACTCATAGTTCTGCTTTTCACCTTGCCAAACAAGCCTATTTCACCGCTTTCATCTTTTCTCTCTCCTGTAACCCTAAAAGGCTCTTTGAAACTTTTCACTCCTTACTCACTCCCAAGGTGCAGGTGCCATTCACAGACCTTAGTGCAGATGATCTGGCCACTTATTTCCATGACAAAATTGATAAGATCCATCAGGAAATAACAGCCCAATCCCCAGGTGGCATTGATCCCCTCACCAACCGCACTTCAGACTGTTCATTCTCATCTTTTAAACCTGTTACAGAAGAGGAAGTATCTCAGCTACTCTCTTCTTCTCGCCCTACGACCTGCAGTAGTGACCCTTTCCCCTCACACCTCCTACAGTCTCTGTCTTCTGCTGTCATGACTTCCCTTACTAAAATATTTAACCTCTCTCTTCTGGAATTTTTCCTCCTCCCGCTGTCATAACCCTGCTACTGAAGAAATCCTCCCTTGACCCGTCCTGTGCTGCTAACTACCAACCTGTCTCTAACCTCCCCTTCATCTCCAAAATCTTGGAATGCTATTCTAGTTTAATCCGCTATCTTTCTGCTAACTCTCTTCTTGACCCCTTACAATCTGGCTTCCGCACTCTGCACTCTACTGAAACAGCCCTCACAAAAGTCTCCAATGATCTCCTGACAGCTAAATCCAAAGGTGACTTCTCTCTTCTTATTCTTCTGGATGTCTCAGCAGCATTTGACACTGGTGACCATCAACTCTTCCTCACTATGCTCCACTCCGTCGGTCTCCCGGAAACCGCACTCTCCTGGTTCTCCTCTTATCTCTCAGACCGCACTTTCTGTGTATCATTTGCAGGCTCTGTTTCTTCCCCTCTTCCCCTTGCCGTTGGGGTTCCTCAGGGCTTGGTCCTAGGCCCCCTGCTCTTCTCCCTCTACACAGCCCCCACTAGCCAAACCATCACCAGATTTGGCTTCCAGTACCATATTTATGCTGATGACACCCAATTACAGTGGGGAAAAAAAGTATTTAGTCAGCCACCAATTGTGCAAGTTCTCCCACTTAAAAAGATGAGAGAGGCCTGTAATTGACATCATAGGTAGACGTCAACTATGAGACACAAAATGAGAAAGCAAATCCAGAAAATCACATTGGCTGATTTTTAAAGAATTTATTTGCAAATTATGGTGGAAAATAAGTATTTGGTCACCTACAAACAAGCAAGATTTCTGGCTCTCACAAACCTGTGAATTCTTCTTTAAGAGGCTCCTCTGTCCTCCACTCATTACCTGTAGTAATGGCACCTGTTTGAAATTGTTATCAGTATAAAAGACACCTGTCCACAACCTCAAACAGTCACACTCCAAACTCCACTATGGCGAAGACCAAAGAACTGTGGAAGGACACCAGAAACAAAATTGTAGACCTGCACCAGGTTGGGAAGACTGAATCTGCAATAGGCAAGCAGCTTGGTGTGAGGAAATCAACTGTGGGAGCAATAATTAGAAAATGGAAGACATACAAGACCACTGATAATCTCCCTCGATCAGGGGCTCCATGCAAGATCTCACCCCGTGGGGTCAAAATGATCACAAGAATGGTGAGCAAAAATCCCAGAACCACACGGAGGAAACTAGTAAATGACCTGCAGAAAGCTGGGACTAACATAACAAAGTCTACCGTCAGTAACACACTACGCCACCAGGGACTCAGATCCTGCAGTTCCAGACGTGTCCCCCTGCTTAAACCAGTACATATCCAGGCCCATCTGAAGTTTGCTAGAGAGCATTTGGATGTTCCAGAAGAGTATTGGGAGAATGTCATATTGCAGATGAAACCAAAGTAGAACTGTTTGGTAGAAACACAACTCGTCGTGTTTGGAGGAGAGTGAATGCTGAATTGCATCCAAAGAACACTATACCTACTGTGAAGCATGGGGGTGGCAACATCATGCTTTGGGGCTGTTTCTCTGCAAAGGGACCAGGACGACTGATCCGTGTACATGAAAGAATGAATGGGACCATGTATTGTGAGATTTTGAGTGCAAACCTCCTTCCATCAGCAAGGGCATTGAAGATGAAACATGGCTGGGTCTTTCAGCATGACAATGATCCCAAGCACACCGCCAGGGCAACGAAGGAGTGGCTTCGTAAGAAGCATTTCAAGGTAACTACTGTAACTCCTTACTAATCGGTCTTCCCCTTACTAAACTCTCCCCTCTACAATCTATTCTGAATGTAACGGCCAGGCTCATCTATCAGACTAGACGCTATAGCGATGCCTCCAGTCTGTGTCGGTCACTACATTGGCTGCCTATTCAAACAGAATACAATATAAACTTATCACCCTTATCCACAAGACTCTCCATAATGCTGCACCTCTCTACATTTCCTCCCTCATCTCTGTCTATCGCCCAACCTGTACTCTCCATTCACTCAATGACCTAAGACTAACATCCTCTATTATCAGAACCTCCCACGCTCATATACAAGACTTCTCCCGAGTTGCACCACTTCTCTGGAATGCTCTTTCCCAGACTATCAGATTAAGCCCCAATTTCCACAGCTTCAAGCGCAAACTAAAGACACATCTTTTCAGAAAAACCTAAAATGTACCCTCCTCTGTTCACGCTCCATCATTACCCCACAGGATATGATGCCGTTTCAGACTAACTTTTTATGTCCAGGCACCATCTGCACGTTAAAGGACACGATTGGTGACGGCTCATACAGCTTTATACATGTGTAATGACAGTAACCTCTGTTACAAAATTGTCTGACCATTGTATAAGCAATGGTATCTTCAATGCCGCCCTGCTACCTCTTGTGTCACCCCCTCGACCTCATAGATAGTAAGCTCTTGCGAGCAGGGCCCTCAGTCCCACTGTGTGAATTGACTATTTGTTAGTAATGTATCTTTTGTCTGTACTTGAACCCTACAAATTGTACAGTGCTGCGGAATATGTTGGCGCTATATAAATAAAAAATTTTATTATTATTATTTATCTTCCACTGGTTTATGGACTATTGAATTATACAACTGGAGCTTCTGTTCAGGAATGGGTACCATTAAATAGTGTTGTCATATGAGGGGAAAGACCGCCGGTGCCTGGTGAACTTACCCCTCGGAAGACACAAAATGATTCCTTCTAGATCTTCTGTAATAATTGGTTGATTTAGGTGAGACAAAACCTCAGGGAGCTACTCATATAAGAGTATAACTGGTTTGCGCCATCCAGGTGGGTCCATATTGGGGTCTTTACTATCATTCTAGGATTTATTGGGCATTGTTTGCTGTTTACATTATGCTGCACTATACCTGCTATGTTCACACAGAGTTTTTTGCAGGCTGATGTTGAGGCGGAATGCGCCTCAAAAAAACGCATCCCATTCATTTCAATGTGAGTCAGTAGCAGTTTTTTTCCTCTAGCTGATTTTTTTCAGCTAGAGAGAAAAAAAACGCGACATGACCTATCTTCAGGCGGATTCCACCTCGAAAAACCCATTGAAATCAATGGGAGGCGGAAAAAACGCAATGCATTTTTTGACGCAGTTTTTAATGTTTTTTGACCACATCAAACATTGCAAGCGTTTTTTTTTTTTAAAGGGAAGTTCCCAGGTCCATACTGTCTGTTGGAGCAAAAAAAAACACAACAAAAACCATGACAAAAAACGCAACAAAAAAATGCGACGAAAAACCACGATGTAAAGAAACATGTCAAAAAACGGTTTCCTAATTCCTGAAGCAGATTTTTTTCAGCCTGCAAGAACTCTATGTGAACATATCCTTAATGTGACTGTTAGCATATGGTATCAGTACTGTTTAGCCACTTAGCTCCCTGCTTAATGTTTAAATATTCCCCTATATTGTCCTCCTTCTGGATGCGTCATCATTGTGGTATCTTCCTAGCTCCCTCTTTTTTATGTTATTTATTATGTTTGTCATGCTAGTCAATAAATATGAATTGTTTTTATGCAGTTGTGGACATTATTTCTTGTAGTTATTTTATGTTACGTTTCACTGCCTGTATATAATTTGTGTATGTATTGTGGGGAGGATTGGCTCTGTGGTAGCAGCAGCGGACCCAAACAGTCAGAGACAGACACAAAAAAGTCAGGTATCAACAGGTTGTACCCTGTACGTTTATTTTCAAAAACAGCAAAACAAAATAAGCCTTAACAGTCAGGCAAAAAGATAACAGAACTCCTGCTCGTCTGAGCAACTAACTAAACAAAGAGGCCCTAACTATATGTGTGGCTTGCTCCAGCCACACGGTCAACACACAGGGCAAAAAAATACAAGCGAAAGTTCACTGTGGTCTCTCACCAGTTGTCAGGGTTTTAGGACAGAACCCGGCTCCTCCTCTCACCCAGGAACTGCCCAGGGTTAAGGTCTTGAAAACCTTTCATAGGCCTTTAATTAGGCTCAGTTTCCACCTGTGACTGACGGCCCCTCCCTAGTAGGACAAGAAGTGGTTAATAGAAAAGGCCTTCTCACAGCTGAGGTTTTGTTACAGATATCCAAGTTGTAACCTCACTTACCATACATAGGTGAGGAATCTGGGGGAGATATAGCGACCTTCCAGAATTTTACCTGTCACCTTCTCACAGTATATATTGTTTTGCAGTTTCCCTTTTGTGTTTCACCCTATTTTATGGCCTGGTACACTCCTCTCTTTTTAGGAGAACTTGGTTCAGCTCAACCAATCCCTGGTCAGGTTTAGGGGAGGAGACTGGAAGTCTCCAGAAGCAGTTAGTTGAGGCTAGTCCTTGAAGAAAAGCTGACCTTGCTAAGAGACTGTGCAGCCCCCTATGAAGAAGCTATTTTGCTGTGGTTTCTGAATCAGGAAATCTCTATCTGACTAGCTTTGTAAAATTCCCTGCAACTATGATCATTGAAACATTTGCAAGCTCCCTCTCCAAACAGACCAGTTTATTCTTTAAATCCATCTTCTTTGCAAGAATTTTTTTCTGACTGATACTAATTTCTTTAATAAGAATCCCCATTTTGAATACCTTTAAAGAGGACCTTCCATGTCTTCATGCATATGTGGTTTTATATACCGCTAGAAAGCCGACAGTGTGCTGAATTTAGTGCACTGCCAGCTTTCCCGTTATATACCCCGGAGCTGGAGATATCGGTGCCATTAATTACCTAGGAGGAGCCAGCCCTGCTCACAAATGATCCTCAGAATCCAAATTCACCACCAAAGCAATTCTTTCCGTAAATGCAACCCACCCAAGAGACCACACAGAACTCCTTCAAATAAAAAAGTTCCATGGTCCCCAAACATACAGACCTTTTCTAAATGCTACTTTTCACCACCCCTTTTCATGGTCATGTGACATTCTTGTGCGATCAAAAACATCAAGGAGCCTATACAGTCTAGCTTTACCAGAAATGGTGACTGCCACAGCACAGCAGGAGATAATGCTGACCCCTTTATTGTCTGCACCCTGATTCATAGATGTGTATAGGTGCTGCTACTGGTTACAGGGGCTGATACTGTTCATGTGGGCATTGTTTTACTGTGACTGTTTATGGGGCATTGTGGCTGCAAGTATTTATGAGCTCACTGTGGCTGTGTTTATGCGGTACTGTGGGTATATGTGTTTATGTGGATTATTAGTGTTTTCAAGGGGTTTTGCGGCTGTCACTGTTTATGAGGAGAACTTTGGCCGATGCTGATTTTATGGGGTTGCAAGATGGCCGTTTTGCTCATGGCTGACACTGCAGCTGTTACTAGGTTTTTTTCACTGGGACAGATTTTCTGGCTGTTATTAAGCACCGATTGATGATATATCATGCTGAACAGTGCCATTTACACACAGAAATTATAGTTTTTTGCGGCTATGTGTCCGGGCCGCATTTAAGAACCGCAAATTATGGAGCAGCTCCTATACCTGTCCTCATTTGCGGCTCAGCTCATTCAATAGAAGGTGGTTGTGCCACTTATGACATCCACTATCCACAAGATAGGGAATGTGTCACATTGCTCGGTGTCAACCGTTTGGGACCCCCAGTTATCAGGAAAATGGGGGCCCAAAGTACCCTTGAATGCTCCTTCGGAATGGAGCACTGGTGTGTCTGCATGGCCAGTGCTCTATTCACCAATATGAGACTGCCAGGACAGTAATCTCTGGCAGCCCCATAGTCACTAGCCACGCATGTGATCCTGTAGATAGGGAATAAATATGATAAATGGTAGGGATAATAATAGCACAATAAGTAGTAGTAGTAGAGTATATGTAATGCTCCTGACACAGTAATTCTAATAATAATATTATCAATGTTACTATCATTATGCTCCATCTAATCAATGCAGTCAACAATTTTATTCTTGTGGGCTCAGCAGTACACAGGGGCATATCTATAGGGGATGCAATGGTAACAGTCACTAACGGGCCCTGGATCCTCAGTGGGGGCCCCAGAGGACTCGGCCATGTGATATATGCCACTATTCTAAAAGGCACATAGTAGTAAGAGGCCTCATTACGGAGTCTTAGTTGGGACCAAGGGCTTCAGGTTACACCTTTGGTGTACAATTAAAGCAGCAGCAGCACACATCTTGCTACTAATAGCTGCTGCAGGTGGGCATGTGTTTAGGGCTTTAGCCCTGTGTGCAGTTAGCCACATCTCTGACTTTATGTAGTAGTCTTACTATAATAGTGTAATGTACTATTTGCGATGACAAAATCATGTTGTTATTTCTTTTCATTTAGTAAAACCGCATTTCTTCACTCCTCCTAACCTCAGCTACTCACATCCAGTGATGATGCAGCATCAGGACCTATTCTTGAGGTATCAAAAGGTGAAAAGGATGCAGCTAGAAGCAGTAAGTAAAAGGTGGGGTCTGGTCTGGAGTCTCAAGTAATTTAGCTCTAATCTGGAGTCTAACGTCAATTAACTTTATAGTTATCCTTGGGTCTGGTTTGGGCTCCGACTTAACTATAGGGTCTGGGTGAATTTCAGAATTACGACTGGATCTGGAGTCTAAGTTAATTTATTTTTTCTGAATTAATTTTTTTGTCTGGGGTCTGAATTTTGATAATCTTTTTTGGGTACTACAGTTCATTCATTCCATGTTTGACTTTGGTTACCCGCCTTTGAACCCACTCAAGCTCTATTAAGCCTATGTTGGATAGTGAATTGAATCTTTGTCGATGAGAGGCTGGATATAGCCAAATAGCCAGCAGCTATTCTTATAGACCCCTCATACACATGTACTCTCTTATCGGCAGATGTCTGAACTCTCTTGAGAAGACAAGGATCAGGTATGTTGAAATCCAACAATTCCTATCTTTTCCCCTACCCCCATCTATTTTTGTGGGAGAGTTGAGAAACCCCTATACACAAAGATTCAGTTAGTTACACCAATGTATCACCAGGTTTCACCAATCTTTCACACTGCTGTAATATAAACACATTTTAACATCCATCTTACAACACAAAACACTAAAGCTAGTATACATTATATAAGTAGTTGGTCTTCTCATTGGGGCGCCAACAGAAATTTTGCACACAGTACATCATTTCACCTGAGGCCAGCTCTGGGTAAAGGAGAGGGTTCTGTTAAAGAATAACTGTTGCTTCAGTAAACTTCTGACATGTCATAGTTCTGAGACCTTCAACGAACTCTGAAATGAAAGGGTAGAAGCCCTTGGCCAAGTGCTGTGCCCCTCCAGCTGTGATCAGCTTTCATTGTCTTTCCTTTGTGGCTGGAAACAGGCTCATTGACTTTTATATACTCACTTGATGTATTGTTTGTTATTATACTTACATGTTCAGTGGCCTAATAAAGAAGAATATTAAAAAATGCCAGTATAGATTACCTTTACGCATAGTAAAGTAGTAGCCTAGTGAGGGGGATGTATGCATTTTATATAAATACATTTAAAGTGACCCTCAAGTCAAAAACTTAAAGTGTAACTCCCTTTTTTTGGTAACCATTTTTGTAATATACTTTAATAACCTATCATACTTCCTTTTACAAAATTTCTCTGGAGTCGCTGTCCTATTTCTCATTCCGCCACCTTGGGATGGATAACTTTTTTGGTTTACAGTGGTAAGTTCAGCTTTTTGGTGCATTCTCAGGTTCACGTATTTATATATTAAGCACCACCCCCCTTTTCAACAAACCCCACCCACCCGTCAGAGGCAGCACACATACTGTTAGAAAGTGTCTAAAACACAGAGAAGATGAGGTGTAAAGCATTTATGCCATATTTTGCCACAAATTGTGACAGAATTCTGGTACATATTTATTAGTTTATCTGCCCCATTGATTACTATTACACTATTTTACCAGCAGCACATGGACACCTCCATTTTGACTAGGATCGCCGGTCCCCAAGACGAGATACAGAGGTGGCGATCCGTTGCCTTGACAGCCAGGTGCCTATTGAAGTTCTTCTACAGGCTGTGCTAGGCAAAGAAAGTTGGAGATAAGAAAGTTATGGTTTTTGGAAAAAAAAAGTGAAAATGGCTGCAGCCAGAAGGGGTTAAGACTGCCATTTTGTACACTAGTCTTAAAGGGATTCTATCATTAAAAAAACGTATTTAAACTAAAAGCACGTAGGAATAGCCTTTAGAAAGGCTATTCATCTCTTACCTTTATTTTGCAGGTCTGCACATTATGCTAATTGTGCTTGGAAAGCACAGGGGGCTTTCCCCCTGTGCTGAAAGCACAGCCTCGTCACAGCTTCCAGCGCTGCCTCTCGCTTCTCGTCCTGACACGTCTCCTCCTCTTTGCAACGTCAGCACCCGCGGAGCGCGTCTTTGCTCGTGTAAGAGACCACATCAAAATGGCCGACGGAACATGCGCAGTCAGCTCTGTCCAATCCGAAGTGGCAGAGCCGACTGAGCATACGTGGGATTTGTATCCCAAAGATGCTCTCGGCGGGTACTGACGTTGCGAAGAGGAGGAGACGCGTCAGGACGAGAAGAGAGAGGCGGCGCTGGAAGCTGTGACGAGGCTGTGCTTTGAGCACAGGGGGTACTCCCCCTGTGCATTCTGAGAACAATTAGCATAATGAAGAAAGAACGAAAAATTCAAAACAAGCGGCGCGGTCCAGCAAAATAAAGGTAAGAGATGACTAGCCTTTCAAAAGCTATTCCTACGTGCTTTTAGTTTAAACACTTTTTTTAATGATAGAATCCCTTTAAACAATGAATCAGGAACTGGCGTAGATTTCAGGCACAATTCACACTTGTTTTCTGCCATAAGTTATAGTAAATCTGTCGGGCCAAGGTATCCCCACCCTTGCTCTCCTTGTTCACTGTCCTGCTCCATTTCATTTCAGAATCAACAACATGGTGCATATTTAGTGTAAAAAAGAGGCATACATCAAAGAAGTTCCATATCTTTGCCCATCTGCACCAGAAAATTGGATTAATTGTGTATTTAGACTTTTCAATAATCTGGCAGCAGTGTAAAATATTTTGTGTGAATCCAGCCTAAAAGGGTTTCCAGTATTAGAAAACAGGGTCTGGGTTTCGTCCTAAAACAGTACCACATCTATGGCTGTGGCTGGTATCATTGCTTATCCTTGCCTTATTATAGTGAATGGTGATGAACTGCAATGTCAGATACAGCCCATGAATAGGTGTGGTGCTATTTCTGAAGGAGGGGCAGATATTTTTCCGTAAGCCTAGAAAACACCCAATGTTTTTGTAAAACATATTTGTAGGGTTCATATCTCCAAAGCTACTTCTTTGCTCAACTTGTGCTCTTTCATAACTTCTACTATTTTGGTTTGTTTAGGAGACGCAGGGGTGTAAATACCGGGGGCAGCGGTAGCAGCTGCCACAGGGCCCGGGACATTAGGGGGTCGGAGATCCCCCGATGCGTTTTTTTTTTTTTTTTTTTTTAAATAGGCCGCAGCAGGTAACGGGCCCTATTTACTTGCTGATCCCCACTCCTGCTCACAACCACCTGCGCTTCCCATTCTGCGGAGGTGGCTGTGAGCAGGAGTGGGGATCGGTAAGTAAGGCCGCGAACCCCACAAACACTACTATCATTATACTCCAGGGTCATGAGGAGGTGAGGGAACATAAAAAACAATGTTACTTATCTCTCCTGTGTTCCGGCAGGCTTTGGGCCTGTTTGGTGATGTCCCAGACGTCAGCTGACGTTATTATGCGACGCCGGCCTGGCTCACGCGACATCTGGTCCAACATTGAAGAAGGCCAAAGTAGCGGGGAGTGCACCGGAGCCAGGAACAGGTAAGTAACATTGTTTTTTTATGTTTGTATCCTCCCCTGGGTCTCCGATCATTATACTCTGGGGTCTGAAAAGACCCCAGAGTATAATAATTGTTCATGGGTGGTCCACAATGGGGCATAATACTGTGTGCAGGGGCCACTATGGGGCATAATACTGTGTACAGGGGCCACTATGGCGCATAATAGTGTGCACAGGAATGGGTTGGAGTGGGCGGTCCGGGAGGGGATGGTTGGGGGCAGCGTTTCGGACCTCATGGGACATGTCAAGTCAATGACAAACATTTGTAATGCACTTTTCTCATGGAGACTCAAAACACAAGTAGAATTATGTTATAGGAGAGTTAGTGGCTGCCGTTCTGTACTGTCAATTTACCTATCAGTATATATGTGGGAGGAAACCAGAGACAAACATGGGAAGAACATACAAACTCCACTGAGCCACCGTGCTGCCTCATGTCAAGTGGCTGTCATGTATGGAGGCCATGTGATTGCATTATGGATTATGTGGTTGGCATTTATGTGGCTGAGGCAAGTGGCTTCACTTTTTTTCTGTGTAGACCCAACACAAAATTTTCCATTGGATGCCATAGTATAGACATATTCCTTACTAAAAGCCATACTTCTAGGTGAGAATACCTCTGTTACATGGCACCATACATTATCATACAAACTGCAAACAACTTCCTAGTACAAATCTACAGCGACTGCGGTCATGGAGTTCTAAAGTTTCAGTGCTCAAAGATATAGCACTCATATCAAATCCTCATAGCTCCATGGACTGATTTTGTGAAATTGACAAAATTGTCAGCCATTTTTTACAACCAAAACTGTCAGCATGATGACATTTTTATATAAATGTTCCCTATTGTTTTCTTATTGCTTTTGATATCTTTCTGTGTTTATTTTAAGCAGACCTCAATAAAACCAAATCTCTCCCTTTGCTGCATCATTTCTGCATGTATTCCTAGGAGAGTCCAGGATGACAAATATTATCCCTCTGTAAGTGTTGGAAATAAATCAGATATTTTTGCTGGCTCCATAGCAGAGTAATATCTTTACGCTGAACTTTTAAAGAAACTTAATAACTGTGTAATTTTTTACTTTTCAGCCTTTGATATATCTATTGTTCTGTTTTGAAATGCAGACTGGTTAAGGTTGATATTAGCAATATTCCTCGCAGCAGGCATTAGGCTGTATAGAGATTAGTTTCTTAGGACAGGGTTGGGACTTGTACTCAGAGTATCCCATGGGAAATTACCATGGCTTAACAAATTATATTAATTAAATGAAGCGTGGCAAGGAATATGCAGGGATGTGCCACTGGAATCACTGTGAAGGCTACAGTGACTGTATTTCCTTGTATATTTCAACCAGTTGGTGAATGACTAAAGCAATTGACATTTTAAGGAGATCAGTTGATTAGTGATCTTTTTTGATAAGTTGAATTTTTTGGACCTTATTGCTGGAATTTTAAGCCTATGGCAGGCCTGTGCTTAGATGTTACATGCATGTGCAGAGGTGTACGCAAGATTTTCCAGAGGGAGAGTTTCCGGGGGGTGGACAGGGAGCAATATCACAAAGATGGTGGCATATCATAGGGGGTGGTTTATCATGTGAGGTGTATCATGGGAGGTTCCCACCACGGGGCATAATGTCCCTTTAGCATCCCAAATATATTATAGTGTCCTCTCTATGCTTCCACATAGTATAATCTTCCCAGGACCCACAAAATATAGTTTGCCCAGGTCTCAAATGGTATAGTGCCCCCTGGTCTCACACAGTATAATGTCCCCAGGTCCCACACAGTATAGTGTCCCAATGCCCTAACAGTATAATGGTTGTGCCCCCACATAATATAATGTTCCCAGGTCCCACAAAATATAGTGCGCCCAGGTCCCACACACTATAATACCCCCAAGCCCCATACAACATAGTGCCCCCAGGATTTAACAAGTATAGTGCTCCCAGGGTAACACAGTATAGTGTCCCCTGGTCCCACACATTATAATATTCACAGGTCCTACACAGTATAATGATTCCAGATCCCTCATAGTATAATGCCCCCAGGTCCCACATAGTATAGTGTCCCCAGTTCCCACACAGTATAGTGCCCCCAGGTCCCACACAATATAGTACCCCCTGTTCCCACATTATATAATGTCGCCAGGTCCCACACAGTAAAATGGACCCGTTGCCCCTCTTCCCTAGTTATGCCCCTAAAGAGGTTATGAATTCCTATTCTTTAAGGGACTGCTGGTAAGAGGGTTGAAAATACGTCTGCCATCTTCTTCTGGAAGTGTGCTGTTCGCTGCCATATCCTGTAATCGTGTAAACTAGGCCTTACAGTCTACTCTTGCTTTTCATTTGTTAATTGTATTCACTTGCTGTATTTGCAACATCTACCTCAGCTGATGGCAAGAAGAAGATGGCTGGCATGAATGGGAGAAAGTAGTAGTAGTAGTAGTAGTAGTAGTAGCAGTAGTAGTAGCAGTAGTAGTAGTAGTTGGTAAAATCTGTAGTCATATGGGACTAGGCCCCAGGTGTGTGTGTGCAAGGTAAATTCCTGTGAGTGATAGTGCTCCAGGTGGTAGTAGGATTAAAGAGCTGTACCTCAAAAAGGATACCACTACTAAGTTGAATTGGCACTTCTATGTGTTACTTTGCTATGGGTTACATTAGACCCAGTTGCATTGGTAACCGCACATGGTTTATATTGTCATGTTTGCCATGTTTTGCTATGTTATACTGTGCAAATGTATGCCATATATAGATGTGTTATGTGTCAATATGACATGCTCCCTACGCCAGGAGGTGTGATGCTGGGTCTTAGCACTTACATTTCTACTTTAAGTGTTAGGACTGCATACCTATGAATCAATATTGCTAGGTACTGAACAGCCTAGCTAGACAGTGTCACTTTTGTACTACTTTTTGTAGTACATCAGTTTTAGAAGAATTGTGGCAGAAAGATGAGATGGACATGTCGCTATCTTAGATGCAGTAGTTGAAGTATATGTTGTTCTGTACTCAGTGTAGTAAATTGAGGTGCCATCTGGAGAGCTTGTGAAAGCCATGTCAATACAAAGAAGATTTTAGGCACTCCGTATTTTTAGAATAAAGTGAAAAATAATAATTTGTGTTTAACAATCGGTGAAGATAGTACCCATGTCGGTGCAGCTGTACAGAGTATATACAAGATTAAATAGTATACATATCACATGTAGAGTTGAGAGTATAGGTCTTGGTAAACTCCCAGACGTTTCGGTAATTATAACCTTGTTCTGTAGGAAGACCAGGTACCAAATTAGAATAATACTGTGGATAAATAGATACAGTAAATAGATATCTACTTAGGAAAGTGAGTAGTATGATGATGATGTATAAATAATAATAAGTACATAGTAATATGTGGAAGATATATAAATGGATGGGGCTCTATGGCCCGGTTCACATCTGCGTTCGGGCCATTCTGTTCCCCTCTCCACATGAAAAATGTGGAGAGAAAAGTCCTGCAAGCAACACTTTTCTCTCGCATTTTTTGTGCGGAAACCACATGGGCCCCATTATAGTCTATGGGGTCCACCAATTTCCTAAGGTAACCGCTTTTTTATGCGGATTAGGTTTCCGTTCGGGGAGTCCGCTTGGGGACCCCCGAACAGAAACCCATGCGCAGATGTGAACCGGGCCTATGGGAGCCACTGATAATAATGCTCTGCGTTCTAAAAATATGGAGTGTTCTTCTTTGCTATCTTAGATGCAGTCTATATGTCATAGGAGACGGCACATGTATACTGTATGTGTAGAGGGATGTAATGTCACCACTGATGTCTTATGGGAAAAATCATCTCTGTCCTTGTTCAGGATGCTGCTGGAAAGCTACAAAAAGCTAAGGTTCTAATAGCAAAGAACATGAGTTTAGCTCTATATCCCAGGAGAAATGTGCACTAGAACTGCAGGGGTCTTGTAGCTAAAGGAGGTCAACCAAGGTGTGCATTCTAACCTCCCCGGATAATGCAAAAGAAAGCATTAAAAACAGCACTTCCACCAGTAGATGTCAGACTATGCAGATGGCACACACAGAAAGGGGAAAAGCTCTCTAAGCTGTTGGCCAGAATAAGCACCGTTTAGTTAGCTTGCAGTTGGGGATGAGAGCAGTGCCAGTCATATGTTTGCTCCCATCTCGATCATTTCTGACAAACTGAGGCTAAGAGCTGGCTGATGCTGGGGCTGGAGACCTGAATAACACCTCTGCCAGAATGAGAGAGCCACAGCAGATGGAGACTGTAAGCATGCTACGTGCTTGTAATAGAGAGCAAAATACGGCCCATCCAAAGAAGTTGAGGCCATTCCAGGAGTGTCACATATCTGAAGTGAACATTTTATTTCCAATTTCAAGACCTCTCTGGACTTTAAAAGGTTGCTTCCTTGTGAGTAAAGCATCTCTGCCTGCTCCATCCACCATCCCTGAGTGAGAAACTGCTCTTAACACTCAGGTCACAATCCTACATATTAAAACTTGTGTTTCATAATACTTAAAACCATGACCCAGGTTTGGACCACATGACATACTGTACAGTTACTGTCATGTACCCATCACAATTCTATTTGCATCCGCAGGACAGAGTTGAATACAATGGCGGAGCAAAGAGCCCTGCTCCCAGCTCCTTGTGCCCAGTGGGAATTGAAATGTGTG
Organism: Leptodactylus fallax; assembly: GCA_947044405.1. Classification (NCBI taxonomy): domain Eukaryota; kingdom Metazoa; phylum Chordata; class Amphibia; order Anura; family Leptodactylidae; genus Leptodactylus; species Leptodactylus fallax. The sequence goes on along the minus strand of CAMRHE010000404.1, from coordinate 871,472 downwards.
GGAGACACTAAATGGTCCTTTTACTGTATGGTGGTCACTAAGGGGGCATTTTACTGAAGGGGTGTAAGATGGGGCAGATTCACACCTTAAACTTTTGGCTAGTGGCATGGAAAGGTATAAATACCTCTCTAGATTGCCTGCATAGTGATAGTGAGGTGCGGCATAGGATGGTTTATTATTATTTCACATATTGTGAAATTTTGCGTTTCATCATTTGTTCAGTGTTCTAGTGTTTTTTTGAAGGTGTCTCCTTAGAGGCAGAATGAAACTGTGATTGTGGATTGCACTGAGAAGTTATGTGTGGCTCCCCATCAGTAAAACCCATTGAAGTCTGGCATTGACTTTGAATTTAAGGGCCTGTCTGAGAGAGTGACCCAGTGTGGAGGACAGCCTGAGAGTGGTACTTCTTGTAGGTGAGGAGGAGAGCTTGGAACATAACAAGCTTGGAAGCTTTTTGGAAAGCTTGCAGAGTGGAGCCACCACACAGCCGCAGAGACACCAATCCGGGCCTTGAACAAACACATCTTAGAGGCATTCGTGAGTAGGAGAGCGGGCACACCTCTGGTAAGCAGTGCATCCCATGTGACAGTGGAAGCGTGACAGTCTTTGAGCATCAGATTAGCATTATCCAGGGCAACCTTTCTGGAAGAGTAGCATATTGACAGTATCATATGACCTGGAAGTTAGCACAATCCTAGAATACTGCCACATGATCTGTCCTCCAACCTGCTGGGAGGCCCTGCCACCACCGGTATTAACCTTGGTCCTGCTGGGAGGCCCTGCCACCACCGACATTAACCTTGGTCCTCTTGCATTGTGCCTTGTTTATACTTATGGGTCCTGAGAGTGGGATGGCCTCAAGAGAAGGTATCGGAGGTGGCCACTTGAAGGAGGTTCATGGCTAATGGTGGACCTCTGAATGCGGCTGCCAAGGCTGATGTGGAGAGGCCGATGCCGACTGTGGTCCATAGGAAGTAAGTGTATCTGATCTGAAGCTGAAGGCAAGAAGAAGATGGCTGGCATGAATTGAATAAAGTAGACTAAGGAGATTTTTGTGGTGAAGTGCTGAGGCAAGGACACCTATCCTGAAGTTGCTGCTATGACTGTTTGATAATGTTATGTTCATAGGCATGTTTTCTGTTTTGTTTGAAGGACTGGATTGGAAAATTCATCTTGGCTAAGATACCTGTCATACTGTCTTGGTATTTTCTGTAGTTAGGCCCCAGGTGTGTGTGTGCAAGGTAAATTCCTGTGAGTGATAGTGCCCCAGGTGGTATTGGCTGGAGTAAGTATCAACAGGATATGGTTTAGGGCAATATAGGCCTTGTAGTAATAGACTACAGGGCTCCCCCTGTTATAGAGTGAGACACTGAATAGGAAGTTTTTACACTTGTTCCTGATTACCCTCATTGCTGAGGATGACAATTGAAATGAGAGAGCGATGTAAGATGGTGCAGATGCAAACTTTGAATTTTTGGCTAGTTCCTTGCGAATGGTTTCCCTCATAGTGATAGTTGGGTGCAGGATGGTTTATTGTTATATTACATATTGTGAAACGTTGGAATTGCATCATGTGTTTTTTTTTATACTATATGTTGTATTGTATATCTATGTCAATTTAAATTGACTCCTTGGAAGAGGAACAAAGATGCAACTGTGGGTTGTACTACAGGAGAAGTTGCTCCTCCATGGGGAGACTCATTGATGTCAGGCATTACCCAGAATGGAAGTGCCTTCATATTTCAGGGCCTATTTTCAGGGCTCTGAGGAAGTGGCCTGGCTTGGAGGTCAAATTGATAGTGGAACTGCTTGTAAGTGAAGAGAACATTTTGAAACGCCACAAGTTTTGATGCTTGTTGGATAGCTTGCATAGTGGAGCTGGAGAGACCCCACGCTGTTCCCTGAACCAACGCACCTTAGAGGCACTACTGACTAGGAGAACGTGGCAGACAGTATATCATCCACAACAGCAAAAGTATGCTGTGCACCACCACGGCCTGTAATCTAATGTTGCTTTTCATCTGTCAACTCTATGCCACTAAAGTATTCCACCAGATGTGTTTGGAACATCATCTACGTCAGTAAAAAGGAGTTCAGGAAGAAATAGTGTCAATGTGTCCTTCCTCAATGGGCGTCTTCAGGTGAGAGCAGGCCAGGGATAATAGCACATTGGCCTTGCAAGAGTGTGGTGTCGGCCACTGAGGATCCCAGTGAGAAAAGCCTTATTGCCATCAACCCAGCGCCGGTGTTCACCCAGATCAGTGCCAATTACAGAGACATTAAGGGAGCATTATTCTTTGTGGGAGCCACTAAGGAGACATAATACTGTGTCAGGGCCCCTAAGGGAGCATGATATTGTGTGGGATCACTAAGGGAGCATTATATTGTGGGGGGGGGCATTATATTGTTTGACGGCCACTAAGGGAGCATTATATTTTGTAGGGAGCATTATACTGTGTTGGGGGGCACAAAGGGGGCTTTATACTTTGTGGACGACACTATGGGAGCATTTTGCTGTGTGCACAAAGGGACTGGTCGTAGTCAAAGGGAACACAGACAGGGTTGTGGCTTAACACAAATACTTTTTCCACAGGCATCACTAGACTTATCTCTAATTGTCCTACACAGTACAGTTTGTCCATGATTATTTGAATTTTCCAGCAAAAAAAAAAAAATCAATTTTGATGAAAGGAAATGGCATAAATAAAGTATTACTCTTTTCTTCCTCTACAGTACCAGTGGCAGGACTCCAGTCCTCTCCAATGGCCTGCATCTTATGGTCCAAGGTAGCATGTCCAGCAGCACCGTAATGATGGGCAGAAGCTCTTTCCTTGCTCTACCTGCCTGTCTGACATCACTCTGTCAGATCAGTGCAGGAAAGGTAGTTGAACATTACATTCAGCATAAGGAGGATTGTGTTAGAACCACAGCCTACCCCACCATACAGGTCTATCATGAAAAACCTTTCATGATGTAATGAGCATGTGACTGATCAGATGCTCATTACATCATGAAAGCTTCTTTTGTCTTGTCTTGCTGCTGCTTCTTGTGATGTATGAAAACCATCACAGTGGGTAGGGCTCTGAGAAGCATCAAAATAGTAAATGTTAGAAATCTCAATATGTGTAATCCTCCTTGCAGCCATTATACTTTAGAGCCATTATACCAGTTAGAGCTCTGAGATGCTGAGCCAACCAGAGTGCTGCCTCATTGTTCAATCCTGAGCTGTAACGGAGTATTTATGCATTATGACAACTCAGGTGCCTGCTATTGATTGTATTTAGGTTGTGTTCTCAGAACTTACTTGTTTGTTTGCTAATTGCCTGGTTACTTATTTTGGCTTTCTTTCCTGGTTATCCAATTTGTTACTGATTTGGCTTTACCCGTAAACTCCTAGACTCAATCCTGGATTACACTCTGTTATTCTTCTGCTATCGGTTTGGATAATTCTGAGCTCTCCTGGTTTTGACCCAGCTTGTATGTTACACTTAGTCTGCTATAAGTTTTCTGGTTTGGTCTTAAGTCTGCAAGTGCACCTATTTCCTGATACCAGTTTCGGTGTAGTAACTTGGGTCTCTGATCAGCAAAGCCTATCCTGCCTTGCAGTGGACTCTGATGAAAACCTCAGAGGTGCCTAAGACTCTACTAGCCAGAAAGGTGATTGACTATAGGTAGTTTGTTCTGCTTGCTATCTTTTGGTCTGCCAGTTTTCTGCAGTGTATTTGGAAATTGATTAAACACGTTATCCCACAAATCAAAAACAGTGTGACTTTTCCCCCCCCCAATTCAAAATCAGGCGGGTGGTGGTGGTGGGGAGGGGCATTCAAATAAAAAAGAAAGGGAGAGATGGCTATTTTTTTATTTTTTTATTTTTTTTTTTTGTTTGAGGAGGACAACTATAAAAGCAAAACACAGAAAGGGGGGGGAAAAACAAGAGGGGGGAAAAAAAAAAAGAAGAAAAAAAAAATTAAAATAAAGAAGAAAACAAGGGATTTTTTAGGATAAATAAAGAAGAAGTAATTTTTAAAAAAAAAAGAATGGTTTAAATAAGGGAACTTTTTGTGGAGGAGTTTTTTTTGGGTTCACTCTCTTTAGGGGGGGAGGGAAAACGGCGGCGCAGGAGGGGGGGGTGTACACAAGGGGGGGGGGGGCCGGGGAGGAGGTAGTTTATGGTGGTTAAGGTGGGATTTTGTTTTAAGTTAAATTATATTAGGTGGGGGGGGGGTTGGGGGGGGGGGGTTATTCAAATTTAATTTGATTAACTTGCCCAAAGTGTTTCAGACAATTCTGTTTTTAGTTCACAATAAATTTTATTTGGTTTTCACAATAAATGTACGAACAAAATTGACATACATTGCACTATACATTCTGATTTGAATTTGTCCATGGTAAATTTTTGAATTGTACATCAATGAGACAAAAGATAAAGTTTATATAAGTGTTGAACAATAACAGTAACAGTAACAAGAACATGTAGGCACTTTATTAGGGTTAGTGTGAGACATTTCATAGACAGTCTTTCATAGACAATCTTTCATGTTTTCTACCTCTTCTCGATTTCCTACATCTCCACACCCATTGTCGATGTACCAGAGCGGACTCTGTACAACTCCATGGCTCCCATTATGCGGCAAATCGAGAGTGAATCCACGCATCCCATACCTTTTTAAAGCTATGATATGAGTCATTTCCTAATGCAATTACCTTCTCGTAGGCATATGTAGTATTAATAGCCTGCAACAGTGTGGAATCAGACGGAGGGGTCACCGATCTCCATCGTTGCACCAACAATAATTTGGCTATAGTCAAGATCTTACACAGGAGTTTTTTAAAGTTATTCCATTCCTCGGGAATTCCAATCAATAGGATGGCCAGAGGAGAGGCGTATGGGGAGTGAAAATTAAATATTTCTGATAGCATATCAAAGTAAATATATTCCAATATCCATGAATAATGGGACATTGTCCCAAAATATGGAGAAGGGTTCCTCTCCCCCCGCATCCCCTCCAACAGTTTCCAGAGACAGAAGGGTATATCATTTGTAAAGTGGAGGGGGTATGGTACCAACTCAATGTAATTTTCATCGCTGTTTCTATGTGAGTGCTACATTTTAAGGATGAATGACTTAGCTTAATTGCCTGTTCCCACTTATCCAAAGTAATGACTCTCCCCAGATCTCTCTCCCAACAACGGAATGGTATTGATTTAGTAAAAGTCGCTATTCCATCCATTTTGTCATATAGAAACCGCAATCCCCTCATCTTAGTCGACAACCAGGTGAATATCGTACTACTGTGGGGTAGTTGCGATACTGGATTCTTAGATATAAAGTGACATATTTGAGAGTACTTAAGGAAGTCACCACCATGAACCCCAAATTTCCGTGTAATATCTGTAAATGATAAAATTTGTGTGGTACCGGATTGTAAATGGGAGACCCGTGTAATCCCTCTCGCCTCCCACCCTGAAGTTACCAGGTCCTCTATCGCCCAGGCCAGAAGTGACAAAGGCATCTCCGAGGTACAAAAATGACTTGTAGGGTTTGCTTTCCCGTGGAGCAGCTTCCATGCGGTCATTGCTGCTTGCATGATTGGGGAGAAGGACTTAGGCGTAGGAATGTTCCAGAAGGGCGCCCACAGGGCATCCATCAACTTTAAGGGATATATAAACGAATGCTCGATATGTAACCATGGAACCGAGGTATCCGCTGATCTCCATCTAGCACATTGCGTAACCAAGGATGCTATGTAATAATTCTGTACCACTGGTACTCCCAGTCCCCCCGCCTCTTTTCATTTAAATAGGAAGCTTTTATTAATTCTGGGTCTCTTTCCACTCCATATGTATTTCGAAATCATCCTTTGCATGGTTTCGAAAAACGAAACCGGGATGGATATCGGGAGTGTGTGAAACAGGTACAAGAGTCTAGGCAGTAATAACATTTTGAAGGCTGCGACCCGCCCCATCCAAGACACATCTACTTTGGACAATCGCTCCATCTCATCCTGCATTATTTTCAACATGGGTGTATAATTATGGCTATATAGGGCCCCTAAAGAGGGTGTCACTTGTATCCCCAGATATTGAATGCCATCTTTCCTCCAATCAAAGTCATATCGCGATTGTAAGGGTTGCAGCAAGGGGGGAAGAATATTTAAAGGTAAGGCTTGTGACTTGGCCATATTTAGTTTATAAAATGATAGGTGCCCAAATTTAGCAATAATCTCCATAAATCGGGGAATAGAATTTTGTGGGTTGGACAGGGTAAGAATGATGTCATCTGCATAGAGTGATATAAGATGAGTTTTGTCCCGTATAGCAATGCCACCCACGTCTGGGTCCAGTCTGAGTACCTGGGCCAGTGGTTCCATCGAGAGAACAAATATCAGCGGCGAGAGGGGGGCACCCCTGTCTAGTCCCGTTCGTTATTAAAAAGGGATCCGACACTACCCCATTAGTGAATACTCTTGCAGATGGTGCAGAGTACAGCGCCTCAATTGCTCTTAAAATAGCTCCAGTGAACCCCATGCTCCTGAGCACCAAGAAGGCATACGACCAGCAAATCCTGTCAAACGCCTTCTCGGCGTCCAATGCAAGAACCACCGCCTCCATCTTTCTAGAGTTAATGTGGTGTATAATATTCAAAATGCGTCTAGTATTGTCGTATGACTGCCTCCCCTTTACAAATCCCACTTGATCGTGGTTTATTAAGCTCGGAAGACAAGCCGCTACTCTATTCGCTATAATTTTGGCATAAATTTTTAAATCTGAGTTTAATAGGGATATTGGTCGAAAATTTTGGGGGCTGATGGCAGGCTTGCCCAGTTTAGGCAATGTCACCACCAGGGCCTCCTGATTCTCTCCTGGAATAGTGCCGGAGTCCACCGCAGCCGTTAAAAACGACAGCAGCGGGCTTAACAGGAGTGGAGAAAACTTTTTTTAATATTCGTTAGTAAGGCCATCTGGGCCCGGGGACTTTTGAGGTGGCAGCGACTTGACTACTGACAGCAGTTCTGAAGGTGAGATGGGCTCATTCAAAGAGTCCAGTTGTGTTTCTGTGAGTGTGGGCAATTGAGTACTTGCGAGAAACTTGGCAATTTCTTGTTTCGTTGGAAGTGTTATAGAGGAATCCTCTCTAATGTTGTATAAGTCTTCATAGAAAGCTTTAAAGGCATTGGCGATGCCGCTAGGATCATAAATTTTGTGTGTGCCATCTTTGCTTTGGAGAAATGGGATTTTGGACCGTGTATGTTTTTGTTTGTTTGGACGCTAGAAGCTTCCCTGCCTTGTTAGATTGAGAGTAATAAGTCGCTTTTGCCCTTTTCAAGTTTTTCTCATAGTTATGCAGTAGACAGGCTGTCAGTTGATGGCGTAGTGTCGCCAACTGTGCTGCATTGGAGGGGGAAGGAGATTTTTTATTACTATTATCGATAGACTTTATTTGGTGCAATAGTCGATCAATTTCTGCTAACCTAGATTTCTTTTCAATGTGTCCTAGACGGATAAATGTTCCTCTGATAAAAGCTTTATGTGAATTCCACAATATATCAGGGCTAGGGGCAGAAGGAGCATTGGTCCGAAAGAATTCCTTCAGATCATTTTCCAGGACTGTTTTGTATTTTGGCTGTGACATTAAGAATTCGTTGCACCTCCATACGTACGCTCTAGGGCATTCATATTTTTCTCTGAGAGTCAAGGTTATTGCTGCATGGTCTGACCATGTTATTTGTGAAATATCTGACTTCACGGCCAAGGGAATACTAGTTTGTTCTATTAAGAATAGATCTATTCGGGAATAACTATTATGAACCATAGAATAGTAGGTGTAATCTTTTTCGGTATTATGCAGGATACGCCATGCATCAAATAAGTCATGACGCCATATAGCCTGCGAAAATGAAGGATGACGTGTCGTTGTGCCAGAAGTAGTGTCTGCCACTGGGTCCGGAGCCATGTTAAAGTCTCCCATTAATACTAAGCATCCTTGCTTTTTTCTCTCCACTACTTTCATAAGTCTCCCCAAGAAAGACACCTGCTTTCTGTTCGGGGCGTAAACCGAAACCAATGTGTATGTGACATTATTAAGGATACAGACTAATATGACAAATCGCCCTCCCGGGTCAGCATGATGGGACACCAGCTGAAATGCCACTGAATCTCTGATCCCAATTAGTGTTCCCCTGCGCTTGGAAGAGCAGTGAGCGTGAAATATATGTGGGTATGCTGAATGTTTGACTCGAAAGGCATCTATCTCTAAAAGATGTGTTTCTTGAACTGCAAGAATGTCACAGCCTTGAGCTCGGGCCTCTCGCCACAAATGGGCTCTCTTTTGAGGGGAGTTCAAACCTCTGACATTCATGGACATAATATTAAGTACCATAATTTACAGTTAGTAATGCTGCAATAATCGTACCACAATCACCCACATCCAAAATTACCAGTAGCGGGAAGAAGCATATTTGTCTTTGCCATGTGTACTCACAGCGTCCCAAGTGCCAAAACCGAGGAGAAAACAAACTATAAAAACACTGAAACCAGCGGCTAAGCCACCTCAACAAAACAAAGAAAGGAAATGTGGTACAGCGGACCAGCGGCTGTTGTAATCCTGGGGGGATAAGTTCAGCAGTAGTGGACATACGGAATCCATTTTAAGGTGAGTCTCTAGCTGTGCAGCCCTTTTGGTGGACGTCTTGGGGGTTTTCGTTTGATGCCAACCATCAGACACTGGGCCAGGTGGTAATTTGGGCGTCGGGTCAAGGAGCGGAATGTTCCATTTGTTTAGCAACTGTTTGCCGTCTTCCAGAGATTTGATAACATGAGTAAGGTTGTTTCTAGATATGATCACTCTGACCAGGAATCCCCATTTATATAGGATGTTATGGTGGCGTAGCGTCGTAGTAATAGGGATGAATTGCTTTCTCAATTGTAGAGTTGTGGCCGAAAGGTCGGAGTAGATGGAAATTTTCTGGTATGGGTCAGGTATCCGGCCTATTTTCCGTGAGGTCAGCAGCACCAGTTCTTTAGTGCGGTAAAAATGGATTTTTGCTAATATATCTCTGGGTACGGCTTCGTCCAGGTGTGAAGGCTTTGGGATTCTATGCGCTCTATCAATGGTTAAGTCCATTATCGTGAGGTTTGGTAAGAGCGTGCGTATCAGGTCTTGAAGGAAAGCTGTCAAATTGTTCGCAGATACTGACTCTGGAATCCCTCTAATCTTCATTATTGCGCCGCGAGCGGTCTTCCAAGTCTGCTATTTTAGTTTTCAGAAACGACACATCTTTTTCCACCTCATAGTGTGCATCTATAAGAGCATTATGTGATGCAGCAAACTCCGCCATTTTAGATTCTACATGAACCGTGCGTTTTTGCAATTCCTGGAGATTATCTAGCGGTTTAACCATTAAAGACATGTCAGTTGTCAGTGATTTACAAAAGGCCATAAGCATGTTTTTCATGGAGGCCTCAGTAAGTAGGCTTGCAGTAGCCGGAATATCTGCAAAAAAGTCGATAGATGGCGGTACAGACAGTGTGGTATCGCTCACCTCCCCCTTCTGGAGACTCAGTGTGCTGGAGCCTGGGTTTCTGCTTGACCGGGCTGGCTGTGGGCAAGTGGGGTGCCTCCGCGTTGTTTAGGCCTGTAGGCCTCGGTGTGTCGGCAGGAGAAGGCCCCGGAACCGCGCTCACCTCGGCCCGCCGGGGAGACGGCCCCGGTGCCTCCGGACCTCCGCACCCCATCAGCTGTGGAATCGATGGCTCTGACCGCGCTCTCCGCCGAGCGGAGAGGGTGAGCGGCTCCTCCGGAGAGTCTCGGGACGGAGATGAGGCCCCGGAGACCGCGTTGGAGCGCGAACCGCCGCCATTTTGGTCTTCCCCCTCCTCCGTGGGGGAAATAAAAATCTGAAATTTTCTGCGGTTTAACCGCAGATTTCCTCTTTCTCGGCATCCTCGAGATTAACAAGCGCTCCCTGTGCCGTTAGGTGAGTGCAATCCACGGGCACGTCGCTTTTTCTTGCCGCTATATAGGACTCAGGCCTGGAGCTTTACAACTATGCGGCCATTCCGTTCCACAGTAGGCTCCGCCCGGGCCCCAATTTTTTTATTTTATCACAATATTCTATTTCCCCCCACCCCCTTTCCTTCTAATTAAAGAAAGCGAAGCAAAAATAAAAAACAACAAACCACAACAAAAAACCCACACCAACCATAACCGCAAACCCACCGCTTTTTCCGGCCCGGGGCCCGGCCCCCGACCACACGGGCACCTTTTTTTTTTTTTTTATTTTTTTTTTTTTTTAAAACAAAAAAAGGAGAGAAAAGGGAGAGGGGAAAAGTAAAAAATTTTCCTATTTTTTTCCCTTCCCCCCCCCCCCCCTCTCTCCCCTCTCGCCCCCACCCCCGCCACAATTCCAACAACAAACACCCGGGTTTTCCCCCCCCGGGGCCACACCCCCCCCCACACAGCAGAGACCAGGAGGCAGTGCATTCAATCAGAGACATCTCTGATCACAGGCACTTAACCTCCTCAGGTGTTGACAGTAGTGTTACAATAGTATTGTAGTCTATGATAGAAGCGATCTAAAAAAAAGAAAGTTTCTAAAAATATATTAAGAAAAATAAAAATAATATTTGAAAAGTCAAATCACCCTCTCCCTTCACATATAAATGTAAATAAAATTAAATAAAAAATAAAAAAAACACATTAGGCATCTCTGTGTCACTATATTCCGGGGCTAGAATATAAACGGATTTATATGATCACTGAGGGCCAGACCACAGATTCCCCCAGAGATCAGGAGAACAGGGGACCAAAATTCCCCCTAAAGTCGCCTTGTAAATGTAGCACCAGTGCACTTGCATTACTGGCCTGCAGCGCCATAGAAGTGAATGGGGCAATAATCACGCAAGCGCACTGACGCTACATTCGCAAGAATACTTTAGGGGGACTTTTGGTCCCCTATTCCCCTGATCGCTGGGAGACACTGTGGATAGGGCATAAGTGTCCTTAACGGCACAACTCCTCTATGTTCCGCCGAACACCCTCTATCAGAACGGTTGTCCACAGCCCATTTAAACAGCGATCTAGTCCATGGAGGCTTCTCCCCCAGTCACTGTCTATGATCGAAAGTTCTTCACTGTGGTCAATAGTTGTGTGATAGGACAAAGAAGTCTGCATCGGATCCCTCCAGTGCCTCCCCACCAAAAAAAAAAAGATACGCACATGGCACAGAACATCTTTTTTTAGCCCCCACTCAGTATACGGCCCCCTTTTTTTTTTGTCCCCCACACAGTATATGACCCACTTTTTGGCCCCTCCCCAGTATATTACCCCTTTTTTGCCCCCCCCCCACAGGATATGACCTTTTTTTTTGCCTCCTACCACAGTATGACCCCCTTTTTTGCTTCCTCACAGTATATGGTCCCCTTTTTTGCCCCCCACTACAGTATATAACCCATTTTTTGCCCCCCACAGTATATGGTGTCCCTCTTATTGCCCCTCCCCCACAGTATATGACCTCCTCCTCTCACAAACAATATGTGAGTCCCTTTTCTCATCCCCCACACAGTATATGACGCCCCTTTTTATGGCACCCCAACAGTATATGACCCCTTTTTTATGCCACCCAGTATATGACTTGGGGGTGGCATTCTTTTTTTAATCACAAATTGCATACCTCCCAACTTTCAAAAGATAGAAAGAGGTCTTGTATGTCTTCCATTTTCTAATTATTGCTCCCACAGTTGATTTCTTCACACCAAGCTACTTGCCTATTGCAGATTCAGTCTTCCCAGCCTGGTGCAGGTCTACAATTTTGTTTCTGGTGTCCTTCCACAGCTCTTTGGTCTTCACCATAGTGGAGTTTGGAGTGTGACTGTTTGAGGTTGTGGACAGGTGTCTTTTATACTGATAACAATGTCAAACTGGTGCCATTACTACAGGTAATGAGTGGAGGACAGAGGAGCCTCTTAAAGAAGAAGTTACAGGTCTGTGAGAGCCAGAAATCTTGTTTGTTTGTAGGTGACCAAATACTTATTTTCCACCATAATTTGCAAATAAATTCTTTAAAAATCAGACAATGTGATTTTCTGGATTTGTTTTCTCATTTTGTCTCTCATAGTTGAGGTCTACCTATGATGTCAATTACAGGCCTCTCTCATCTTTTTAAGTGGGAGAACTTGCACAATTGGTGGCTGACTAAATACTTTTTTTCCCCACTGTATATACTCATCATGACTGCCGCTTTGGTCAGTATGACTTGTGCCTTTGCACTTTTGACTAACCATATATAGTAATTATTAGTTCCCTCTGGTTTACCCTCCTATGTAATTTTTGTAGTTTTCCCTTTATTTATTCCCCTGTATGTATATCTTTGTATATGTCTTTTACTCATTGTAACTAAGAAATTATGAGATATTTTTACTTTGATGTGGGCATGATTTTGTTTTTTGCTATATTGTTGCTTGCCCTATACACGCATTGTTATTGCATCAACATTGGCCCATTTTCCTGCATTTCTAGTACAGAGCCTAAGTAGCATATCAGACACCAAAAATAAGAGCACTTATTGCTCAGGAATGGTGGAGACTAGAGAAAAAAATTCCAAATGTGCTGGAATCAGTGGAGCCAGTGGAGCCTATTAGCAGATGATAAGAACTGGAGTTGGTTGAGTTAAAGAGGACCTTTCACGTCCTCATGTATATGCGGTTTTACATATCGCTAGAAAGCCGACAGCGCACTGAATTCAGCACACTGTCGGCTTTTCCGGTATGTGCCCCAGGGCTGGAGATATTGGGGCTCTAAATTTCACCGTTCACTGTCAGAAGGGCGTTCCTGACAGTCTAGCTGCGCTGTGAGGAACGCCCTCCCTGACAATTCTCGTTCATAGACTTGTACTGGGGGGGGCGTTCCTCACAGCTCAGCGTCATCACTGGGCGGTAAGGAACTCTCCCTTCCTCTGTCCTCGTCCATAGCCGAGTACTGTCAGAGGGGGCGTTTCTTACAACCCAGTGATGACGCTGAGCTGTGAGGAACGCCCCCTCAGTACAAGTCTATGGACTAGTACTGTCAGGGAGGGTGTTCCTCACAGCGCAGCTAGACTGTCAGGAACGCCTTTCTGACAGTGAACAGTGAAATTTAGACCCCCGATATCTTCAGCCCCAGGGCATATAACGGGAAAGCCGACAGTGCGCTGAATTCAGTGCGCTGTCAGCTTTCTAGCGGTATGTAAAACCGCATATACATGAGGACGTGAAAGGTCCTCTTTAACTTGTGTATATACATAGACTTTTGCCACTCTGATGAATCCCCTGCTGTTATTATTTTATCTCCAACTCTCCCTGTTCTAAATATATTGTTGCCTTTACTTTTGGCCAGCAAGACAAGCATATTGTTAAGCATATGGTCCTCCACTGTCTGTAGCATGTTATAATGCTGTGTCAAAGTTCACAAGATAAAATGTAGTTCAAGCTCAGCATGTAAATACACCCAGATACCATTTTGTTAATGAAACATGTAAACAGGATTCTACATCCAAGACTAAGACACGAAAAAATAAATGGTGTACTATTTGTCTATCTCTACTGTACTACATACACACACATATACTATATATACATATACAGTACAGACCAAAAGTTTGGACACACCTTATCATTCCAAGAGTTTTCTGTATTTTCATGACTATAAAAATTGTAGATTCACACTGAAGTCATAAAAACTATGAATTAACACATGTGGAATTATATACTTAACAAAAAAGTGTGAAACAACTGAAAATACGTCTTATAGTCTAGGTTCTTCAAAGTTGCCACCTTTTGCTTTGATTACTGCTTTGCACACTCTTGGCATTCTCTTGATGAGCTTCAAGAGGTAGTCACCTGAAATTGTCTTCCAACAGTCTTGAAGGAGTTCCCAGAGATGCTTAGCACTTGTTGGCCCTTTTGCCTTCACTCTGCGGTCCAGCTCACCCCAAACAATCTCGATTGGGTTCAGGTCTGGTGACTGTGGAGGCCAGGTCATCTGGCGTAGCACCCCATCACTCTCCTTCTTGGTCAAATAGCCCTTACACAGTCTGGAGGTGTGTTTGGGGTCATTGTCCTGTTGAAAAATAAATGATGGTCCAACTAAACGCAAACCGGATGGAATAGCATGCCGCTGCAAGATGCTGTGGTAACCATGCTGGTTCAGTATTCCTTCAATTTTGAATAAATCCCCAACAGTGTCACCAGCAAAGCACCCCCACACCATCACACCTCCTCCTCCATGCTTCACGGTGGGAACCAGGCATGTAGAGTCCATTCGTTCACCTTTTCTGCGTCTCACAAAGACACGGTGGTTGGAACCAAAGATCTCTAATTTGGACTCATCAGACCAAAGCACAGATTTCCACAGGTCTAATGTCCATTCCTTGTGTTCTTTAGCTCAAACAAGTCTCTTCTGCTTGTTGCCTGTCCTTAGCAGTGGTTTCCTAGCAGCTATTTTACCATGAAGGCCTGCTGCACACAGTCTCCTCTTAACAGTTGTTGTAGAGATGTGTCTGCTGCTAGAACTCTGTGTGGCATTGACCTGGTCTCTAATCTGAGCTGCTGTCAACCTGCGATTTCTGAGGCTGGTGACTCGGATGAACTTATCTTCCGCAGCAAAGGAGACTCTTGGTCTTCCTTTCCTGGGGCGGTCCTCATGTGAGCCAGTTTCTTTGTAACGCTTGATGGTTTTGGCCACTGCACTTGGGGACACTTTCAAAGTTTTCCCAATTTTTCGGACTGACTGACCTTCATTTCTTAAAGTAATGATGGCCACTCTTTTTTCTTTACTTAGCTGTTTTTTTCTTGCCATAATACAAATTCTAATACTCCATTCAGTAGTACTATCAGCTGTGTATCAACCTGACTTCTGAACAACACAACTGATGGTCCCAACCCCATTGATAAGGCAAGAAATCCCACTTATTAAACCTGACAGGGCACACCTGTGAAGTGAAAACCATTTCAGGTGACTACCTCTTGAAGCTCATCAAGAGAATGCCAAGAGTGTGCAAAGCAGTAATCAAAGCAAAAGGTGGCAACTTTGAAGAACCTAGACTATAAGACGTATTTTCAGTTGTTTCACACTTTTTTGTTAAGTATATAATTCCACATGTGTTAATTCATAGTTTTGATGCCTTCAGTGTGAATCTACAATTTTTATAGTCATGAAAATACAGAAAACTCTTGGAATGAGAAGGTGTGTCCAAATTTTTGGTCTGTACTGTATATACAGGAGCCAAAAACACTGCTTGTTTCATTATTCATCAGTTGTTGCCAATTGCCGATGAGTAGTTGTACTAGTAACAAACCAACCACAGACCTTGCTTTCATGCAGTGAATCCACTAACATACATACCGTATACATTCTCACTGCACATTTAACATAGACTCACTATAAACATGTACAGTACACATGCACACACTATGTGCACGAACATTCACTAGACACATGGACAATCAGTGGATACATGCAGAAAACTCAAAAAAGCCTCTTACCTGAGTGAAGATGAAGAGCCCTGAAATTGAAGGCTATAGGTAAGATTAGCATTGTGTTTAATAGCTTTTGTTGAGTTGGTACCACATAGTGGGGAAAATTTATCAATCCCTCTACGCCAGTTTTCTGCATATTGTTATGTATTGCTCAACATACTTATTATAACTCAGTTCCTAACTGGTGTAGACCTCAGTCGTTCACTGCAACAGTCGTGGGCCTTTGTACGTCTTTCTTAAAAAATCTGTCTGACTCTATATAGTGATCTGTGCAGTGTAAGCAAACACATTGTATTCTTTTGCACTTTTTTCCTATGATTTTCCAAAAATTTTTATAAACTGTGGCAAAATGCACAGATCAACACAATCTATCTGTTACACTGCACATGAGCCGGTTTCTGTTGTCAAGTAGTCAGGAGACAAGTAAACATGGAGGTAGTTAGATAACTAGACAATGGACTATACAATCTGTAAGGATTTAAAGGGATTTTTTCAGGCATTTTAACAATCTATCTTTACGGCCTATACAGTTGATAGAAGTAAATGGCTGCAGAACAGCTCAGGGTGGGTTCACACTTGCAGCAGCTTTCCGTCCGCCGCGATTCCGACCTAAATGTCGGAAAATTGGATAGGAAAAGGTTTGCGACGCTTTGCTTAAAACCCGCAAACCGTTTTTTTTCGCTCAAAACAAAATGCACACCCGCGCATTGCTTTAAAAACCCATTCAAGTGAATGGGTTTGTAAGCAAAGCGTCGCAAACCTTTCCCTATACAGTTTTCCGACATTTAGGTCGGATTTGCGGCGGACGGAGTGCCGCCGCAAGTGTGAACCCACCCTCAGCTACTATTCTCTTGAATGGGAGCTAAATTGGAGGATACATCTGTATGCAAAAGTTTGGTGTGCCTTACCAAAACCAATCTATAAAGTGACCTGTCAAGTGAAGCTCTTCAATGCTACAATTTCTCCAACCATGGGGTTAGATTTCCTGACAAAATGTTTTAGACAATGAAAGAAATGACAATTCATAATTTTTTCACTCTTTTCTTTCAGATGAAAGTTTTCAAGGTGTTCTATATGCTGCATGTATTCTGGCTGTATGTTACTATTGATGTTATGACTAGACATTGGCGCAAACATGGTGCATCTTTGGCACATCTTTAGCACAATGTGGCACTTCTTTGGTGCTTCTTGCCACATCTAGCTTGGGCTGAAATGTTTCAACTTGCTAGACATGTAGATGTGGATGCTCAAAACAAAGAGGCATGGCTGAAATCCACCACAATGTGCCAACATTGGGGCAGCTTTATTAATACTGGTGTATGATGCGCCCCAATTGGTGCAGGGAGCGAGTGATTTATGAAGGAGCTCCAGTATATTCATAAATCAGGCACACATCCCTGCACCATAATAAATATCTACTCCATTTAGAAACTAGTGTACATTTCCATTTTAAGTTTTCTGGTGTGAGCTATAATAAATATTTTGGGCTGTGGCGTACCTGGCCCACCCGTTTTACCTACATTTGTACAATGTGGCAAATGAGTCACTAAATGGGGATTGTGGTGCACATTTGATGCAAAAAATAACTTTCTGACAAATGTGCACCACAATATCACCCCTGGCCTAGAGAGTTTGATAAATCTGCCCCATTGTGTTGTAAAATTCTGACTCAAAGTAAGCCAACTAAGAGGTAGTGTAAACGTAGTCTAGGCAGTCTAAAGATATGCAACTTTTTGTCATCTGGCATCAGTCACTTTGATAAATCTGGCCAATTTGTAGGCTGTATAAGTTTACACTGTTTAACTATTAGTAAATCTGGGCTAATGCCCTCTTCTCCAACATACCTCAGTGCTTTGAAGCTATTGGCTGAAACTGCACTTCAAAGACTTCCTGTTCCCTACATATAATACTGCTCTCTCTCTGCTCCAATCCAGATGAGTGTTCCTGCTCGGAAGTTCAGGGTGCAGGAAGAAGCAACTAAAGTCGTATCAAGTTGCAGCTTCTTCCAGTAATAAGTAATATCAACTTATGTAAACTTGGAAACTTATTAACACTTTGGAAACACATTAACACCTTAAGAAGGTAAGCTTAGTTTAGGAATTAAAACCCCGGAGACTTCTTTTTATTTTTCCAACTCCACATTTCAAAAACCAGAACTTTTACATTTTTCTGTCAGCGCAGTATTTCTGCAGTTTTGGGGGTTGAGGTGGGTTAAATTTTTATGGCGTTCACTGTACACTAGAAATTCTACATTTATTTTATTCTGTGGGTCAGTTCGATTACAGAGATTTACATTTATCAAGTTTGTTATGTTTTCAAACTTTTTTTACAATAAAGACACTTTAAATAAAACTGAGACCTATAACTTTTTAATCTTTTTGTCGCTCAAACTGGGCAAGGACATATTTGTTTGCAGGGCACACTGCAAAAAAAAAGCTGCAAGCTGTTTTTGGGGTACATAATACTTTTTATTCAGTATTCGTTGAGAGATGAAATGACCAAAAATAACAATTTTGACATTGCTTTGTATGTTTTTTTTTACAGCATTCCTCATGCAAGTTAAGTATCGTGATAACCTTTTAGTTTGGGTTGTTATGAACACAGCAATACCCATTATGTGTTTTGTTTTTTTTTTTTCTTTATTTTAGCATACTATAAAAAAAATAGTGTGGGGGGAAAGGGTGATTTTTTTTGGGGGGGGTTTAAAAATTTTATTAAACTTTTCTTTTTTTTTTATTAGTCTCACTAGGAGACTTGAACACATGACTGATTGATCACTTGTATAATACACTGCAAAACTTTTGTATTATATCAGTCTGGTTTACACTGACAGCCAATCTACTACACCCAGCCTAAGGCCTCTGGCTGCCATGGCAGTCACCAACACCCTGAAACCTTGTTGCAGGGGGGCCAAGGTGCTGGCAGAGGAAACCCCTTCCCTCTGTCTACCTGCTTTTATGTTACAGTCACTATTGATCACAGTATCTCAGGATTTAAACTATTAGGCATATGAGTTATCCATCTTCGGAGGTTGCGGCAGGAACCTTGCTATGTGTGTCAGTCTGTAAACCCGTACTCAATGGGCTGATTGATCATGCCTTGTATGCCAGTTTTCCTATGTAAAAGGCATCAAAAAGTCACACAGTTGTACGCAAATCAGGTTTTTGTGCAAAACATTGGAACTTTTTTTCCTTTTCATGCCAACCTCACCATGTTCCTGAAGGGAGTGTTTCATGGATGGGGTCACTGACCTTGGCAGATTTCTATTATTTATAACAGTTCACTAGTGTAAATTATGCCTGGAATCTATGCCAGCTGTGAGCTAATGCGGACTTCAATGCAGTTGCAAAACCTGGTGGAGGGTGCTCTTGATTTACGAAAACACCAATTTTCATACCTCTCCCACAGTGTATATTTACAGCATATATAAATGTAGCCTTTGCCAAAGGGGTGGTCACTCAATAGCTGTAAATAGCTGTATTTCTGATTTTATACCACCTAGAAAAGTAGCTAGAACTTACAAAACTATACTGGTATTCCTTCCTGACAGAGTACTATACTTTATACTAGATAGTAACCATTGTTTCCATTTTTGTCATACAGAAAAAGTACAAAGATATATATAAAGAAAGATGCTGCTGCTTTGAGTAAGTGTTCCATCTGAAAGTCTCCATCCACTCTGGTGCTGAATTCAGTGAAAACTGACAGAAGTAAAGTCTGCTGAGGGGTAACACCACTGAAAAAATGCAGGACACAAGTCATACAGTGGACAGAAATAGTGTTATTTCTTGTGTACATACATGAAATGTCACCTGAAAGAATAACTGCTCTTTAAAATAATTACTTTTTTAGCCTTATTTTTTAACAAATGTCTTACTTATCTTCTCTTCTTATATTTTTAGAGTTCAGCATCGACAGTGTAAACTGAATGGGGAAGGTTTGTCTACAGGTCAGAACTTGGTCTATTGCAAACAGTCAGTATACCAAAACATATATACTGCATATACCATGTATGTGGTTTACATAAGTAGACAGAAGCACCATTAGCTGAATTTGTACTTGAGACTACTTTTATAGGGATCTTTGCACATAATTCCTGTAACATTATCTCTGCAGTCATAATGTGGAGATGGTGATCAGTAGAAAGCACCCCTGTAAAGAGGAATGGCAGGATTTTTTTTGTGCTGCGGTGGAAATTATTTTCCTTGTAAAACTTGCTTCCATTCTAGCAAATTATCTGTGTGTATACTGCAACGCGCAGGGAGATAATAAATACCAAACCCCTGGTCTGACAGAGGCAAAATCTGTGTCTCCAGGTCAAGGAAATGTGCAATTGTAGTTTCTATTGTTGCACACATACTGCTTTATATTTGTGGCATCGGAGGCTTCTGCTTCCAAACCCATCTAATCTTCATAGGAAAATCTGGTCTGATGTAAAAATGATACTGTAGAATTACTCACAATGGAGCTGATTTATCATTGCTTTTGCTCCAGAATTCTGGTCGTTTTTTTTTTTTTTTACCTGTGTTGTGACTTTTCTAATGGTTGCACCTAATTTATTAGGTTATGCAACATTTTTAGTGATTTTATGCCTTTTTCCAAAAGCAACTTGTAATATGGGTTTGGTTTAGATGGAATCTAGTTGTACGCCCAGTTCATTATATACAATTTTTTTGTGAAATTTTTGCACAAGCACACTCCCCTTCTTACTTGGCTTTACAAATGCGCAAAAAATCCTTAGTGAACTCTGGTGCCCTGCACGTAAAGAATTGCAACATATTTATTTACCAGGACGAGACATTTTGATAAATTTGTCCTCACCCCCCCCACCCCCAAAAAAAAGACTAGTAAAAAATAAGTAGCATTAAACACCCTTCATGACATGACAAATCAGCTCCGATATGTTTTTCTTTTTATATGATGTGTTTAATTGAGAGGTGGACATCATGCTTTTTGGATAAAATTCTTGGATTCAAGCATATACCATTTTAGTAATGTACCAGTCTATTGCAGATGCTGCTCACTTTATAGCATGAACTAAATATGATTTATGCCCATGTTTTATATCTTTACAAATGAAACACATTATAAGGTCTGTCTTTGACTAAAATCACATCGGGTTTGGGATTAAATTTGATAGGATTATTAAAAACTGTAGCATCTGTATACTGATACATTCAAAGAAGCAGCTACTGGAGGTGCAGAGGTACATAGTAAGTTATCGATTTTGCATTAAGGCCCAAGGACCCAAATTTACTCTATGGCATATTTTTGCTATTGACTGCCGCTAGAAAATGTGTATTGTATGGTATATATTTTTTATATATACTTGTATTTAAACATGTTGACTACATTTTTCAGTGCAGTGCAGCTGCTTGGTTCCTGTGTATCCTAGGTGCCTTCCCGGCATAGGTTTTTTCAATCACGTCTATGAGTACATAGACTGTGCACATTATGATGCCTCCGAAACCTATACTTACATATGTGTGAATGGTAGCTTAAAAGATAGATTGGCAAATTCCATTTTTATTTTGGTCAAGCAATCTTGAGTTTCGATGAGCATATACTTTAGCATCAGCGTTCTTAAAGTGACAACTACAATTTTTTTTAAGAATGCATTTTTTAATACTTTTATTTTAAATACTTTATATGTACAGTTACCCAGTTTACGTTACCATGTGATAAACCCACCCCATCTCTCCATGGTATATCTCAGCCTTACATATCCCTTCTCTTTTGTGACACCTTGTCTAATTATTTTTCAGTCTTTTCAAGTCTATATTTTTCAAATATTTTTTTTTCTTTTTTTCCATCTTTTGTCAAGTTTACAGCCCACCAATGATTTGCCTTGCTTCTAATGTACTAAATGTTTTATAATAGTTGTAAAGCTTGTATATGTTTGTAATGTTGAGAATATCTAGTAATCTAATCTTTTTTCTTGCTGTAAGTGAAGTTTTTAAGATCCGCATGCAGTGAGTAAAACCAGGAATTTCTGAATACCTCATATTCTTCCACTCACAAATTTCTTTATCTCTCCCCAAAATTCCTCCAGTCTTGGGCAATATCAAAGACTCCGTATTAAATTGTTTTCCACATTAGTGGGAACTTGTTTTAACCCTGGTGTGTGTGTGTATGTATGTATGTATGTGTGTATATATATATATATATATATATATATATATATACATACTCCATATAATCCATAGATTTATTAAAAGTGTATATAGACTAAGGCATTACTTTCTACTTCTGTTTATCAGCTTTTCTCAAGTTCTCACATATATCCACTGGACTTTCCTCTAAATGCAAATTCATTT
The DNA here is from genome assembly GCA_947044405.1 of Leptodactylus fallax. Taxonomy (NCBI): domain Eukaryota; kingdom Metazoa; phylum Chordata; class Amphibia; order Anura; family Leptodactylidae; genus Leptodactylus; species Leptodactylus fallax. The sequence continues at coordinate 849,642 of CAMRHE010000404.1, read as the reverse complement.
CCATTCAGTACCAATAACTTGATATATTTTCTCAATATTTTTCTATACATCAGATTTTATAGATACTAGATAACCTACTATCATTTTTGGCCAAACTTACTAATGTCCTTATAATCACAATTTCCATCTACCATTGCTTGCCTGTAACTTTATAAACTATTCTAGTGTAGTACATGTAATAACTACCTGGAATACCATATACTTATTGCAGTATGTCAAATATTTATAACGTTTCCCCGTTCAATAATAATAATGACTCTTATGTATTTTATACCTTTTTCTTCCATATCTTTTCTTCCATATCCTTTTCTTCTTAAATAAATGTTGTCGTAGCCCCAACCTTTTTACAGGCATCAATAAGTAGTTAGAAGACTTTGTTTAAACCCCTGCACAAAATATAAGGAATCTCCCACATCCACAATCAGGGAAGCTTAAGTAACATTTAGCATTTGGGAAGGAGGAGGGGACATATAACATTCAATGTGCTATAAGATACTATTAATTTAATGAATGCATAGACTGAACTTGCGATGACTTTTCAGCCAAATAGAAAGGAAGCAAAGTTGGACCAACACTCATCATACTGGACAGACTGTTCTTTTCTGGTCAGATCTATGTGTTTAATACATCAATAGATTTATTTAATACCTTAAAGCAGTCTTGTCAGTTTCTGAGGCAGGGCTGTAAAAAACAGAAGCAGCTGAGGAGCCATGTCACTCCATGATATTTGTAAGCAAGATCACACAGATGTGTGCAGGGGATTGTGGGATAACATGCCTGACCTAGACATCTAGCTCAATTGTTTGCATATTTGCCAGTAAAAGTCATGAGGGGTCATTTATAGGTGTAGCTGTGTGTATTAAGCATATGTTCTACATCTTCATGAATAAGGGGCTAGTTACTTTATTGTTTTGTTAGCTGAAATTTTCCACCCATCGATTCAGAATTTTTAAAGTTTGGCCGCAATGTGGAATGAAGGACTTAAACGTATTTTTCAAAAAATGTAGATGCCTTAAAGAACATGGATTAGGTAATTAGTTTAAGTAATTAAAGGGGTTGTCATAGATCCCTCCTGATGGAACATCCTCTCAAATGAAAGAGCTGGCAGGATGACCCATCAACATATCATATGAATGGTGAAGCCTTAGGTTGGGTTTATTTGTTATACTTCAATCTCCCCAATAATCAAGTCGCCTCAACAGTATATTTCCAAGATGTTCTTCTGACCAGTACATTACGTTCTGTTCACACTAGTACCATGGCTTTTCATTTATAACAGCGATATGACAGATGAAGGTGTTTGTTTTTTTTTACTGATCTGCAGAAATTCTGAAAATGTATAATTTGGTCTGTCTGTTACTTAGGACTGCAAAAATAGCACTGCAGACTATATTACTCTTTCTTTCAAAAATACCAAAACCTTTGATTAAAATGTATATTGTATAGTCAGTTCATACATCCCACATACTCATTTCAGGTAAGACACGATAGATAGATAGATAGATAGATAGATAGATAGATAGATAGATAGATAATAAATATATATATATATATATATATATATATATATATAAGAAAACTTCAGTCGTGACATATATCAATCAATCCTGTAGGAGGATGAATGAAGGTGGATGCCACTTATCCTTTGACCTTTTTTGGGGGTTTTTTTTTCAATATGTTCACCCAGTTGAATTCAATGTAAAAATTAAGTTAGGAGAATTTTTTTATACCTTTAATAGAATGACTCATAGGATACTATTGTCAAGCAAGGGTAACTGTATCTTCACATGTGACATCTGCATCTCAAATCATATTTATATATCTGAATGGGGTTGTCTGTGGGTGGATTTTTATGAGCCTCATTCAAATTAAATTTGTGCAACAAATACGCTTCATGTGAAATACCACAATAGTCGTGTTACACAGTCATTTGGCAAAAAATGGGGAACTGATGACAAGCAAAAATCATTCCCATCTTATTATAAACCCCTGCACTTCCTACAATGGGAACCTATTTGCTGTCACCATTTATGCACTATTCCAATGATAATTACTGTTAATATTAGAGAAAATTCTGAACAAGGACAAAATCCACCTCACCCCAAAAGAATACAATCTCTAAGGGAAGTTTACAATGTTTTGGGGGGTTTTTTAAGTCAGCTTTAATGGAAGCAACATTGACATTACTTGCTACAAATCTATGAAAATGTCACAAGGTGTTGATAAATTTACTTCTTTAAATATGGCTTGAGAAAATTAATCAACTTTTACTCTACTGACCAATAGCAATGAGCTTGATCAAAAATTTTACAACATTTCTAAAAGTCACAATTCATAAATGTGTAAAAATTGTGACTAAGCAGAAAGCTGAGCCTACTTGTAACTGCACTTTTACAAACTTATTTGCATAGTGCAAATGGCTTCACTTTCTGGGTCAAACAGTTAAGAAATGCATCCTACAGCAGATAAGACAATGCTTTGGAGTAAAGTATACTACACACACTATACACAGTAATGTAAAGAGAATATTACACTATGTGTGTGTGTGTGTGTGTGTATATATATATATATATATATATATATATATATATATATACACACACAGTGCCACCTCTTTGAGATGACCACCTAAAATTGCATTGCAAGTGAAAAAATATGCAGTGGGGTAGCCTTCTCAAATTATATGGTGAGATTGCGTAACATATAGTGGAACTGAAAATCTATCACAGGAATCTGGTCTGGATGAAGAGGTGGTTGTCTCAAAGACATGGTCCTTTGTAGAGGTTTCACTATATCTTACCTATTGTATCTATCTCTCTAAACGTCTACTGTCTATCTATTCTGTATCCATCTATCTCTATCTATTGCTAGATGAATAACCATTTACAGTGGAAGACTTGGTTATTCAAGTTTACTATATCAAATATTTGCAGCATTTTTGTGAAACCATTTCATTATGATGGATTGATCAACAGATACTAACAGAACTGTGAAAGGTAAAATACCAGTCAACTGGAATATGTAAACCAAATGTAATAATGGGAACCAGTAACTAATTTATATTTTTCAAGCTGTATTTTTATTCATCTATCTAAGATAGATGGATAGATGATAATAATAATAATAAATTTTATTTATATAGTACCAACATATTCTGTAGCACTTTACAAATCAGAGGACACATGAACAGACAATATGAGACATTACAATGTGACAAATAAATAAACATATCAAACAATAGGAGCGAGGGCCCTGCTCACAAGAGCTTACATTCTATGAGGAGATGGATGGATAGATAGATAGATAGATAGATAGATAGATAGATAGATAGAAGATAGTTTATAGATAATCTTATTTTTATTTATTTTATTAATTTATTTCTATTTAAGGACACGTCCATTTTTCTTTGTAAATTATAGGTTAATATTTAACAACACAATTACACTTGTTAAAGTAACAAAAAAAATTGTAAATCATGTAGATTTGTGGCAGAATTTTGTTTTATTTATGACAGGTTACAGGGTGTTCTTATTGTTGTCAATCTAAAGAATAGAATCAAAGAAACTCATTTTCTTTCATTCTCTCTTTGAATATTATGCAAGGGTCAAGTATGCCTCTGTAGGGATAGTCATGTCAGAAATTGTGCAAAAATTATATTAAATGTTTACTTATTTAGCAATAATAAAAATGAAACTTAAATACCAAACAATAGTGTCCCTTTTATCTAAAACAATAATCACATAAAATAAATTATCAACAGTTCTATTATACATAGAACTGTATTAACATATAAGATTTCTGCTAAACACAATGTATAATTTGTTGCATTCACAGTAAAATTACAAACAACAAATGAATATTTTGTATTCAGTTCAAACAAAAAAAATAAATGATAGACGTTTAAGTGTTTTATTTTTTATATTAGTGACCGAAGTATTTACTAGAATGCTATAGTAATAACAATAATAATATCCATACAGAAAATCTCAACTTATTTGATCATTAAAGTTCATGAACAATCCACTGTTAGAAAGTACATATTGTTTTTTTGGAGGTAAATATTATACATTATTTCCTACTGTATTCTTTATGCTGATATTTACTTGCCATGTAACACAAAATTGTTACTATAGCTGCAAATTTCCTAATTAAATTCATTAGAAATATTTACATTTTACTTAATTTATTTAACATTTTTTGTCTTCAAATATTTTTTTCTGCAGATTTTATAAATATATCTTGTGTAAAGGTATAAATACATTAAAATAATCGTAAACATGCGTACACACATGTATGTATTATATATGTATATTATGTGTATGCATGCATATATTTTTTTTTTTCTAAAAAAATCTAGTCATTATCAAACACTTAAAACATTCAGTGCACTATATATGTTTTGTATGATAAGACATATTAGCTTAAAATTTTAAAATTAAAAAAAGAAAAGGAGAAATACAGTAAAGAGATGTGCAAACATTTTTCTTTAAATTTACAGATGTATTTATTTAATAGCGCTTATCTTATTAACTATAAAACTAATCTTGACGTAATCTAAGAGCACCTTGAAATTTTTAGGAAAATTTAATCAATAAAAATATGGCTGACATTTTTTGTATTAAGGTTCAAAAAATTTGTTCACTTTCATGAGTTGGCTTTTCCATGTTATCCTAGAGATACTACATATAAGGCCGTGTGTTTCTTAATCATTTTTTACCTATGACTTGGGAAAAAAAATTACATAAAAAATCTTTTGACAGAACCTACAAGATTGCTACGAGATACAAATTGCTGAAAAATCGGTTCAGTCAAGAGGTTCTATAATTTTAGTCAGAATGTTCTTTCATTTAATACAAAGGCTTTGATCACACCACATTTAGTACAGTACAGCACCCAGAACCTTCTAAGAGGCAGATGTATCACAAAAGATTTTATTTTTTTGTCAATTTTTTTTTTTTTTAACAGATTTCGGTTGCATGGCCTTAATAAATATGCATTCATTAAAATATCCTTATAGAAGGTTATCAGCAGGCATACATGAATAAACAAGAAAGGGAAAGAGATCATTGAAACACCAAGACTAATGGGTCCAAGAATAATGTGCTTTGAGTTCCTTTATGAAAAAAATTATACTTTTTAGACTAACAGTCCATAATATGGGTATGTTATTACAAGTTTACATGGTATATATTTGGATCTGGCTGACAAAATGAGAAATGGATCCATCGCATCCGTACACAGTTGGTATACAGTTACAGGTATATCTATCTTTTTTGCAGTTTTAATTTTTGGAGTTTACTTTTTAAGCAAACATCTTACAGAGGTCACAAACATAGTACGAGCCTAGTCTGACAAACATTATTTTAAATCTCAACCATCAGTTTCCTAAAAATAAAGAGGAAAGTATACTATAAAGCACAATGCAGTCCTGTATTCTCTACAGTGAAAATCCACAATAAAATACCAACCCAGTGCAAGAAAAAGTTTCCAAAGGTGAACTTCCAGGCAGCAGTGTAAGTCATGCCCTCATTTGAATATACTGCTTGTTCTATGCTACAACATAAATCCTACATTACTAGGCTGACTGTGCAGCAATGTAAGACCTTTGACCTCACTCACTTTTACAGTTCTATTACACTATTGCACTTTTACTTGCAGGTTTCAGAGAAACACTAAAATATTTCTTCTGCTACCAGCACAACAAATCCACTAGGCAGAGTTATATAGACTCCAGTATTTGGCCCCAGGAAAAAGTTATGTTTTTTTTAGGGTGCATTCATACACCCCAGTTTTGTTACTGAAATTTTTGTGACTGAAAATCAGTTCCATTCATCTGTATGGGGTTGTTTTGGCAGAAAACACAGAGTTCTGCAAGCATCATTGAAGAGTTGGGGAGTGTTGCAGAAATGTATGCAAAAAATCTGCTACATGTGAGTTCAACTTAATATTGAGCCCATCCAACTGCAGGATTATGCTCAAATAATGGGAGATTGGTTAAATTGGAGGTCTTGTAGGTAAATAAGGGCAAATTCAGAAACTTCTGCCCTTAGCAGGCAAGTTTACTGAATGAAGTGCTCCCTCTGGTGGCCAGATGCAGGTGACTTTTTTATGTGGGGTCAAAATAAAACGTTTTTTGTGCTATTTTATGGTTTTTACATAAGTGAATTGTGTGCTCCTTAATTGTAGACGCCATAAATATAACTGACGCCTGAACTTGCATGTTGTCTGCCTGCTCTAAGCTAAATGTAGCTCTCCTAGTAAATCATAAATACTGACACTTGTACATATATCCTAGAGATAGCAGCTAGGAAGTGACTGCCTTATAAATACTGCACCTACTTTGTGGAATAGGATGGATATGTTGTGTATTCAGGCACATCTGCACAATTATCTAGTTATAATTTCACTATTTTCATTGCTGCTCCTCATTTCCCAACATCATCCCTTTCACATAAATTAATAATGTGCAATGAAGCTAACACCATGACTTGTCATCACACACTCTCCTAAAATATTATTTCACCCTTTGAAGGAACTTATTGAATTTCCTGTGGAAAAGATTGGTTATAAAACAAGATCAGACTAAAAAAATATATATTTGTAATAATCACATGCAATGTTTCATCTAAAGGACTGTGTTTATAATGGTGTCGGTGTTATTCCGGTGTATTGTAGACAGATGGTTGACTATAGTTAATGCAGAAAGCTAAGCTCATACCTAAACTTTTAAATCCTTACCCCAGACACCCAACATAACTTAAAGAATATAACATTTACTACAAGTAAACAACATTGAAAAATAGGATAGAAAGCCAGAGGGACAGAGAAGACCAGACATACCAGAGGGAAACTGATGGCAAATCCTATTTCACTATAGGCAAACTAAAGTTTGATAGATAGATAGATAGAGATAGATAATCTGAAAGATGCAAGGTAGATAAATAAATAGACTGTCCTGTAGAAATATATAGGTAAATACGCCTCTTAGAAGATTCGTAAGTGCGGAAACATACCTTGGGCTTCTGCTAATCCGTATTGGTGGGTATACCCTTATACTGACTATTACTGGGGTTCATGTATAGCATTATGCTGTTATATGGATTGTTATTTATAAATACCATAACTTAATAGTGGTATGCCCTTTATATCCATGTTTATACAGGATGATATGCTTGTATTTGTGGTTCTAATGTAATTTGTGTAATGATCTGTGGTGGTTTTGTGTATTTTTAATATATGTAAAATCCTAATAAAGTTGTTTATAAATGTTTGTACTAATATTCTTTGGTTTTGTGTGCTTAATTTTAGTGTGTGTGGGGGGGTTGGTAGAGAAAGAGCCCAGAAGAAAATATGGCAAATCTTATGCTATAGCTTTACTACAAGTAAATATATACAAGTATAGATAGATAGATGGATAGGTAGGTAGATAGATAGAGTAGGTAGGTCGATAGATAACAGAAATAACCACAGGAGAGAGACATATTATTAGATATATAGATAGACAGATAGACAAAAAGGAAAACAAAGACCAGAGGGAAGCTTTCCAATGGGAAAAGTATTGTATCTAGTCCCATCAGTTGTGAAGCCTGCAGCCTCCGTGCAATGGACATTTTTCTGTCCGACTATGGTAGTCGGGCTAGGCACAAATATATAGTTTAATGAAAGTAACAATGTATACATACTAGACAGCTAGCTACATACATAGATATATTCATCAAATATGAAAGTGAATTCAGAATTCAGTTTTAGACATTATAAAGTATATCGAGAGATTCTTATTCTGATCTATTGGGGCAATCATATTGAGGGCAGCATTTTCCGGAGTATCAGATGCAGCCTTATTCTCTAGCCCAGTATATCATGTATAGGGGTATACTCGTTGGTATATAGTGGGGGCATAGTATTTACGTCCACTACTTTCCTTGGCATATAACACCCAGCTGTAAATGAATGTGAATTCCTCTGAGTTGTCAGAGAAGCAGAGCTTCACCGCAATGTTTGGTGGGGAAATTGGTGAATAGAGTGTACATAGCAGTAGCTGTGCCATGGCATTGTAAATAAGAGCTACTTGTAGTTCACCTCCTACTTCCTTCACACTTGGGTCAGAAAGTCTAACAAAAGATTCCTTGCAGTGGGAAGAGGACGGTGTAGGCGAGTTCAAGACTGGCTGCTAGCAGCTGATTAAAGGGCTGGACAGTCTCTGGCTTAAGACATTTTAATGCAATTTTTATGAACAGAACTACCCAGATCTGCTGTGGGTTGTCAGCTGCTGGTGGTAAGTGAGAGCGGTCATTAAAAGATCATATTTTACTGGGGATTTTCCAAGGAAATCGATGCATTGGAAGAAAAAAAAGGTCAGATGTGATTTAGAGACTGTCCAAACCTATGCACTGTTTCTCTAACCAGTTTTTGGCTGTTGTCTTAGCACATGGTCACTAGTAAAAGTTTCTCCGTTTTCTTTACAACTTCGTAAAGTTATTATAGTGTTTGGGAATTCATAATTGTGTTTAGTGAGATTTTAAGCCAAACACTTGTTCTACTTGTGAACTTTCAGCTTCTGACTATCATATATTTATACATACATGTATACATATGCATACATACATGTGTGTATATAGTATTTGCAGTATCCAGGGAAGTAGTAGAAATTGCTTGTATAGTATGGGTCCCTGCATATATGCAGTTTATACATTACAATATATTTAAAGATACAGATGGTGAGTTTAGCATTGAACCCAGCTCATGATAAATTAGCATGGGTCTTTATGCAAACCTATTGAGTTATCTCAGCTTGGGTGACCGCAAAAGTAGCAATTCAATGACAAATTCTATTTAGTAGTAGTAGAAATAGTAGTGGTAGTATTTAATAGTAGTAGTGGTAGTAGCAGCTATAGTTTGAGCCCCCTCCACACCATAGACCAAACTTGAAGAGGCACAAGTTTGCACAAAGTCACATTTAACCCTGAGTAGAATTCTTGGTCTGTATTTGCTACAAGATACATTTAGACCATTTAGATATTGCCCTTTAGATGAATATAGTGAATAAAAAACATGAATGGAGCAAACATTATAAGTAATTATGGAAGTCTCTGCTGTCTGTCCTATATACAGATACATAAAACTCTATTATCTTCCTGCATTTCTCTGCTCATAAAAGGAATTAATGGAGCCGCTTGTACAAGTTGAAAATCTTGTACAACATGAAACGAGATGAAATCGAATTCTAATATGAAGGCGCATTCCAGTTTAATAACACAATTATTATGTGGGGAGAATCAATGTATATTATCATATAATCACAGTCTTTCCTGCCTCCATCATCTACCCCAGGCCTGCTCACAATAAATGTATTCTCCTCTGGATTATTATGCCAGTGATCAAAAAGAGGGAAAAGCAAAAGTTCGTTTTAGACACAAGGAGCACTGTGTAAAGTTTTCTATTTTCAATAACTATAGTGTGTGTGTCTGTGTGTTATTTAGAACTTTATATTTGTACATGTGTTATGTTGACCACCGTAATTTCAATTATAAAATGTTTATTTCGGTTTTCTACAAAGTTTACAACTATTTTATAAGTTTAAAGTGTCGATATTCCGCATTATTCGGCATAAATAATAATGGACATGATGTTAAGAACTTTTATACAGGAGTACTTTCTAGGTGGAATATTTAACCTTAAAAATGTCTCCAACTGTATGAGAATATGTGAAGTCATATGCTTCAGAATATATGCACAAAGTATTAGATTTGTTGTTTTACATACTTAAATGCCTTGTATTTCTGTATACAGGGGATTTCAACATAGTAAAAGTTAGGCTTTACATGGTTTCATGTGTGTGTGTGTATATATATATATATATATATATATATATATATATATTGTGTGTGGGACATAATGCAAATTAAAATGATAGATAGATAGACTAATACAGACATAGATTATAATTATAAAAAAAAGCGTAATACTAAATCCAATTCCCAGCACTATTTAAAAATAGTGACAACTTCTTAGATTTAGAAAAGTGTAGACAGAGAGATAAATAGAGTAATACCTACACACATAGATTAGAATGAGAGAGACATAATTATATCGTTATTCAAAATAGTGACTACTTCTTAGATTTAAAAAGTATTGTACATAGAGAGAGATCAGATAGATAGACACATTAATACATACATACATAGATTATAATGAGAAAGACATATCCAAATCCAAATGATATCATTATTTTCAAATATTGACAACTTGTTGGATTTAGAAAAGTAGATCGAGGGATAGATAGATAGATAGATAGATAGAGCAGACAGACTAATACAGACATACATAGATTATAATGAGATGTAATGAACATTATATCATTATCTAAAATAATGACAACTTGTTAGAATATAGATAGATAGATGGAAGGAACTTGATATTGTAATGTGAACACACATCTGTTATACTCTAAGGATCATATAACAAGACAGCCTGAAACTGTCTTGCTGGATTGGTATTAATTCACCTGTATAATTCAGCACGTTATTCATTATCAGGCTCTGATGGATATTTGGGTTTACATAAGCAGTTCATATTTTATTGCAGTATAGTACAGTAGTAGTCTGAGGTCATATATTTTGCAGAGGGAGCTAGGAAAGGGTGGGCAGAACTATGAATATTAAGGGCTAGGATATATACACTGTGCTTTGTTGCTGGTCTGTTGGTCTATATTCTGCATGGTTAAGTGTTTGGACTGTTTTTTTACGTTTATGAGCCTGTAAAATGAGCAAGTTTCCATTTGCTAATATTATTTCTCGTTTTGCTCAGGCAGCTTTCCACTAATCATAACAATCCCGATAATAAATAAGAGCCCCCCTTTGCATGCCATTAACCCTTACTAGTTCTGTGCTATGTATACTGTCCATGTACAGAAGCTGCAGGCAGTGTGGAGAGTGCAACCAGTGTGCGGGGCCAGGTGATTGTGCGGAGCCTGTGAGTACCTGGTGCACTAGAAGGTATCACGACCTGCAGGGTGGAGAGTGTGTGGCTGCTCGGGTCTCAGGCGTGCAGCAGCCTCATCCACATAAAACAATGGCTCCTTGATATGAATGCTGACAGCTCCGTGCGGCCCCTCCGATTGATTGATGTCTCTGTGACGCTTTATCAGGCACACGGATAAAGTTTGACCAATCATTTGCCAGGAGCTCAGGAGGCAGCAGCCCAAGTGCACTTTGTTGGCTGGGAAGTTGGGAAGGGAAAAGCTCTGCATCTGTCCTATATCTTCTTCCCTTCAATGAACCTGCTTTGTATGATGTCCAAGAATGTCCATTTCTGGAGCCCTCAGTAACTACTTTGTGGAGTCCATAATAAGCCCTGAGAGTGAGGACCCTCCAGCACCCAAGTACTCTGGACAGTACCCCAGTCCTCGGGCTGCAGGACACTCAGACACCCTGGACTTCCCCTCGTGTAGCTTCCAGCCTAAACCTCCAGTGTTCAGTGCGTCCTGGACTCCCCTGAACCCACACAGCGCTGCTGCCACCCCCCTGCCTCCTGTCTACCACCCCTACCTTCAGCAGGGTGCCCCCACTTCAGAGACTAGGTACTTACGGGGCTGGCTGGAACCGCTGCCCAGGACTGACTCTGGACCGGGACAAGGAGCCGTGAAGGCTGAGCCGTTGCTGGGGCACCCTGGGGAGCTGCAGAAATTGGGAGCCCAGGAGTACAATCTAGAGTCGCCTGCTGGAAGAGAGGAGGCTAATGAGAGGCCCACTTACCAGGACAATAAAGTGTGCGAAGGAAGCGAGGACAAAGACAGGCCACATCAAAGTAAGTTACACAACTGAGGAAGTCGGCATACAATAATAGTAATAACACTGCCATAAAAGTGCAAGGAAACATCGAATCCTGTCCGGCAACCAGACACACATTCAGGGGCCCTCCTGTGCCAGGAACAAACATCTACACGACAGAGGGAAGCAGAATTATTACATAGATAGATAGATTTTACATTGCTAAATATGAGGAAGATAAATATTAGATATATATTTTAAAAAATAGATATTAAAATGAAACGCTGAACGACATTGATAGATATTAAATAAATAGACGAATATACAGATCGATAGATAGATAGATAGATAGATAGATAGATAGGAAGAGTACAATAGCTTAAAAGGTCCCAGTCACTGATATTTTTCTAGCTATCTACTTTATTCGAGCTGTGTAATGTACATATATATTGTCACTGCTTGTACTGCTGTCACTTTAAGAATAATATAGTATCATGTATCTAGTGGATAATGATGAATATAAGTGACTAATAATATCCCTAACATCTTCTGGTAATACAAGACAAATATTTACTGCTCAAGTGACAATAATAATAGTCAATAGGTGATGTTGGGAGCCTGATGTGTAATTATAGATTAATCCAGGAGTCAATATCGCATTTACCGAGTCTTGTGTATATCTATAATTTTCATATATCGCATTTACCGAGTCTTGTGTATATCTATAATTTTCATATATATTCCTAAGAACTGTATGTAAAGGTTTAAGGCAATGTATACATGTATAATTGTTAATGTTGTACTATAATAATTGTTGCTGTATATGATTTAATACATAATTAATATAATGTATTCACACAAAACCCAACGAAAAAAATAAAAACTCAAAGTATAAATAATTGACAATGTGAATATTGCAAGTGTCGTGTGAAACACAAGTTACTGCAGCCCCAGAAAGGCACAATATCTGCTCAGACCCAGATCGCAGCCGCCGCCATCAGGAGCTGTAGTCGGATTAACACCTATTAATTATTCACTCATTTAAATCTCTTGAATATTTTATCTTCCTGCACATTATTATCTGGAGGAGGATACAAGAAGGCGCACGAGTTCTAGAAACTGGGAGGAAGCGGCTGCTCGGGGCTGCCAGCCAGAGCCGGGGATGCAGTTTATTATGTATATTTCATCACCTAAATCCATGTTTATTATGGGAGAGAACAGAAAATACAGCTCAAAGTCACCGATAAAACACAGCAGACATTACAGCGGTCATTGCCTGACACAACCGGACACAAACACTTATCAACTATGCCTCATAGACAAATAATGGCAGCCATAGAAGAACAGCGAATGTAGCTCAATGTAACAAGTCTACAAATATTACTGTGTAATATAATCCGGTACCATATACTGTATAAAGGCACTGTATGAATGGATTATGTGTTTATACAAGAGTGAACTATCTTCCTATTCATATAACTGTCTAATATATAGGGTTTTTATGTATAATTTATGTGTTTATCTATCTTTGATCTCTATATATTTAATAATTTACGTGTCTATCATCTACATATATGTATTAATCATATATCTATCATCTATATATTTATTAGTTAGCGATGGATCTGTCTATTTTTCAACTATCATCTCTGTATATATATATATCAATTAGTTATGTATTTGTCTATCTTCTAACTATCTATTTATCTATCCTTCTATTTATATCTGTATGTATACATTTGATTCTGTCTATCTACCAGTCTATCTATCTATCTATCTATCTATCTGGATATACTGTACCTAGAGCTATTTTCCCCCATATAGCTATGTACACATATATTATATATTCACACGACTTATTGTTTGTTTCTTCTGTAGCTAACCCCTCTGCTAACTGGTTGCACGCCAGATCATCAAGGAAAAAGAGATGTCCCTACACCAAATACCAGACCCTGGAGCTGGAAAAAGAGTTTCTGTTTAACATGTACCTGACCAGGGACAGGAGGCATGAAGTGGCCAGACTGCTCAACCTGAGCGAGAGACAGGTCAAAATCTGGTTCCAGAACCGGAGGATGAAAATGAAGAAGCTGAACAAGGAACAGGGGAAGGATTAACCCTTTCTCCCCCCGCCCCACTCCACCAGAATGCACCTGCTCCCTATTTATGATTACACTTACATAGGACTTGTCCATCTTTATTTGCATGACATACGGAGGCTGTTGTAGACTGGCCAGGTAGTAGCTAGCAGACAGCATTAATATTCTTTTCTGTGCAGTCCTGTACTACATGCCCACATGTTGTCCCTCTATAGGCAGAGGATGTGGTACCTACCTGCAGGTAGGTAGCACTTTATGGGTGCCAGTCTGCATATGGAAGTAACCTCGCCTTCAGCAGATGAAGGTACATAGTGTAACCTCGCACCATCCATCTGCATTATCATAAAGAGCTATAACTTATAGATATATTTAATATTCATTCCCTCTATTATAAGAAGTTCAGCCAGCAGACTCCCTTTTTATACTGAGCCAGAAGATTATGACTGAAAGCACACTGGAAAGCCTCGATTTGCTAAAATAGTTTTTTAGAAAAAAAAAGCAATTTACAAAAAAAGTATAAAGAAGTAAAAAAAATGTTTTTCTTTGTTTTAGTACCACTAGATCCACAGAAGACGGTGAATGTTCCCTAGAAGTAGCTATTTCTAATTTATTGTGAAATGACGTTTATACGAAATGTAGATTTTGTTCTTCTTGTGTCAAGTCAAAGTATTTGTATATTTTTATGTTGTTGAAATCTGCTATACTTGAAAGTTTTGTGTTTGTGTGTAAATATCTATTAATGTAGTGTTTACTGGGGCTGACCCGGCTGTTTACAATGGACCAGTTCATGATGTGTTATTTCCAAACAATTATTAAACTAGTGATACAAGCTCCGGCCATCGTCTTCATTTATCACTGCACACTCTTATATCCATGGGTTATGTATTATATATTATACATTATAGATAGAACAAATTTATACAATAGATTTATATCATAGATTATATGAGTACATGACTGCATAATATATGTTATCCATATCTTACACATTTTTACACTTACTACATTTACATTGCAAGAAAAAGACATGGATCAATAGAGGTGGAGAGAAGATACAATATATTGATAATATAGATTATAAAAACACATGACATGCATAATATATTTTATACATTTTTCATGTTACATTTACATGTTATATGTTATACTATTATATATATTACATGTTCGCTATAAATTTAGACATATATTTACATAAACTTTACATAATTTATCTTTTACATTTTACATATTACATTCACATATGTAATTATATATACATACATATAATGTAATATATATATATATATGTGCACTATAAATGTAGATATATATCTACATAAACTACAAATACATATAATAACATATAATAAGTATACAGCAATGTATAATAAATGTATATAGATGGATTTGGGTGGTTTTTGTGTGTGTTACTTGTGACGTATAGGAATAGATAGAGATTGCTATCATTTGGAGGAAAGTGTGAGAGAGAATGTGTGGAGGAGATTGTATTGTGTAGGCACATAGTGGTGACCTGATTTATAGAAAATCTCTCATGAGCTCCTATATCTCTCCTGTCAGGTCTAGCAACCAGTCACCAATGTCCTTTTTAATATTTTATTTTCCTTCGACATCAATTGAAAAATAATAGGACTTTTATCACTCAGGAAAACACAGATAGATAGAGAGGGAAGTTGCGAAGAGTATTGATGGTATTCTGGATGAGCCTCTGCTTTTGCTGGTCTCTCTCTCTCTTTTTTAGGGGCCTATTTGCATAATTCTTTGGGAAAACAAAAAGGGATGAAGGGCTTAAAAAGCAAGTGCTGGTGATAAAAAGGAAAATTCCGTTTAGTGCTGTGCCATAAAAGTATATAAGGGCTGTAAAAGTTTATAGGCAGAGAAGTGAGGAGACTGTGAGGAAGTTTCCTGGCTAGAGAGGGCTGGGACTGTGAGGAACACGTAAATACCTTTCAACAGCTCAGATAAAATATATGATGAGGCAGAGGGAAGCTGGGAATTTCTGGAGCTTTTCAGAAGCCTTGGAAACTCCTCTCTGGGGTTTAATGTCTTTTGTTCTTTCTTTTTTTTTCTTAACTCTGAGCAATTCCTGGCTGCAAGAATCCAAGCCATAAACTTTCAAACAAGAGAACTATGGCCAGACGTCTGAAATTGTGTTTTCTTTATCAGTATCAGACCAAAGCTGTCCAGACTCTCCTCCAGCTCCACTGCTAAGCCTCCATATTTAACTCTTTACCACCACCTAGAAAAGCACATATCTCAAACAAATCTTGCTCCTTCCCTTGCTTAAAAAAACACAAAAAATGCATGAAAATTGAAAGATTACCTTCATTTTGTGGTATATGTTTCAAATGGAAAAAAAACGTGAGAATTCAGGACTTTACAATTTCTAGCATTCAAGTTATTCACAGAAGCGCTCACTAGGTGGCGCTGTTGATCTATGAATTTTAGATTTTTCGGTCCAGTCCTTATAGAGCACGCAGAGAAAAGCTTTAAAAATTGCATTAAACATACCCTTTTTTACATAACAAAAAAATAGCTGTTCTTTTCCTTCCCAGAAATTGTTATGTCTGTTCGTCATAAGAAATAAAACACGAAAACAAAATATCTCCTAAATGTAAGTTGAGCGAATAATTCAGCTTTATGACACTGTAAAACGTTTTAACAATCAGTAAATTAGTGAACAATAGCACAGGGGGAAGATTAGTATACTTAGCATTGCTAGGATGCCGTTTTGGAGATATTCCTCCCTGCAGATTGCACAGTGATATCCAAATACACTTTAATTATATTGAGTGTTATGAGATAATAGGACCTGGTGTTGACAGATCTTTTACTGGTCATTTTGGATACCTCCTGTCAGGAAAGTGGGTGCTGGATCACCAGAGTATTTCATCAAGTTGTAATCACATAAGATAAATATGACATTCAAACGCATAATCTGAACAAGAGTATAATTAACATGATTATGTGGAAGAATGCTGAACATTAAACGAAAGAGCAAGGCTTCTGTGTGCCCTAATTTCCCATTCTAAGGTAATGTTACCATAACCTCCAAATCTATGGGGGCACATTCCACTATATTCCTTAATTTAATGGTAGGATCTATTTCATTTACAGAACAAAGTACTCCAGAGAATTTCTGCACCGTTACCCCTCTACCAAAGTTGTAATGTATATGTATATGTGTGTTTGCATGTGTGTGTATTGCTTATGATGTCTGCATGTTAAGTACTTACATGTATCTGAATATGTATGTGTATGTAAATATATGTATATGTGATGTCTGTGTGCTTTGTGTTAGTGTAAAAGTATATGTTTTATGTTATATTAAATGTTACCATCACCTGTCTACTTTATATACTGCCTGAGTTTCCTTTCTATGATATTACACACCCATAAACTATATCTCTGTTATGCAGAAAATCCCAAAACAAGCATAAAATTATATCAAAACTGATTAATCGAATGTCTAATGATAAAAAAAAATTGTGAAAGGGACCAAAATCGTGTTTACTATCCTTTGTACACTTCTAGGTGAGTTTCCTTAGGTCTGACACCAGTAAATACAGATAAAAATGTAAATACATTTGTCAGCTGAACAACAGTCTTCCATAAATATTATTTACCAGTCTCCATTTAAATAGGACATTTGCTTTACTGGTATCAAAATCACATCACAATCTAAAACGCTCTAAAAAGATATATATTTCTATTGCCTGCTAATGTGTCCCAATATAGTCATTTATATTTTATAGGTATATACACTTTAGGCCTCTAAGAGAAGGTAGGTCCCAGGTATATGTTGTATTTTATTGTGAATTACGTGTAAAGTATAAAGACCGATATGTAAAGAAGTATAAAGTGTTGTGACCCAGCATTAGACAAAGCAGATACATACATATCCAGAATGATATTAAATGGGATGATAAATACGAGAAGATGATTGATAACTAACTAGAAAGGTAGATAGATAGATAGATAGATAGATAGATAGATAGATAGATAGATAGATAGATAGTATTCTAGATAAATTGATAGTAGATAGGTTAATAGTAGATTATTATAGATAGATAGATTAGATAGATAGTATTCTAGATAAATTGATAGTAGATAGATAGATTGATAGTAGATAGACTATTATAGATAGATAGATAGATAGATAGATAGATAGATAGATAGTATTATAGATAGATTGTCAGTAGATAGATAAATAGATAGATGGTTTCTTATTCTTCCAGATCATTACTATTTTATAAAAGATAAACTCTCCAGCTAAAATTGATACCTGCATAAAATATACAGACTCTCCGTTTATTGGCATTACCCAATAAAGTACACAAAGAACTCTAGGGATCCACTGCAGCATATCATGTGAAAGGACAAGGCGCATACAAGCACAGCAGCGCAGTACACTGTAATAAAAGCCGCCATAAACCATTATGTCTTTTGAAGGCGTTTATGAGAGGTGGATGGACTTGTGTGTTTTATCTGAGCAGTGAGATAAGGGGATTATTACTATGTGCAGGGATGATGGAGGATGGGGGACGCCTAGAGACACCAGCAGTGACAGAGGCCAATGTTTGGGGGCCATCCTTGCCCTGTTCTCCTGCCTGGTCTGTGTAATAATAAGTAGCTGCCTGGAGGGGAGTAGAAAAAAAAAGAAAAAAACACAGCCACAAAAAAAGAGAAAGTGTTATTGTGAAGACAATGATGATTTTAATTCAGTATTGACACTCGCAGCATCTTGCTATAATAATGTGTAGGGTTCCAATCGAATCTGCTATTTTATCGCTGTAATGGAGAAGCCTCGTAAACTGCTAACGCTTTTTATATTCTGCGGCATAAACAACATCCCCATCTCGGCTTTACAGCCTTTTATAGTTTACTAAACACTTTACAGGCCCCTCTTTTTCTGTGGGGTGGGGGAGGGGGTGTTCCTGCACCTTTATCAATAATAGGGGGAATTGATCATTAAAATGTTAAATATGACTGGCTCGTTTGTTTTAAAATATGTTTAGCCTAAGAAACTGTATGATTTGATAACTTGTATTAAAATACCAATTACATTTATTGGACCCAGTAAAAACTCGTAGCAATTAAATCGTGTACTTTTACAGTTTTCTAAAGCGACCCTGACATTTAAAAAGGCTAAAACTGCCTCGTTAAAATTTCCAAATTAACGACTAAATGTCCCTCTCTTTAATTTTCTGCACTCCCCAAAAATCAATCTTTGGGGTGGGCTAGGTATGTGATGTGCTGGGGGGTGCTGGAGATGGATATGTCATTAGTGGAGGTAGTTAAACATATTTAATCGGTATATTCTTGTGTCTCTCCACCTCTCCCCCTCCACTGGCTTTCTGCGCCTCTCCCAATCCTGCGCGCAGTCCTGGTGGAGCGCTAGAAGCCAATAGGAGGAGGCGCTCCTAATAGATGCAAATGTTCGTGAAAAGACGCTGCAAAATATGAAACAAGTCATTTGCTGCGAAGTAAATCACAGAAACTGTTTATGAACTGGCAATCCCTTCCTGGAAATGTAAAGCGACAAGTCTTAAGTGCTATTTTTTTGATTATGATAAAAAACAAGGGATGCAATCTCATCCAGGCATAGACTTTTGATTGTATCTTTCTTTTATATTCCTGGAAATCACAGACACAACCAGCCAGGATCTTTTTTGCTTCTTCTTCTACTTCTACTACTTCTTCTTCTTCTCTCTTGTCTGTAAAAAAGAACCATTAAAATGAGCTCCTATTTTGTCAATTCACTCTTCTCCAAATACAAAACAGGGGAATCTTTGCGCCCCAATTACTATGATTGTGGCTTTGCACAGGATCTAGGTGGCAGACCTACAGTGGTGTATGGACCCAGTGCTGGGGGCACCTTTCAGCACCCTAGCCAAATTCAGGAATTTTACCATGGAACGTCCTCCTTGTCCTCACCCCCTTACCAGCAGAATCCTTGCGCTGTAACCTGTCATGGGGACCCCAGCAGCTTCTATGGATACGACCCTTTGCAAAGACAGAGCCTATTCAGCAGCCAGGACTCGGATCTAGTGCAATACACCGACTGCAAGTTGGCTTCAGCCGGCCTTGGGGAAGAGGCAGAGAGCTCTGAACAAAGTCCCTCACCCACACAACTCTTTCCATGGATGAGACCACAAGGTGAGCAATAGTGGAACACAACCATAAAGTGACCCTGTTTTATGGGGGGTAACTTGTGCACTTGTGAATTGCTTTATAGTTTAATTGCCCGGATGGAGGTTTGTGTTTTACTGCTGGACACTTCCCAGACTGTTCACACCCTCCTTCCCCAACCCTTTGTAGCATGCATTGTCTTTATTTATCTGATATTTGTACTGTATGCTCTTGTTGCTGCTTTGTACTTGGTGTGTGTCCCGCTCCTATTTCCAAGCCTTTATTCTTGACCCTTTGTCATCTCCAGCAGCCGCTGGACGCAGGAGAGGTAGACAGACCTACAGCCGCTACCAGACCCTGGAGCTGGAGAAAGAATTCCTCTTCAACCCCTACCTGACTCGCAAACGGAGGATCGAGGTTTCTCATGCTCTGGGACTTACTGAAAGACAGGTCAAAATCTGGTTCCAGAACAGGAGGATGAAATGGAAAAAGGAGAACAACAAAGATAAGTTCCCCAGCAGCAAATGTGAGCAGGAGGAACTGGAGAAACAGAAAATGGAGAGGTCACAACAAGACACTGAGGACGCACTGGATGGACAAAAGGGCGAGAAGAGCTTGGACTAGGCTGAACATTTCAGCAGACGTTCTCTACTTCTCCCCAGTCCTCGTCCTATGTTCCTGGAAAGAAGCAGGCACTCTCCAATTGTCCCCAGTCCTCGTCCTATGTTCCTGGGAAGATACAGGAGGGGGCACAATGTTGCTGTAGCTGTAATCCCCTCTCATCCGACTTAATACCTAACCAGAGCCCCATAAGACAAGGAGAAACTACTACCGCCTTCCTACCTTCTTGAGGGGGAAGCAACTGACTTTGTAGTGTTTGTGTATAACGCAATAGCTTTTGTGGATGATCTTTTGGGGTTTGTTTTGTTGGGGAAGGTTTGCTCTAGAAGTTTTGTGTGCACTATTTCTCTATGTGGTTTACTGTATTTTCTTTACATATATATCTATAAAAGAACAGACCAACAACATGAAACTGCCTAATTCAGCTGTAGTCCCCCTCCCTCTAACACACTGCTAGATACCCCTCTTGTTGTCCCTGGCACCCCGCATTCTCAGTGTGTGCGAGGATGTAGTTAGCATGCGCCCAGTGAAAAGCCACTTGTGATTTTAGGGTTACTGTGAACAGACTGTATACTGTATACGTGAATTCCTTTTATTGGGGGATGGGGATAATTCTCTATTTTATGGTTCTGCACACTTTGTCCTATTGTCTAAACATGGAAGCGGCGGAAGAAGGAGTTACAATAAAGTTTACAAGAGGGATTGTGACATCAGTGAGTTTTGATGGTCCACTTCCTCCACTTGGGGTGAAAAAGAGAAATAAAAGTCTTCTGTCTTACTTCAGAGAGTATGCAAGCTATAAGGCCCCTGAATTGGGCTGGGTTTATGGTTAGGGGCTTGGATAAAGATGCTAGGACTCATCTGATCAACGGGATGAGAGAGTTAACCATGGATCCTGGATGAGGTGTTCAGGTAACTTAATTTCATGTATAGAGCTGTTGAACTATCTATCTATCTATCTATCTATCTATCTATCTATCTATCTATCTATCATCTCTATCTATCTATCTTTACATGTATTCATCTGTATTGCTATCTGCTATATATAGAGAGTATACATCATATGTAGAGATGTTTTTTTGGCTCAGTGCATTGCCTTTACAATGCAGGCCATTACATTATGTGAAGGTATTAGCATACACTACTTTTCAATGATAATCTATATAGATGTAGGGTTAGCCTTTGCTATTTAGTTGTATCTTTATCATGTTAGGATGGTTAAAGGTAACTATTAAAAAAAAAGTTCTGTTGTACATTAAAGTATATTCTGGAATGGGAGAGAGGTGGGGATAATGTATGTACATAATGTAAAGAGGAAGAGATCAGCACAAGATACCTTACCACGTATACCAGTATAGATTGCATATAGTGAAATAAGAATGGCTATTGCTATAGGTTCAGTGCATTGTATTGCATTGCAGGCCACTGTGGTATAATATTGGTTAATGTATGCAAATATTATTAAAAGACAGATCAGCACAAGTTCCTTATCCAGGATCGTCATTATAGATATAAGAATAGTGACCCCTTCTGGCTCAGTGTACTGTAAAATACATTGAAGTTCACTGTAGTGTAGGAAGGGTTCATAAATGTAAATGTAACAAGATGGATTAGTCAGGATAGTAAAGCTTGTACATTACATTATATAGCAAATGATTTGGGTAGTTGGGTTATTATTGATAAACACATCATAACAAGCCCAAAGGCTATCATGATGAATGTAGAGAAATGGTGACCTGTGCATTGCAGTCTGGTATGAGGAGGGTTAATATATAAAGGTACAGAATAGCACCGTATACTTGACAATTGGTAGGTATATAGAACTCTGTGGTGGTTCGGTGAATTTCATTCTGGTATAAGGAGGGTTAATATGTAATAACATAGTATTCCTGACCATAAATAGGGCTATAGGACACTGTGGTGGTTCAGTTCAGTGTGCATTGCAACCAAGGAGTGGGTCAGTACTGTCAGCAGCACCTTTCTGAGACATGTAAGGTAAGCTGGCTGTGGCCCATGGCTCTGGAGCAGACACAAGACTAGAAGGCATCTGCGATAATCCAGCAATAAGAGGCACAATCCTTCCTGGTGTGGATGTTTTGGTCTCTTTGCGGTTTCTCCACCGGTCCAGGGCTGAGCAGCATTACGCAGGATCCATTAATAACTATGGCACAGATAGCGAGATCTCACAGAACGCAGACAGCAGTGTTAGAGCAAAATCAATAGAGAAATAAATAGGCTGGAGTTTTTGTGCCTGAGCAGTGCGTTTTCTGTACAATTGCTGCAGATTACCGCTTACTTATCGACTACACCGCTATTGCACTTTATAACATAGATCTTAGAGGACATCAAATATTTATCATATTTTATAAATCCAGCACTACTACATTTTTTTTCCACATTATAAGAGCTGTGGGATGCATGGCCTGGATTGGGCGCTGGGAAATCACGTGTCCTGCAGTCACATGGTCAGGGAGGAAAAAGGGGGTCCTTTTTGGTGTAAATCTGGACTCTAATTCTGTAATATATCACGGTACCTCGTAAAACCGACACTAAAACGTCCCGGCCTACAAATCATCCGGCCAAATTATGAGTTCATTGTATTATGCCAATGCTTTATTCTCCAAATATCCGACTGCAACTTCTGTCTTCCCATCCGGAGTCTTCCCGGAGCAAACTTCGTGCGCCTTTGCCTCCAACAGCCAGCGCACGGGCTATGGCTCGGGGAGCGGGGCGTCCTTCCCTGGATCCATGGCCGGGATATACAGCAATGGCAGCAGCATGCACCCCCAGACCCCGGCTATGTACCCCCCCTCCGGCTACGGGCTGGAGGCTGCCTCCTTTAACATGCACTGTTCTCCCTTTGAGCAGAACCTTTCTCTGATGTGTTCTGCTGACTCCTCCAAGCAGAACTGCACAAAGAGCGAGCAGAGAGACTCTGACCTACACAATGAGAGCAACTTTCGAATCTACCCCTGGATGAGGAGCACAGGTAAGAAGAAGGAAGGAGGGAGGGAAGGAGGGAAGGAAGGGCACCTCAGGGATGAAGGCATGATTACATGGCGCCTGGGATTAATCCCAGCTCATCAATGGCGCTCCTACTAGATGACTGTACACACCGGGCACTGCCTGGACTGCCGGATCACTACACGAGCTATAGGCATAGAGATACTGGCCATTGATCCAGGCAGCTTGCATTTACAGAAAAAAAACACAGGCAGGAGATTTAGTAGCATCAGGTATTTACTGGAATTGGGGAAGTTTACAAGCTAAACAAGCGTGCACCATAAAACCCCAGCTAAGGAGCTATGCAAATAGGAGCAGGAGTGATACACGATGCAGGATGCCCTGTATTTACTGGGAGCTGGCAGCTCCTCAATGTGCAATAAGTGGCTGACAAAAGGGAAATAGATTCCAGCAATTCATGGCAAGCATTAGTCTGAAATACAGAGGTGCAACTTACCCGGGGACCTGCTTATTGTATAAATGCTCGTTTCATTTTTACTTATGTACGTATCTAGATTTAATCTATCCATCTAGTTATATAGCTATCATTTGTCTGTCTGCCTATCTATCTATTTATCTAGCCAGATAGTTAGAAAGGTCTTCCTACAATGTTCTGTTTAACTATTTATCTATATAGAACGGTCTGTTTGCTTAGAATGCTCTATTTAACTCTATTAATCTATCTATATTTATCCACCTATCTATATCTATCTATCCGTCTATCTATTATCTATTATGCCTGATATCTGCGGATCTATCCATCCATTCTCCATCTTTCATAAAGAGACATATACCAACAGCAATGTATACATGTACTTCTGTATCCCTAATAATTGCGACTAGTAACGTCAGCACTGGAACTTTTCCCTAAAATGTCATTTCCTACCCCGTGTTCCACCTCTCTTCACTGTTAAAATGACCTGCTATTTTATAAGCACAGTTGTCATTGATAGAAACTAAAGAGTTAAATTGTGTGTACTTTTTGGAAATGCGTACTCTAGGAATACATATAAATAACATTGCTACATAGTATATGCATTGCATGTATGGGTTATATTGCTAGTCAGCTATTGTCTGATGAGAAGTGAAAGAAATGACTGCGGCTCAGTTGGTATAAAAAGTTCTGAGATAACTTTGATCTAGATCAGACAGACTTGATATTAGAGTTTCTTGGTGTAAACTTGGTTTAATGATAATTTGGAACAGGGATATTCCCCCATTGGCCACTCATCTCCCAGGAACGCTGACCAAATATTAATCCAGCAATTCGTCACAGTGGATATAATCTGACCACAAACGCGTGTGCTACATATAAACATATGTTCTATGGATGTGCATTGTGATGTGCCTAGACAAGTCCTAGTGTTAGAGTCTTGACTCTTTCCCCTTCACTTATACCTAAATGCTGATTGTCTAGAGAAACCCTACAGAATTAAATATCATCTTACTAATGGTCTATAGGCCCCCCACTGGAAACCATATCTGATTACTGCAGCCCCCCATAGATACTTCTACAAATACCTATCTATTTATTAATTATTCTCTCAGACCCCTGCCCAGAATAACATATCTGATTATTGCTCCCCCACAGGCTTACCTATCTGATTAGTCCTGGCCCGTAGTGCCCCACAGGACTCCATTTCTGAACCCCATACAATTATCTATCTGACAAATACCTTCTCTACCATGGCAAAAAAAAACTATTCCAGAACCCTTTGGAAATTGTATGCTAGGCTGTAAAGTTGGGGTACTGCTGTGCCTGGAAATGGAGTGGTGTCATAGAACCTACTGCAAATCTGCAAAAATATAGCAGTATGAATCTAGCTATGGGTAGCTATTATACAAGAGCAGTCCTTCTCGTGAATGCTATACCCCCTTGCTTTATACTGTATTCACATTGACCCCCAGATTCACCCATGACCCTCTCTGTAATGTTGCAGGCACCGACAGGAAGAGAGGCCGCCAGACCTACACCCGGTACCAGACCCTGGAGCTGGAGAAGGAGTTCCACTACAATCGCTACCTGACCCGGCGGAGGCGCATAGAGATCGCCCATGCTCTGTGTCTGACTGAACGACAGATCAAAATCTGGTTCCAGAACCGCAGGATGAAATGGAAAAAGGAGAACAAGGCATCCAGCCCTTCCTCAAACAGCCAGGAAAAGCCGGAGACTGAGGAAGAGGAAGAGGAGTGACCAGACCCCTGAAAAGACTGGTGTCCCCTCCACAAGATCCACTGGTTCTCCTGGATCCTGTCATACTACCTAGATCCCTTTTATACAATAGGGTTAGCTACCTACCCCCAATGTGGTGACAGAATAGATTCATTTTGATGTGACTCCATTTAGCAAACTTGCAGGTCCTTCCAAGTTCTCAAGACTCCAGAACAGAGAGACCCTAAAAAATCCAACGATTGTGACTGTGTGTAGCTCCTCGGATTTACCTGTGAAGGGAGATCCCAAGTGTTTGTGTAGGACTGTGCTTTGTTTTATCCCTTTATAATAATGACGTCCTGTGGTGATAGTCACAGATCTGTGGTGACTTAGTAAAAAAGAGCAGATAAATAAAATAGTTGTCTTATATTTGACCCAGAAGAACTGACGATTCTCGTCATGTAATATGTGTATGTGCAGAAATATGTGCTGTATTATTATAATTTAATCATAGTGATTTTTATCCTTGTTTGTTTGTAAATGCTCTGATCTTGTAATATTTCCTACAAATAAAGGAAAATTGCTGGAAACTATTGGTTTTTTTTTGTCTCCATTATTTAGTAGTAGTAATAATAATAATAATTGTTATTGTTATTATTATTAATAATAATAATAATAAATAGTCTTTAGTAAAAAAGTGCACACGTTATGTATTATTATTATTAATAATATCAATAATAATAGTAATATATTATAATTTAATATAATAATAGTAATGTATTATTATTATTATTACTACTTGTTATTTAAAACACTCAGATGACCACAATTCACTGCCTTCAAATTTACACAGGTGAAATAACGATTCAATCTACATTCACATATGAGTACACAAATTTCGTGCTTAAATTTTATTTTTCACATCTCAAGTATAACATAATGTATTCCTGACGATCTTTATTTACAAATACGTGGTACATGAACAAATATAGGATGTTTCTAAGGCCTAAAATATATATACATATGATGTATGTGTGGGCGTGTTTCTATTTGTCTATGTTTCTTCACAGAACATTAATTTAATAATTTCTAGTATGCATATATTTTTTTTGGAGGGGTTAACGTAAAAGTATATATGTATAAATAAATAGATAGACAACTAGATAAGTCTGGCAGTAGCTATATACTTTTGGCGCAGTATGGCAAATCCATTATTTTATTTTTTATGCAGTATACCTTTTGATAAGTGTAAACGAATGAACCTTCACAGTAGTGGAAACCATAGAAATGAAAAGATCTGGTTATTATCACTTATTTTAATAACAAAAAAAATAAAAAATTAAAGGAGTTTTAAAAAGATTTAATAGATGTAAATAGGGATAGATGGGTAGATAGAT
The DNA here is from genome assembly GCA_947044405.1 of Leptodactylus fallax. Classification (NCBI taxonomy): domain Eukaryota; kingdom Metazoa; phylum Chordata; class Amphibia; order Anura; family Leptodactylidae; genus Leptodactylus; species Leptodactylus fallax. The sequence goes on along the minus strand of CAMRHE010000404.1, from coordinate 822,473 downwards.
TGTGAGTGTGTCTAAATATATACACATACAGAAGAACACACACACACATATATATATATATATATATATGTACAGAACAGAGCATGAAGAGAGTCTGCATCATCCCAGTTATGTTGAAGAACTATCGGAAGTTTATTTTACATGATATTGGTATGAGGTGTATTTGTCACCCGTTATCAGTAATAAAAAGATGGCACCTACCAAAATTTGGCCTATTGATTTTATAAAAGCGTCTTAACTATAAACCCACGCAATGTATGTTCACATATATAGATATTTCTATATCGTCTGTCTATTAAGATACATAGATAGATAGATAGATAGATAGATAGATAGATAGATAGATAGGTTTTTGATTCTATCTATATGCTGATATATTATATATATATATATATATATATATATATATTTGTGTGTGTTCATATAAATAAATATATATAGATATATATATGCACACACATACAGTATGTGTCTGTATATACTGTATATGTCTAGATGAATCCACACAATGCTTTGTATAAGCCATTCTCTTATGTGAAGAAATAAAAGTGTAGAACCCTCCTCTCCATGTTTCCATCTCCAATAAGTGCAAGCTTCTCCTTTTAGAGGGAAAGATGGCGGCGGAGAAAGGGCTGCACTTAAAGCAGTCATGAAGAAATGCAATAAATTCCTTGTTGTTTTATGAAAATTTACAACTTTGTGCTACAAGTTTATGAGTGGCTGGGTCCTGGGATTGGCCAGGGCCGGTCATGTGGACCTGTAGCCGTGAACATGAACTTTTATCATTTCCCATGTGGTTATATTGCACCAGTCTTTCGGCCACCGCACCTTGGGTAGGATCAGTGTCTCCTCCAGGGCTCCTCTCTACTGTCCTGTGCTTTGTCAGGGGTAGGAGCTCATCATCCACGGCTATGAAGGAGAAGGCAATAGGAGAATGGAGGAGAGAGAGAGAGAGAGGGGAGAGGAAGGGAGAGAGGAAAGGAGGAGGCTGCAGGAGGAGAGGAAAGGAGCCGCACAGCTCTACAGCATTTCTCACACAGGAACTTGCCTCATTTTGCAGACAAATGACAGAAATCTAAAAGCAATCACAAGACAGACAGGAGAATGGACGGAGCTCAGCCTGGCACCATGTAACCCGCACCTGCCCTGCAAAGGTAAGGAGCATTCTTCACATGTCTCAATGCAGAAGTCAGCACACCTCAGCACTGCATAGTCATATGTATACCTATACATGTGTATCTTTATTCATATCTATGCTCTTATATTATCTACTTCATGATATAGAATTAAATGCACAGAATTTATATATATATATATATATATATAAAAAAACATATATATTACACAAAGACATTTTCCAGGTATAATTATCTAATCTATGTTTCTATCATTTTTTCCATACCTGTGCACACACATGATTTCTGTATATGTGTTGTGGTATGTAAAGTGAAAGCAGTGTCTGTATCTCCATCTTGCAGATAATGCAGTAACGTGATCTGAATACACGAGTTATGAGCAATTGCGCAGTTTACCACCATGGATTTCACATATTCACATATTCCTTGGAAAGGGAAAAAAATCTACTTTTGTACATTTAACAAACAAATGTATATCTTCATTATACTCGTTGTGTGGAAATAATATAGGAGTACAAATATGTTTGAAGAATTTACCTTAAGTTATTACTATATTCTTATGGATATTAGTAATTGGATATATTCAGAGTACATTTATACATCATATGTATATATATATATATATATATATATATATATATAGACATTACAGTCCACCAATATTAGCTCTTGTGATTATTATTATATTAATTAGATGAATAAGTCAGTGGATGATTCTTTTACTAATTAAAGTTAGTTACACTTATGTAAAAAAAAAAAAACGAACTGCTCTTTATACATTCTTGTTTCGCTTGATGAAATCTCTTGTAAGTGTACGGTGACCAATCTCTTCGTTTGCAGTAAATTGGGCTTCTGATCAGTATTCCAGTCACATAGCTCTATTCCTCTGCAATGCTTGGAGCGCAAGGCAAAAGGTTTTGTTGAGAAGCTTTGGTGTTGCAGAATTCAGTCATAAAACATGATCTGCTGCCATCTACTGGTAGACTGCCGAAATGACTGAACGTGCGCTCAGCTGCAGTCAAGTGGGACATTTTAAAGTATTTTTATGTTCAGTTTTCTTTTCTTTACCTAAACGAATATCATGTTAATAGTCCCGTGTAATAATATAATAAGTGAACATTATAGGTATGGAAAGCTGTAGCCGTTTAACAGTTTATCATAATACATTACGTGTATTTTTCAGTGTAGAGAAGAGTCATAAGGATCTAAACGGCAAAAGAATAGTAGTATTATTAGTATTATTATTATTATTATTAATAAATAATAATAATAATTATTATTATTATTATTATTATTATTGTTATTATTATTAACATTACTATTATTATTATTATCATTACTATTATTATGAGGCTATATTATTACAGGTATGCCAATAGTAAGTTCGAAATTAAATGTAACATTAAATTACAAATTAATTCACAGATATTTTCTGTAAAGCAAAATTGAATTGCCATAAAAGTATACAGGTAGAGAAAATTAGATTAGATAGATAGATAGATAGATAGATAGATAGATAGATCGATAGATAGATAGATAGATAGAAGATAGAAGAAGAGGAGCGACATATATAAATAGATGACAAATTTTCGGCTATATTTATACATATTTATTTTTAGTCCATGTATTTAGTATATAGGCAGATATTAAATTTACTTATGTCACAAGGAAAATATACTTTGGAATTTTACTCTCCTGGCCCTATTGTGGACTCCTGTATGTTAGTTGATGATTATTCAGCTACAATCAGATAAAGCGGTTTTCAGGCCTGTTTTCTCTGGGTTTCTGCTTCCTAAAGTCTTGTTTTATGGCAGCAATAAGTTTGTTAAGTGCGGACCCCCACTGAGATCTCACTTCATCTGCCTCTAAAGAATCCAACAGGGACCTGAGATCTCCTGTTCTGCGGCTCAGTTCCCTGGGTTATGTGGCTCCATCTATAAAAGGGGGGACATTTTCAGGAAATGTGCTTGCGTTTCCGCTCCGCTTTGTATTAATTTTTGGAAATGTGTTAAATATGGCTGAAAACTGTGACATTGTAATCGTTGTGTATACCATAGCACAATACTGTAACTAATCTACACACACATCACTTGTGTATCACATAGTTTATTAAATTGCAGTATATCACACTTATCATAATACAGGCAAGGTAACAGGCAAAATATCATATAATGATGACTGATTTAACAAAAATAAATACTAAATTACTGCTGAGATAATTGTATTAATATCCTTAATATCGCATGTAAACCGCTGCAGCCTAAATAATACATAAATGTGTTTTATTTACTCACTACTCAAACATTTACTCACTACATCGCTGTGTGTAGTATGTAGCAATGACTGGAAAGTGCACGTCACTGGTCACCTATACAGCATATACTGTATGTATACAGAAGCCTCATTGTAAATATCACTGCACATCAATGGGGAAACTTCTTCCTGCAATAGATACAATATAGAATACTATAAGAATACTTTATACTGCACAAATAAATATATTATATATAGTTACATACATAGTTAAATTACAAATATCTATATATTTGTTTATCTATGTATCTATAATATATATATATATATATATATATATAACAGATTTACAATCAATAGGTAAGTGCAAAAATATATTGTAAAATAAAAAGAATTATATATTATATTACATATATATATTACAGTAGTTATTCATAACATAAATTATTACATTATTTGGTCACAGATACAGATTTAGTTGTAAGATCCCATATATCCTATACATTTCAGACTGTTCTATAGTCCCAATAGTGGCATACATTTTACACCACACATGGAAGTAGTTGCGTTTCTTCTACAGGCATGAAGTCGTACACTTTTTTTCGACCACTCGACTGTACATAAATGTATATGCATACATTTGAGCAAAGATTGTTTCTGCCGAAGCCTTCTGCATCGATAGTCCTTGGCGTGAAAAATGATGCGTTCATAGTGAAATATCAGGACTAAAGTATGACAAAGACTATGCTGGATGGCTCCGTCTAGTACTGGAGGCTACTGTAGAGAGGTGCTGTCCTGTATCCTGCACTCTGGATACAATGTGTGTATACAGAATAAATACAAATCTATACTAATGCATAATAAATACAATATATATATATATATATATATATATATATATATATATAAATCTTCGTCTTCTTGAGTCAGAATTGAAGATGACTCAGCCTCAGCTCCTGGAGATTGAGGGATTGAGTCGTGCACTGACATGGAGATAATAGGGAAGTTTCTTCCCCCATCAATATATAAATAGTTTTATTCATCTGGAGCTATGTGCTGGAGCTGTGTCTCTGGGAAGGCTGCTAGTAGCTCCCAGGGTCCCTGGTGCAATGGAAGCCCCTCTAGGGTGCTATTTCGCAATCTCAGGCGCTCGCTATTGGTCAGTATGTGATCATATGCCTCTATTTCCTTCTGTCCCTCACTGGCACCCGGCCATCCCCCTTCAGCTAAAACCCAATCTCCGATAAACTACTAATAGCTAAACCACTTGGACTATAAAACACAACAAATCATAAAGCCAGGAAGGACTGCAGCCTCCTCCCAATGAGTTCCTATTTTGTCAACTCCACTTTCCCGGTAACTCTGCCTGGTGGGCAGGAACCCTTCCTAGGACAGATCCCGTTATATTCCTCAGGCTATGCGGATCCTTTAAGACACTATTCTGCCAGCTATGGGGCCTCTGGAGTCCAGGACAAGGGCTATGCCTCATCCTCTTATTACCACCAGCAGGCTAATGGAGCATACACCCGGGCGGGCGCCTGTGACTATGGCGCAGCTGGATTTTACAGGGACAAGGAGGCTTCCTGCGCCATGTCCTCCCTGGATGACCAGTCTTCTCACTACAGCCAGGAGCAGCGGAAACCGGACTGTGCGCACAGCAAACTGCTCTATGAGGAGCCGGAGGACGCCAAGTGCTCCACACCAGTCTACCCCTGGATGCAGAGGATGAACTCCTGCAATAGTAAGTGCTCTCCTCCTGCTTTACTCCATACACCATGTGCAAGAAGTGCAGAGGAGGCGCCCATAAATCAGCACAAGCCCAGCCATATGTGCCTGCCTGCTGCATGGCAAAGCAACTTCACTTCTCCCTTTTCAACTTTTACTCCAACTCCTCACATCCTCCCACTGTATGTCTACATTGTCGTGACATTGTACCTCTCCCACTGTATGTTGCTCTGTGCAGTCCATGACATCGCCCCCTGTCATTCTCCTAGTATATATTAAATGACATTGTACCTCTTCCATTATACATATACCTGGTTCATTCTATTTTGTCCACTAGCACCCCTGTCTGTGTCTCTCTCTACTGTCCCATACACTCATTGCTCTCCTGTGCAGCTATCTAGAAGCATGCTGTAAGTATACATTATGAACATTGAAGACATGCACTTTATTCCTAATGAAAGTTTAGTGTAATGAAGCACTCCCAGGTGATACTTTAGCTCAGTGACTTATGGCCAGGTCCAGAGTTGAGAATTGCACATTTCCTCCTGTGTTGTGTTTGTGTGTTGTGTGTAGAGCTGGACCTGCCGCCCATTAGTCAGAATATAAAGTGCTGTATCCATTAATGCACACAGCTTGTGGCGATCAATACATTTCATTATCACTTAAATGCTCGAATCTATTATTCTAACCGGTTGGGCCAAAGCAAAGAATTCAGTAACAGTCCATATAGCAGATAATATTGGGATTACAGTCACTATTATAGTCACACCCCCATTATTCTAGATTGGTAAAAATATGGGGGTATATCACCTGATTCTATAATAAAGTATATTACATATACTGAGTCCATAGAAAATAAATCGAAATCCTGTATATATACATATTAACATAGTTCAGTTATAGTAAGATTTTATAAATGTATACAATCGAGAAAGAATACATATACCTATATATATATATATATATATATATATATAAAGGTATATGTATGTATATTCAGCTTTCATTTCCATCTATTTAAATCTGGACAGTCTACCTGCCCCTTGAAAAATAAACCCCCACCAGCTCCTCTACCATATACATATATATACACCATAGTAGACACAAAAGATTTGTATAGTAAACTGTATTTTTTTTATCTTTCAGGTTCAGTATTTGGGCCCAGTGGAAGAAGAGGGCGACAAACCTACACAAGATACCAGACCCTGGAGCTGGAGAAGGAGTTTCACTTTAACCGTTACCTGACCAGAAGGCGCAGAATCGAAATCGCTCATTCTTTGTGTCTGACAGAGCGACAGATCAAGATCTGGTTCCAGAACAGGAGGATGAAGTGGAAAAAGGAGAGTAAACTACTCAACTCTTCTGTGCAGAGCGCAGGAGAGGAAGAGAAAGCTGCCGAGTAACAGGCGCACTCCCAGCGCCATGACAGGCGCTCTAATCCTTGTATCTTGAATAAATTATTATTATTGCACACAGGACTGGTAAAGAACAGATTATCTGTATTATAACTACCTATATGTCTGACTGTCATCGCTCTGCAATACTGGATTACACTCCCTACAGCATATATATATATATATATATATATATATATATAAAAAGTGCCACAAGGGGGTCTTGTCTAGGTGTTCCATGCACGATTTGGCATATATTGATTTTGTTGTCGAGTGCATTATTTCCATGTCTACTGAAAACTCTAAATACTACCTAGAAAGTCATTGTGAAATGGTCTATTTTTATTATTATTATTGTTGTTGTTATTATTATTAGTTTTCAATGTGTGGTTGGTTTTTTTTTGTTCTTTTTTATTCTCTATATTTGTAGTTGGGGTTGGCCTAGTGATCTGACCTGTCCATGACAAGGACCTCTTCTAGCTAATAATAGTGAATGGAATCAGATATACCCACAGTGATGTTTTATTACAAGCACAAATAGTCTTATGTCTGTATTTTGTAGCTCACCACCCCTGGGAATTCCGACTGACCAAACATCCGTTCTCATTATAAAACACTGGCTGTGTTCCTGCACTTTCCCAACATGAAAATGAGAGAGGTACAGTATTATGGAGAATGGAGAAATTCAGGCTCCAGCAGCTCAGCGTCCTCTAATCCAATTCCCTCTTGTTCTGAATGCTAGGCAGCTCGTCTGGGGGATTTTATTAAATGTTGTGGACAATGAATACTTGTGGTTTATTTTCTCTGTATATTTAGCATTATGGATTCACATAACTGCTGGAAATAAAACATGGCGTTTCTATGAAGAGCAATACAAGTCTAGCTTCTTTTTTACATGGATTCTTTAATAAAGGCTGTCATTCATTGCTATCATATTTCAGTTTTCTTGATGTGAATAAAACTGGGTCGGTTCTGGAATAACATTGAGACTTCATTCTAATCCTCTAAATTCTCTTTAGAAAATTTCATCTGTCCTTTTTATCTATTATATTAAACATAATCCCACATTTATCCTCCATTCATACAAAGACAATGGAAGCAAAGTTTGGTGCGATTTTTTTAAGTCTCCCTCGCGTAATAATCTATGGCTGCTTTTATATACCACAATAGCAGCATTTCCAGATGTTGTAGTGGATCAATAAATCTATACTTTGCCACATGTACATCGAGATCGGAGCCCGACTACATACATTTTATATGCTTTATCCTTCCTTTTTTTATTTTTCAATGTAACTCACAATTTTTAGACATCATTATAAATGTTTTTTGCGTCTTTACTAGCAATTGTGGCGTCTAGACATTAAGTTTAATGTGGGATCAAGCGACTTTGACTATTATTGTATATTCTGACATCTAATTCTGCCTAATTATATTAAGAGTGAGACTTATATGACGCTATTAAAACCAAAAAATATGAAAGAAGGGCACTTAATGGGTTATTTTCTGGGTGTGTACCCCGCTGCAATGCCCTGTCTTTCCGGTAGGTGGCGCGGTCTGCCAACAGGCAGAGCTCAGCTTCCCAATGATTTTTTTTTTTTTTTTTTGGAAGCTGTACATTGACTTGGGCCTAACGATTCTCAGATCGTCATTATTTGTAACCATAGAGCATGAATTACCTCTTGAGGTCATCAGTGAGAATTTACGACTGGTCAACAAAAGCACGTGATTTCCAAACGCACCCACACCCCCATATTTGGCCGCATACATAGCAAAAACGAAGTACAGTGCATTGCTATAATTCATTAATACATCATAAATCGTGAGACGCGGGGTGATCCACAAATCAAGCCTCCAAATTCACCCAAATGAGTTCCTACTTTGTGAACTCGTTCTCAGGGCGCTATTCTAATGGCCCCGACTACCATGTGTTAAATTATGGCACTGGCAGCAGCAATGTGAACGGTTCTTACAGGGAGGCAGGCAGCATGCATCCCACCTCTTATGGTGCTTACAACTACAATGGCATGGACCTGAGCGTCAGCCGGGGGAGCACTACCAGCAGCAGCAGCAGCGCCGACAGCGGTCACCACTATGGGGACAGCACTGGAGCTTTCCCAGCCCAAGGGAGCAGGTTCAGAGCCGCCTCCAGCTGCCCCCTCTCCTCCCCAGAGTCCCAGAGCCACGGGGGAAAGAGCGAGCAAGTCCCGTCAGACCCGACAACATCCAGCAGCAGCCACTTCCCAGAGGTAGAGGAGACCAGCGCGTCCTCAGACCCCGAGGAAGCCACCCCGAGAGGAGGCGGTAGCGTATCCAGGGCACAGCAAGACAGCAGCCCCCCTGGAGCGACCACTGCAGACGGACAGACTCCACAGATCTTCCCCTGGATGAGGAAGCTGCACATCAGTCACGGTACCGCTGCTTTTTACTTTCAATTTCACAGGGACGAGGAGAGGAAGCCCGGCTTTCATGTAGTCTCTCGCCCTCGGTGCCCCATATACCATGACATATACACACATTGCAGACCATATACAGCTGGAGAATAGACTGCTGTGTAACATGTCACATAGAACAGGTATGGGATGTAGATCTACACACACAAAAAAATAAAAAATCGCAGCAAGGAAAATGTAGGGAAATTCTGTAATAAATTTGAGTATTGTACAAATGACTTCTGAATCTGATATTAAATAGGCCAAATAATGGCATAAAATCCTAAAGATAGTGAAGAGTAAAAAGACAGAAGGAGATCTGAGGGTGGTAGAGAGAAGATAACATACAGTGCAAGGTGTGAGATAACAGAATTGTGGGCTCAATAGGGAATAGAGAAAGGACAGGACAAAATTTCTGGGGGCGATACAGAATAGAGTAAGAGCATTCCAAGCTGCTGGGGTGCTGTATATTGTGGGGGGCAGTAGATAAAATAGTAATTGCAATGTAATTTTTTGGCACAGTACCATTAACTGATAATAGAAAAAGTAAGCACTGTGGAAGAATAAGAAGTTATTTTTTTTTGGGTGGGGGGCAGCTGTAGGTCCAATGCAGATTCCAAGTAAAAGGGCGGTGTAGGGTAAAAGCTATGGAAAAGGCAGGTAGGAATAAAGGTGTAAAGTGGGGGCAGTAATGTGCACACAGGTGGGGTAATACTCTGCCCCTACATTTATTAACTGCTCTCCCCACCATGCAGATATGACAGGTCCGGACGGCAAGCGGGCGAGGACAGCTTACACCCGGTACCAGACCCTGGAGCTGGAGAAGGAGTTCCATTTCAATAGGTACCTGACCCGCAGGAGACGCATAGAGATCGCCCATGCATTGTGCCTATCTGAGCGCCAGATCAAGATTTGGTTCCAAAACCGCAGGATGAAGTGGAAAAAAGATAATAAACTGAAAAGTATGAGTCTGGCCACAGCAGGCAGCGCCTTCCAGCCCTGACAGGGCAAGAATGCCAGGACTGCACTCTTAGCACTCATCTGGGACACCTCTAGTGGCACTTGCTGGGCACCTCCAGGAGGACAATGGTGGCTCCTGCCCAGGATTCCCCCATCTTTTCATCATTTCTAGCTGTGTACAGTGCGCTAAGTCGCCGTGATGTTCCCTGTTTGTGACTGTAAGATACTGCTGCTTTGTATGGACTACATGGCATGTTCATCCAGCTCCTCAGTGTTCTAACTTATTTATAATTGATGATGATGATGATAATAAAACGATGCGTTGTTGAATGGTTTACAGGTCTCTTTCTTTTCCAGGACAGGTAGGCTTATTGATGCACTAAACCCCCTCGCATTGTGTTTTCAGTGTCAGCTATGTGTTCTTGCTTGCTAGTTTTGTGTTTGTTAATTGTTATCTTATTACAAGGTATTAGATTGAAGCTGCTGTCACACCAGTAAGTGTTGGGGGAATGAGTGACATGTTTTGTCTATTGGCGGTACCTGTATTGTCTGTCTGCCTGGGGATTTGCCAATCCATTGTTGTATTTGTATTATTAATAAAAAAGAACTGTTTCACTTATTTGTCAGATGTGTCTTCTTATCTGTGCCCTACTTTTCTTTGTCTTGCTGCGTGTTCCTTGATCGCCACAGCTTTATGAAATAGTTGTATATATAGGTCATGTGTCTGATAGTTACACTTATATGTAAATATTTACATAGACCAAGCACGGATTAGAAGGGGGTCAGATAAATATTTATCGTCAAGATTAATCGAAACGATTTCTCTGTGGTGGGAAAGTTCTAAAAAGTTTCTGCAAACTTCCCAAACTATCAACACACTTTCACCTCACTCTAGATAGTAATGTGGGGACATACTCTGGTCACACACCCAGAATCACAAGATACCCAGTAACTTTCTGAAACAAGAAGTAGAAATCAAGTCAGATATGATAACACTTACCCCAGTTCTGCTAGGCCTTCTGGAGGAGTTAAGGGCAGACTAGCATCCCAATCCCTATTGCTATTTTAGCAGAGGCAAACTACACCCAAAGTAGGTATGACATTTACATGTCAAATGGGTACGGTTTTATCTAGAAGTTAGATCGTAAAAATGGCCCAGACCTCAGACAGATACCCCCTCACTGGCTCTCAAAAGTCACGTGAGCTCCATAAACTTAGGTTTATGGTTTTAGGGAGTTGACAATGTACAATATATTTCACATTCTCCACAATGTTAAGTGACAGTTTAACTGGCTTGTGAGGGACGCAGCCAGGGAGGATTGCAGCAGATGAGCTGCTACAGGGAATGACACACACACTGCAGGATCCGTGCTCAGAGCACAGGGTGCAGGATCTGGCGACAAAAAGTAAGTTTTATATGCACGACCTTTCACATATTGTCACCATATTATTATGGTAACTTGCTGCAAAACAGTCGCATGTGTAATGAGATGCCGGGAATATTCAATAGGAGGGATGGTGATTAATGATGGCTCTAAAAGCAGGATTGTCTGAAAGTGTGTGGATCGTTATCGTTAGTAGACATGACAAGGATCGATCATTCAGAGGATTACATTTTACTAAAGAAATTGCATGTACACTATATGCATAAAAAATAAATTGCATGTACAATACATAGATATGTAAAATTATCTTAAATTGAAATTATAACGAGATATATGTATATTTCAATCGTTCAAAACAACCAGAATCAAGGCGATTTTTACAATGAAATAATAATAATTAATGGTATGATAAAGATAAATTAATTATTAGATAGGTAGGTGGGTAAATAGATAGATAGACACATAGATATATAGGTAGATAGAGTGCATTTTATATGTATGCTAATCCACATTTTCGTTTCATTGGATGGCATGAAATCGTCTATAAATTGTTCACTCGATAAGATCGTTTAGGATGATAGACAATAGATGATACATATATTTTAGTCTTGTAATGATAAACTATAAAATATTTAGGCTACATTAAACACGTACTGTTATTACTATATATATAACATAGATTATTTACAGTTGAGAATTCAGAAGCAAATGCAACATCTGTTGTGGCTTCAGTCCTGTTCTCAAAGTTCACCTCAATGCATGTCATGAGAAATGGATTTAGTAGGGAATTACAAATGACGAATCATCTATGAGGGTCGTTTAGCGAGTCAAATTACAATAGGAACACTGTGCTGAAATTGTTGGATGCTTTCTGCTCCTGCCTTCATTCTTTCACGTGTTTATAGTTTGGTTTAATAGACGGGATGTGTTTCTAGGGGTAAATCTACATTGAAGTTCCTAATCACCTTGACTGCAGATGATTGCGGCAGAGATTGCAGGATGAGGGGAGTCTGGGGGCAAAGATCTGGAGGTGCACTGTTCCATGAGGATGGTGTGCTGTACAATAAACAGGAAAGCAAGGATACGGCTGTGCAGACACAAAGGGTTTTCACTGGGTTACTATTTGTTTCCTCTTTTGTTCAGGGAAGATTTTTAAATCTGTCTAAATAAAAGTGATTTATTTTATAGGCAGGAAGAGATATAATCCTACCAAAAATGTGTTTTGTATAAATGCATGTGTGTATGTATTCTTGATGTATATATATATATATATATATATATATATATAGTTACCTTTATTAGTAAGGTTTGCATTCTTGTTGGTTATAGCATAGCTTTTGCTATAATATTGGGCAGCACTGCAGTGGTGGGCACAGTGCGTCACTGCTACTGCAGCAGCCCATTGCACTTTTCACCCCCGGGCCGCCTGTTGTACCCTGAACCCTCCTTCACCTTTCCTCCATCATCATTCTGCTGAGAATTAACGTTTCTATAATTACTAAACTATCCCTTTTCCTCTTAATGCGGGGAAGTTTGTGGAGTGAAATGTTTTATTTGCTGGTAAGTAAGTAGGTGATGGAAATCTGCTAAGCGATTTAATTAGGAATATCAAATGAAAAGCAAAGGGGGCACAAATGAGCTGAAAAAGCGCAGCTATTCTAAACGATTAAATCGCCATTTTGGCAGGATAATGGGGTTTGCATTCTGAATGGGAGAAGCTTTGCACATACCCCATCAATTATTCATAGAGAGAGGGATCATTGCGAGGTCAGCAGTCTGGTGCAGAGAACAGAACCAACCAGATCTCACCCTCCTCTGCCGGGAATAGTTGCCCGCAAGGCCACTGTCCAAGCTCCAGTACAGGACACTGACACTATATTCTGACATAATATTCGTATTAATAATCCATAGATTTGCATCACAATGAATGAATGAATTCAAGTTCATTCCTGTGGAACAGAGCAATCCTAGAGTATATATCCCTCTCCCCTATACACAGTCCAGATCACAAGAAGGTATCCTAAAAGAATCAGGCGCCTTTTTACCTCCTGACCCTGTATAAAAGAGGCTAAGTTCAATGCAGTCACGGTTCTGTCTGCAGTTTCAGTCACTTGCAGTACCCAATAGTGAACAGCAGAGCCCGCTTTAGACCAGGTTCACAGACAGTTTATGGCCATAAATACAATGACCACCCTGCTGATAATTCTACCTTAAAAACATCCTATATCCTATTCCTATCCATATTATTATTTGATGCATGAAACACAATAAGAATACTTCATCTCAGTAAAATGAATCCATCTGATTTAGAGGAAATATAATCAAATCCTTGTACAAGTGATATACCTGCAGATTACAGCTAATAGCCCTGATATGTTTATGCTGCAGTTCATTCATTGCTTTATTAATACAGTTATAAAACATTTCCAGCTCCTACATAAAAGATCAGGAGAGAGCTCATGATACAGAGCGTCTGTCCCAGCCCCAGGGCAGCCTGACAGCGGCTTGTTAGCACCGTATTATGGTCCTTGAGGTCAAGAAGTGGAGGGTCAAAAGTTTACGTATGTAATTCACTGCTGCAGTGATCTATAGATCCTCTGCACTTACAGCAGATTCCAGGTCCTTCTATTACAGAGCATATGCACTACCTGCTACAGAGCAAGGGGTTTGTGATGTCTATCTAATACATAGCAAACGAATATACAGTTTAGAGCATACTATTTATTAATATTTATAATGTTCAGGTTACAGCTTTATATGTACAGTAATGTCGCACAGAACAAACTCACTGCGACAGATGAATGCTATTCATTCGGTATACTGTAAGACTAGTAAAGTGCATAGTCAGACAGCATACTATGTAATAACCCCAAATGACAGACATTGTTATGAATCCAATGAACTCTATTCTCATTACTATACAGCCAATATATAGCAGGAAATGCTGGACAAGAAGGACTCAAATAATAGGAATTGTTCTATACTCAGCAGCCTGAATTTAATACAGTGAGAATGTCTGGAGCACTACACCTACTCTAATAATATAGAATACACAGGGTAGAATATAGCTGCAATGTGAGAATTACTGTATACAGTGCTGGGCTGTTTTCTCAGGCATAAGTAGTTGTCAGGGGAACCCCCGAAATTGCACTTCTATAAGTAATTTAACGCACTAATTTAACGACACTTACTACCAATATCATTATTATTATACTACTTAATGTGTCGATGATGATGTTTAATTAATATTATGATGGTATATTATATTACACTTTTAATATAGATAATGAATGGTGTAGCAAAAAGGTACATAATAGTGAGCACATTTTATAATTTACACATAAAGATACCAAAAGAAAAGATTTTAAATTTTTGTGGACTGTCCTCATTCTGATAAAGCAAACTACATACCAAATTTGTAGTACTGTTTAAGTACTATAATATATTGAATGTAAGGAATATATTGGGATATGATAACTATTAATCATAACTAATAATACATATAAATTATGCTATTGAACATATAATATATATATATATATATATAAACAATAACACAATAAAAATGCAAACAATAACAATGATAATTTGTAATTATTATTACTATCACTATAATTCTCTTCATGTATTGTAATGTTGATATTTTTATTTTATTTCTGATTAAACACATAATATTTAATTGAATACACTGCATTGATATATATAACAGAGGGGCACTATATAACATGTATTGTAATGTTCATAGTTTTTATTAAATTGTAGTGCTTGTTTATGATTAAACACATAATATTTAATGTATTTGACACATATTACAGAGGAACACGATATATATATATATATATATATATATATATATAAACACACATATCATGTAATGATCAAAGCATTAAACCTCTACACTGAAGCATTCTGTCATTCACATACTTGAAATTCTTTCTATAGTGGCAAGTGTAAAAATATAATGTTTATAACCATAAATGACTACTAAATAATAAAATTCCAATTTCCTGTCTATGCACTATTTTCCAATAATGGACAAATAACTTCCACATCAGACAACCACTTGTTTATTATTGAGACTGCATTTCCTAACATATAAATATATAAGTATTTTTTTTTTCTCTCTCCCTGTGCACCTGAGCTTTATGAAGTTACCTGCTTACTATAATGCAGAGATGTAACTTTCAGGGAATATTGGATGAAACATTTCTTATTCTTGTTTTTCATCCCCATGCTATTTCTCTGTAGATGGAAGCAGCATGGCTGCAGGCTGTGATGAGCCATGTCTCCAGATATAGAAGTGTACATGTATGTAGTGCTGAGTGCAGGCTCTGTGTAGAGTGGGAGAGGCCAGGACAGGGTGAATCGCAGGTCACAGCTTGTAGGAACTATATGAAAATGCCAGCGGCGATCACACACACCACGCCTCGCTGTTTAACAATGACTGACAAACTATGAGATTAATTCCCCCCAAAAAACTGGGGATCTGTGTTTCTAATGGGCTCATAAGGCCCCTGTGCCTGACCGTACCAAGGAGCTGAGCCCTGGACTGCACTACTATTATTATGTCTACCAGCCAGAGGACCAGAGGCTCTGCTGTAAAGTCCTGGGCTCAGTGACATCTAATATTTTACATTCTGGAAGAAGGCAAGACATGCAGGAGGAGGCATGGAGTGATCAAGGTATGTGATCATGGCAGGGAAGAGAGGTGGAGGGAGGCGCAGCAGGGGGTGGGAAGCATACAGGTAGAAAGGCATGAACATATAGGTGTTGGTACTTGGCTGATAAAATATGTCCAATAGATAGCAAATCTAATAATAATAATATTAATAATTACTATAACAATATAATTAACAGAACACAACCTGCTGGTAGCACAACATTAAAGAAATACTGAAGAGGCCTAATCTCTGGAAATCTTATCTCAAGGGTGACATCAGTGACTGTAGAGATGATCTTTTTAATTTAGCGCTAGATTGAATTATATTCAGAAAGATGGATATTAGATGCACAAATAGAAAAACAAATACATATTAGATAGATAGATAGATAGATAGACAGATAGACAGATAGATACAGACATTACATAGACTGATATTATATATAGTTCATATACAGATTTTAGCTCCGTAGACAAATGCATTAGATATAAACTTACATATGGATAGATGGATAGTTAGATACATATATACATGTGTACATACATCATACACAAGCTACATGGATAGATAGAGATATTAGATACATAGACAAATGTATAGATATGTATCAGATATATAGATCTACATAGATAGATACATACACACGTACATCCATAAGCAAAGAAAATAAATGCATAGTTTATATATATGCCGTTCTCTCTTCCTCTATTTACCTATTTACATTTTATACAGAAAATATTCCTTTTTCGTTTTACAACAATTACTGAAAAGTTATATTTAATCACTTTTATTATGTACACAAACCCTAAAACCACTAGTTATAAATGGAGGCGGTGTATGCTAGATAATAGATGGAATCTTCATTGTTTTCAGAAGACTGGTGTACATATGTTTGTTACATATTTCATTTTCTATATCTTGATCTGTATGTTATTTATGTTTGAGTAAACTCAGTGACCATCTATATGCCTATGAACCGCTTTTAGTGAAATGAAAGAGTTATTTCTGGAAAATGTCGAAAGAGTTAAATGGCGATAATGACTTTGCTAAAGATTCTGCTTTTATGTTTTATCTGCCCAAAAGTGACATTATTTTGGCCAGTGTGAGCCCTTCGGAAGCTATTCGTGTTTTATACACCAGTCTCTATAGTATTTGGGATGGAAGGAACTATATATATATATATATATATATATATATATATATATATAAGTGTGAAATTCAATCCTGTTTCCTCTTTACAACTTGAGGCCATGGTGTGTATATTTCAGCATTTTCTCTGATTTATATGTGACTACATATTTTATGCATTTTTTATTAACGCTATAATTGTGTTCATGTGATTTGCGGATTTGGGGTTCGAATGTTCTGATAAATTGCTCAGGATCTGCCAGGAAGCAATGAGAAGATTCTGTCTGTCTTCTGTATGTACCCTGTAGATCCGAATTTGTGTGAGGACAATCATTTCACAAATTCGTGTCTGGGGGGATATGCAGTTGACATAAACGCTACAGGCGCAAAGAGGGCGCAATGTCCTGGTGTTTCTTTTACACTTGAACTTGTTTTCCATGTTTTACAATGCTCAAGAACTTCAATCGTGATTTGGTAATACAATAATGTATGGCCAGGATGCTAGAACATTCATTTTACTGTGCTACAAATTCGTTCTATTTCTCCTCAACTGTGCTCCAGTGACTTGCAATAGGCAATTTAATAATGTGCCTAAATGGAATTTAGTAAAGCAAGTATCCCGAATTAGTTGATGAATTTTCTATCGATCCAGAGCAGGACATATTTGTCTCTGCCAGTCTCCTCTGCTAAACCTCTGTCTGCAGACACCAGCCAGACCAGTCCGCCAACTGCAGCCGCAATCTCAGTTGTTTTTTTTTTTTTTTTTTTTCCTCTCCACTTTTAAGGAATTATCAGAGTAGAAGATTTTTTGCTTTTGCTTTGGATGATGCCAGGAAGCAATAGAGCAAGGGTTAAGTACAAGTGGACAGTTCACCTGGTATATTAATACTCCTGGAGTTTTCTCCATTGGGGGGGGGGGTGATTTTGTATTGTGGAGAGATAACCTGCCTGGCGCTGCTTGCGCTATGGAGCACGTTTCCTTATCCGGGGATGGTGGGAACATTTCTATTGGCTCTTGGTGTCACATGCAAACTCAACTTTGTTCACTTGACAGTAAGTAGGAGGGTTTTACGAAACAGGAAAACGAGCAGGACTACAGGAATAAATTGTATATGGCTTTTGGGTTAAAATCAAACAAATAAATGGCCATGAGTTCGTTTTTGATCAGCTCCAATTATGTGGACCCCAAATTTCCGCCGTGCGAGGAATATTCCCATACAGACTACCTTCCCAGCCCATCTCCAGAGTACTACTGCAGCCAGAAGAGGGAATCCAGCTTCCAGCATGGGGCGACCTACCCCCGATCAGCCTGCACCAGCCAACACTACTCCTCCTGCCAGGGCTCCGCAAGAGCAGCTTCTTCCATGATATCTCCCCGGACTCACCCCCAAGTTGAACAGCTTCCTGAAGACAAGCACCAGAGCCAGAGCACCATCACTAAGTCACCTCCGTCCTGTAGCCAATTGCCCTCAGAGCAGAAGCCCTCAGAATCTTCCTGCCAGAACCCAGTGGTGTACCCCTGGATGAAGAAGGCGCACCTTTCTACTGGTAAGTGCGCCAGTTGTCTCTGCTTTCACTTGGAAATGGTGTGTCCTTTTAAATTTACGATCTCCTGTTTGCAGGGCAGTATAATTACATCCTCCATAAATTTTTATGACTCTACTTGGCCAACTGCCTTTGAAGTAGACTTTACCATCCTCCTCAAATTTCTCCAAAGCCCTTTTTAGTGTTGTGGACCTTCCTACATTAAGGTTTTATGTTATTTCTAATTTGTGTTTAAGTGGCAGATTGGGTAAACTTTCACTGCATCCTGTCACTTTAACGTGGTGCTGTTAAAACTTCCTAGCTAACATGCGACAACTAGGACTCAGGGATTAGTCTTATACCGAGTTTATGGATCATTCGTGGGGGCTAGGGGGACTGGACTCTGCGACAAATCTTTTATTTAGTGATTTATTCCAATGAGCTTGTGTCTCCTCCATTAATAGAGCCTGTATTGTGTGTGGTTCTCTTGCAGTCAATACCTCTTATTCTGGGGGGAGAAGCCAAGCGTTCCCGCACAGCCTATACCAGGCAGCAAGTGCTGGAGCTGGAGAAGGAGTTTCACTACAACCGCTATCTGACCCGCAGGCGCAGAGTGGAAATTGCGCACACTTTGCACCTTTCTGAGCGTCAGATCAAGATCTGGTTCCAAAACAGAAGGATGAAATGGAAAAAAGATCATAAGCTTCCAAATACTAAAATCAGATCGAACCCCTCCTCTAACCTCCAAGTGACAGGGGGAGAGCAGAACCAGAACAAAGCTTCCCCGACCTGTCCCTAAAATCTCCAGCGCAAATCCTTTCTGGTTATTTATATAAAGGAAGACGACTTGGCTGGGACTTGGCTTTGTTGTCGGCTCGTTCAGGAGAAGCCTGTAGATAGATTTCAGATTTGGAGAAGATAGATCTATGTTTCATCTTTAATCACGCCAAACCCTGGCCCATTTGTCATGTTTACATTGCGCTACAAAGGATGAGGCGCGCTTGACAGAACCGACGCTCCCTTTAATAAATGAGGCTCCTTGTTCTGGGGGACTGTATTTTCTCTGCTGTTGTGTTATTACAGCAGGACACTTAGTGTTGCTTGTGACGTGCACACACAATACACTTTACACTTGTACATTGCTAGGGCTGGTTCTTGTCTTATGATTGCTGTTTAATAGCTAAAGCATCTTCCACTCTCATCCTTAGCGCCTGGTAGGGGATATGTAAACACCTAGCACCATGTAGTAGTCAAGGACAAGGCCTGAGACTCCTCTAGTCCATCTAGTCCCATCTGAATATACTGCAAAGTGCAGCCTTTCCTCTTCCCCATTGACTTTGCTGTGGAATCTCTTCTTGTTCATTGTAAATAGTCTATAAATAAATATTTTTTTCTGATGTAAATGTCTGTGTTTCTCTGCTTGGTTAACATGGCGACTCCCTAGTTATGCCTCCGGGCCGATTTATCTGTAAGTACTGTTTATCTTCTACATTACATCTTATTTGTTCTTACTCACTGTAACACCACTCCATAATGGCTGGCAAATAGCACTTAAGGGAAGCTGAAAGTTTATTTTACACTTTAAGAAGCTTCTAGCGCTAAAAAATCACCTTGTTCTTTAATACATTCATTGACTTTTTTTTTCTTTTGCACAGATGTTTCTCAGTGTTTTCAGGTTTTTCTGTGTGTTTTTATATTACAAAGGAGCTTGGCCACTGCAATAGCTCAAACCCTGACAAGCAAATAGATAATCAACAAGACAAATGGCTTCTTTTGTGAGACGCGGCCTTGTATTAATTTTCATTTTCGTTCTCTCTTACTGGATTTCAGTTATGGTCTAAATATAATGTTTACTATTGGACTGTTATTTTATATATCCAGGGTGTTATCTTCGTTTCACTAATTATTACACTTTTTATGTGCACTAATTTGTATAAATTTCCATTGAATGATAATCATTTCCCGAAGGGCTAGCCATTAGAATATAAACACACACAAATATATATATATATATATATACATGATATATACATGTGTGTAATGTAAAAAAAACCTACAGAATTCTACCTCTAAATACTATAAATATATATCAAGTCAATTCCATATACATAGTTATTATATATAATGTATCAAATAAAATAATTCCTTACACAAATTAATATATTTTATATATAATATTATAAAGTATAGTAGTGTAGGCTGCAATTAATACTAAAGTTCTGGGAGATTATGCCAGATTATACCAGTAAAAAAAAAGAATTTTAATTTGTGATAGGTATAATTTTACCACATCTGTTCAATGCAGATCGACCTTCATAAATATTCATATGATCATATGATATTTAGCAAGTAGATCTAGAATGATTTTAAGGAGCATACCCTGCAAACTGCCTCTGGAAATAAACTAAAATATTCTAATTCCCCCAACTCCGTTGCCTGCATTATTTAAGTGAAAGAAAGCGTACATCTGGCACAGCCCCTCTATATATTTCCCATTTTCTTCCCTCGTGAGAATGAAATAAAAGATGGTCTTTCTAAGGAGCAGAATGGCCAGTGGTCACCTCTTTCTGTTGAATGTGAGGTTCACAACCATTATTTGTAGACACGGTCTAAGAAAAATGTGAGAATTATGCAGAAAAATCATTAATCACTAGTAAAAAAAAATCCTTACCCTGTGTCTTTGTTATTGAACAGCAAATCTGTGTGGACCTTCTGTTGGGAGAAAAAAAAAAGGTGAAGGCGTCCCTGGATCCTCAAGAGAGAGTCACAAGTGCAACCAGGGAGTTTTTTTTTCTTTTCACACTTTGGAAAAGTTCTGCAAACATGGCCTGGAAATTAGAAGTTGTGAGAGCAGATTCCAGGATCGCTCAAGGTAACATAGCTCTGTCAAGCTGCTGCATTTTATTACTTTATTACCTCCTGTCACTTGGGTGTCTCAAAACAAAACCTCCTTTTGAAGTCTCTTTGATCACGACCTAAATTTATCAGGAAAAAGTTGCTTTCTGTTTTATGGTTGCATGTGTTATAGTGTGGGGCAGAATATTCATGCAGGTCTAATAGTTGTCTGGTATTATGGCGCCCACAAATCACCCTCTATGAGATGATGTGTATTATACATGGTCCTAATAACCTATTAGAGGGCCTGTATGAGAATATTTACTACTCACTACTTGCTTCATGCTAGCACCCATTATTACTAGTACATTTTATATATATATATATATATATATATATATATATATCCTTAACAAGGGGAAAGAATGTGGAAAGGAATGAGCTGCGGGTTCATCTGCAGGGCAGAGCAGTGTGATGAACAGAGAATGACCCAGGAAACCCTGTGACCTCTGAGAGGCCGGACAGTTCAGTGTTTAACATCTCCTACAAGGCACACAACTGAAGTCTAAACTCAGAAATACTGTATCTCCAGAAGGGCGATCTGTTTCTCTGTGAGTGTTGAATGGCTGCCTGGAGGTCTTTTTCATATCTGATCTGAGGCTTTCTGTCTCCCTCTGTTTTTACAAATATGCTACAATACAAAACAACACTGTAGTTGTGGATGAAGTGCTGGTGTGCACACGCCAACAATAATTGTAGTCCTATTGTATTGTAAACTCAGCCCTGTGTAATATGCAGTCGCCATTTTGCACAGTACTTGCAGGAGGCCAGGTTTTGTGCTCACTTGGCCTCACCCACCCAGCATACACAAATGTGAATATGGAGGTAGAATGAAATGATTTTGACTGAATCTTACTAGGTACTTATATCAGTTTCTTTTGCAATGTCTCCATTTGTTTTCCTCGTCTTTCTTGTCTAGTCTATACTTTGTCTTATGTTGGAGATGCAATAATTATCTATATTATAGTTGTTCTGTGAATGTGAAATAAGCATCTTATTAGGGATCGCCTTTTCAGACTGTATTGACTTATGTGGGGACATTTTGACCACTAGTTTATGGACTGAGTTACAGGTTGGTGTACTCTATAAATATAGATGTGAAATCACATCGATGTGTGTAGTGGCCCATTGACCTGAACTCTAGTAAAGGTACAAAACAAAGGGACATACATATGATCTAAAACCTGGGATGTGTGCATACGGTCTCCTGAGGACTCAACCAATATTACAAAGGTTATGTGCATTGCTCTATTGACTATTTGTGCCCTTATCACACCAGCTTTGGCACAGTATGTTTTTTTATTATCCTATTCCATTTCTCTCTCTCTATATATACATTATAATTCTTATTATCCCCTTTTCTTGGGTCAAGTGATTTTATACTGACCTTATGAGAATTACATGGCTTTCTGTGCTTTCCAAAAATCCCAATCTTACTTCCTCTATGATGAAACTACATGGATTGTTCCATACACACTCTCCAGGGAAGGGGGAGGGCACAACTTATATTGTAGTTACTCCTGATGATTAGAAAGCTCCTGTCACACAGTCATAAGGAAGAAGATGATATTTCATCCTCATTGACTGTACCTTTATGGTCTCTTATTTTAGAGAATAGAGAATTGTAATTCTCCCCCCCCCCCCCAGCATGCACTGATGACACTGTCTCTAGCTTCCCATGTGAAACGATGCTAGAGCATCTTGGCATTGATAGCATAAAAAAGAGAGATCCCAAAATGGAGAAGTATATTCAGAGCAGAGAACTGGAAGGATATGACTGTAAGACATAAGTGCAAAATGTTTAAAATAATCAGAATAGGGGTGCATTGATACGAAATTTGTTTAGGGACCGAAGCGTGTGTAGTAGACTGCACAGTGGTCTCTACATTCCTATTCAGTTTCATAGAAAGGAGCCACTTGGAATGTGTCACAGTCCTTAATTTGGTACCTTATGTACAGAGCTTCTTGACCCTAAACAGCTCTGTACATATAACATCCAGTGGAGTATGTCATATTTTATTCTTTTGAATTAGGAAGACTGGCAGCACTCAGTTTTTGACGCAGTTTTAGAGTCAAAGCCAGGCAGGAATAGAGAAGATCTGTATCAGTATTTTCTTTATAACTTTAACTCTGGATCCATAAAACCGCATCAAAAACAGCTTTAAAAATATTGTGAATGACTTCAACCTCAAAGGATTTCACGTGAAATGGGGGCGATTTATCATGATTTGCAAATCGATTTTCATGAAATGGGTCACAATTTTAGTGCACCTGTTGTTGTTTTTATTTGTTTTTTTTTTCGCACAAATTTTTGCTCCCCACTCGCCACTTTTCAAAAGAGGTGAGTGGAGCAGGATTAAAGGCTGTCTCGACAAATTTATTGTAATTTACACCAGAACACTGGTGTTGGAGTTTCAATTCTGGCGCACAGGACCTCCCACCATGCGCCTGAAAAATTAAGAGACCAGAGCCTCTCCATAATTCTGGTACATCTTGCGCCAGTGCACAAAGGGATTAAGACCTCCACTTTATCAGCGTACAAAGCCCAGTTTTAGTATATTCACCCTAGTATTTTTTATTTATTTTTTTAAGCTGTAGTTTATTGTTAGTTTTTCATTCAAGAAAGAATAGATATATAAAAGAAAGAGAATGTTTAAGGATTCACATATATCAATTGTGTCCATCCAGTTGTCTATGCTTAAACCAGACATTTCAGATGATAATTTGGCTATCTGGTGCTTTATCCAGCACTCCACAACCTCAACTGGGACACAGTCAGATTAAAATAAAAACACAGCAGGAAAGTTATGCCAGATCACCAGATATGTTAATAAAACCGTATATTTACTCTCCTCCTGGCCATGGCAAAAAACTGTGTGAATGCACCCTTAGCTTCAGTATCTGTTTTATACAACAGGGTGCAGTAATACATCTGTGTACATAAGGCTGAACATTGGTTCCATAGAAAGGACAAAACAACTGCATGCATACACAAAATGTTGTGTGCAGGAGGCCAGATGACTCATGCACACAGCCATGTACATTACGGTTTGTAATATGGCATGCAATATGGAACTGTATTGTACTCTACATTGTTGTAATCTGTGGTCTGTATTGCTGGCATTCCAGTTCTTCGGGGGCGGGGGATGCAGTTTACATAGTTAAATATTCAAATTCTGCCCTGAATGGAATTGATGCTGATCCCAAATTCGTTTGTGTGTATGAGCTTTGGAACCTGCAGATGTATTTTCATGCATTTATATTTGTATATGTCTGTACATTCAACCAAATAACATGTAGCAATGTTTATTGAGATTATATATAGAATAAAAATATTACTTAAATAGATAAACAGATACATAGCTATTAGGTAGGTATGGATAGATAGATAGATAGATAGATAGATAGATAGATAGATAGATAGATAGATATTGATAGAAAGATAAATAACGCGAGATGTAGGATGTGAGATTCTTATGTAGAGATGTATAAAACACACATACATTTCTAAATTTTATAGTACATATTAAGCTCTATTAATATTCAGCAATGATTTATTTAACAAAAAAAATCTCTTGAATGTGCAGGGGGAGTGTGGTGGAAAAGATAGTAAGAATGAATTGCAGGGCTAGCTCCACCATTGTTCTGCAGTGAGGGCTGACACTCGGAGATTTCTCTCAGTCTGTGTTCCCACTGACAGATTTATGACGCCCCATAAAACCGGCTTGTTTAAATTCCTAAATCAATCTCCACACTCATTATATAAACTTTACCTTTTATCTGCCTAAAAAGCTTTGAAGCCCTTACCCAGATGGCTGGCTTTGTGGCTGTTTTTTGGGGGCCAATGTCCACAAAAAATGCAAATGTTTTATTTCGGGACTGAGCATGTACCACTCTGTAATGTATGTGTATTATGTATGTGTGTGTGTATATATATATATATATATATATATATATATATTAGAGAAAAAATACGAATGATTCAGTTTATGTTTGATATATATCAAATGCCAGATATAGATAGTTGGCTAGATAGATATATATTGGTTGTCTAGGACACATTGTAACAATTACTTACTTATATATCGTTACAGTGTGTATCACAACATCAGCATTGTGTAGTACAATGGAAACTGAGCTATTGATACTTATGTATGTGTGTAATATATACTATCCCTTTTCCTAACATTGAAGACCCCAGTGTTTTTGTGGAAGGTCATAGTGGTCCTCTGTGTATGGGAGTGAGACCCCCTCCTCCCCTACCCTGTCACGTGATTCATTAAATAATTAATGCAGAGGTTGCAGGATAGATATGTATTCGTCAGGAAAATCGCAGACATGGTCTCCTTGTGTCTGACGTGAAATTCAACTGTCCTTAAAGAACAGCCTATAGCAGATACAGAGAAGGAGAAGAGAGAGAGGGAGAGGGAGAGAGAGGCTGGCATAAAACAAGTGGGATCAGAGCCACACCGTGGGCTGGATTATTGTAAGTAGTGGGGATTCCCTCTGTCTGTCTGTGTCCATGTAAATTTATTGTGTCTTATTAATGTTATTGTCGTAAATGGTGACAAATAGTGATCTTCATTTCCTGCCATCCGTCCTGACTCGCAGCTATGTGTGTTTATACCCACAGAGCCGATCAGACAGGATTTTAAGGTTTATTCCCATACAATGCCCTTGATTTATGACAATAGGGGTGTCAGCGCGGTGCATTGTGTGTTTGTGGGAGAGTTGTGTTGTTTATGATGCTGTCCACACTGAATCATTTCTCAGGATCAGCCTCTGATGAGAATCTCAGCTTTCCCTCCACTCCTATCCACGAGCACTTGCCTTACATTGCCACTTAAAGGGACATTGCTGGCCTGGGGTCTCACATTACCACGCAGCAAGTAGGCAATGGTGGGAGATATTGTGTGTCCTAAAGGAAAGTTTACACTTTTATTCGTTTCTATAGACACAACACACAAGAATTATGTGTGGAGAGAACTGAGCACAAAGTGGGTGCCTCAGGTACCAGCATGTAGTCATACCCTCCGATGTCTGTCACTACCTGCTGTCTCTCTCTATATATAGAAACACTATTCATTCATCACAGTGAAATAATAAATTCACTAGGATACTTTCATGGACAGAGCAAAGGGTATTGCAGAGGAACAAAGGCAGCCAGGGGCAGGTGAAGCGTTATACATGGGCTACATACCATTCAGCCCAGGTATTATACAGCACCAAACCATATACAAGCAAGAAGCACCATGAAAGGAGAGGCAGCAAAATCAGACGACCAAGGGGCAGTTAATATAGCATTTGACTAGTGTAAAACCTCTAGATCGGTTACTACATATATATTTTGGCTGCAGGGAGGAAACACTAATATAAATTAGCATCAGCGCCAATATAGTAATACCAATACAGTATCAACCCCAATATAGTAATACCAATACAATATCAGCGCCAACATAATAATAGCATTAGTAATACAATATAAGCGCTAATACAGTAATAAAAATACAGTATCACCGCCAATACAATAGCAATACAATATAAGCGCCAATATAGGAATAGCATTACAGTATCAGCGCCAATTCAATAATAGCAATACAGTACTCACAATAATTGACCAAGTCAACCACAGAACACAGGCGCTGCTCACAATGATGTCACACATATATATATATATATATATATATATATATATATATATATCATTCAGTTATCAATTTCGAACAAAATTCGTTACATTTTTTACCTAAAAGAGTTGATTTATGACAAAACTGCAAAAAAAATGATTGTAGGCAGAAGGCTGTAGAAGACCCAGAATCTTTCATGATGTCATAACGTCTATATATCTCCTTCCAGTTGCAACAATATCTATCTTTCTATCCCCAATTATCTATCTATCTATCTATCTATCTATCTATCTATCTATCTTCTGTCTATCTATATGTCTGAGTCCAATGGATAATACATAATGGCACAAAGATGTAGGTCGATTTCACACTGTGGGGCAAACACAACAATACACTATCGCTTTATCCCTCTAGTTAATAATTTACAACGGTATATATATATATATATATATATATATATATATATATATATATAGACTGTTCACATCATAACCCATGCTCAAGATATACATCCAAGTAACAACAGGGTTATTATCAGGAATGCCTTTGTGAAGAAATGTAAGGCTCCCCCAATACATAACCATATGTACACAGATATGTGTACTCTCAGTAATATGTGCAGACAATCATATATGCACTTAAAAAATGTATATATACAACCGTATGTACACTTATCAACATGTAGGCAAAATCATAAGCACACACTATCATATGTACAAATAATGTATATGCACAATCATATGTACACAATCTTCTGTACAATTAATGTGTATGCACAATCATAAGCACATATAATCATATGAACAAATAATGTACTGTATATGCACAACCATATGCTCACACAATTATATGTATACGTAATGTTTATGTACATATGTACAATCACATACGCACAATCATGTGTACACTTGATGTATTTGCACAATCATATGCTCACACAATCATATGCATACGTAATGTATAAGCACAATCACAAATACGCACAACCATAGACAGCTATTTTTCCAGAGGCGTCCAAACATGTCAGTGTCTTTCTTGTACAAGGAATGGTTACGATTCCTTAATTCTTATCTTGTTTTGATGAAATACTTATTCTTCTTATTATTATTATTAATAATATAATCCATTATAGTTTTTAATTACATATCACATGGTAAGCGTGAGAAGGGGCAATATTACTTCATAGTATAACAGATATTTATTTAAGAAGGGAGACATAACAGGAAACATGACATGGAATGTCAAAAGGGAGAATGGAAAGGTGTGGATGAAGGGAAATGAAAGAAAGTAGAGAGAGCTATGGGGGTATAGGGAAAAAGTCAGAGGTGACTGAGATTATAGTGTGCAGTAAATTACTAATGAAGAATAGAAAACTATACCATACCTTGTATGGAGAGAGACAAAGAGAGAGGGAGATAAAACAAGGAGATACCCAGAGGGTTCATATGGCGAATAGACTACAACAGTAAGAGGTGTGTTTAGGACAAAAAATAGTACTCTGTGCTAATATGTTGATATAGTTTTTTGATGATGATGGTTGTTAATGTCTAGCATAAAAATTATGTTATTACTATGTTTTACGTTTTGGCTCTGTTCACATAGCAGTATTTTGCTTTAGCATTTGTAAGCCAAAACCGGAAGTGGAGCTCACAGAAAGAGAAAAGTATACTGAACAGATTTGTTCCTTTTCTGTGCTTTGAACTCACTCATAGTTTTGTCCTACTGTGGGTTTTGTAGATTCTGTGTGGTGTATGTCTGTCTGTAGTGTATTTCCAATGGCTCAGTTCACACTTATCAATCGTCCCATGTGGTGTGATCTCAGTTATGAACATACTGAGAAGAACAATGCATGGAGGATCATACCACATATGCCTGCAGATCCATGTAAATGTGAACAGGGCTAACATCAGAATGTCTTATATGGTCTATTTGTGGTGTACAAGGCTTTATATAGTCACTATGGAGAAGAGGCCAAGACATGGAGGTGTGTGTTATTGCACAGCTACTGTGCATGTGGTCTATGTGTTTATTTGTGAGTATACTTGTATGTCTATAGTGTATACAGTATCTAAAACAAATGTATTTCAAGGTGTTGTGAATACAAGCATGAATCATGTTTGTGTGGGGGGTATGTATGTCTGTAGTGTATACAGTGTGATGAAATGTGTGTTTTGAGAGTATATGTCTGATCAGTGTAGGTGTGTCTTATATCTTTGTGTGGTTTAATATGTGTCAGGATGGGTAAGTGGATGTACATGCATATCTATAGCATATATATCTCATGGTGCATATTTACGCTAGGATCACAACTTCCGTTTTTACAGGAGCCATGACGGATATGACAAATCTATTGTGTAACAGATCCTCGCAGATCCTAATGGATCTACTTGACTTGGCTTTGTGCACAATAGACTGCTGCCTTCAGTTTATAATGAAGCTTTGATAGTATTGCCAAAGTCATTTCCAATCTTATACAGTACATGCAAACCGAAAAACCATATTGCCTTTAATGGCTCGACTAGGGATCCATTGGTAATAGCACCGCAGATTGCGCTATTCCGGCTGCCAAATATACCATAAAGGCTAACAAAGTCAGAGTGGATGCTCTCAACACAGATGTGAACAGTCTTATAAGATTCCTCTGTTCAGTTTCAGTATTTTATTTATTTATTGGGGGGGGGGGGTCAGAAAATCACAGCAGACTATACTATTCTAGCTTTCACAAACCAAGGTACAGCAGACAGAACAAAACCGCGACAACAGTGTGAACAAAGGTATATTCACACATGCAGGTTCTGCGTTCCTTCTGTCTTTTCAAACGCGTTTTTTTAAGACAAACCCTGTTATAGATGATAAAGAAAGAAAATCATATAAATAATAGATACTGAAAATCTTTTTTTTTTTAATCCACTTAAGTTTTTGGCTTCGCAAACTACATTAATAAACCTAATCTAAACCTGATCTAAATCTGTATGATGGATAAACCCTAAGACATGTTCACACATATTCTATTAATTTATTTGGGACAAACAGCTGCCATGGTGCATTCGTTTACATCAGCTGTAAATCCTCAGAAGATAAGATTATGTGCAGTGTTGTGTACCTTGTATTGTGTGTGGGTGGTTTATGGCTTTTGGGGTATATGTGTGCACAGTTGGGTGATGTACATGTGGTTTTTTTTTTTTTCAAAGAGCCATGTGGTTCTTACATTTGGGAATCCTGTGTTTCCAATTACATACAGCATTTCCGTTACATTTGTCACCTCCTTAGCTTTTGGCAAAGGTACAACAAACGAATAAAGAATAGCATAGTGCTAATGTGTGAAAAACAGCAGTTCCTGGTTAATATTTGATTTACAAGTGACAACACAATAGACCCCTCTACTTCCAAGAAGAACACAAGGCGCCCGTGAATTTCGATCTCTCTCTCCCACTCTAGCTATATTTATGTCTATTAATCCATCATAATATGTATCTGCAACACAGACACAAATATGTATCTACCTATCATATATTAAAATGCATCAATAGCATATATTATGATAGTATATCATACAAAATAGTCTGAAATATTGAAATTTCGTTTTTTGTCCTATAATATTAAGCTTATTTGTTGTCAGATGTCACAAACGAAATATTAATGCAGAGAACGAATCATTTAAAGCAAACATCAAATTCAACAATGTTTTAACAAGACGCCTGCATTTTATATGTTCTATAGCCCCAACATCTCGACATAAAATTGTGAGTTTACAGAAGCTATTTTTCCAGTCTGGTCTCTGATTTCCTGAGGCAAATCAGTGCACATGTGTACAAAAATATCACCATACAGCAGGAACATGAAACCGAAGCTTGATATTTTCGCAGAAAATTGTCTTCCATTAAATTTCCCTTGCCTCGGAATTATTCTCTTTGCCTCCAGCTAAGTGGAATATTTTTACCAAG
Organism: Leptodactylus fallax; assembly: GCA_947044405.1. Classification (NCBI taxonomy): domain Eukaryota; kingdom Metazoa; phylum Chordata; class Amphibia; order Anura; family Leptodactylidae; genus Leptodactylus; species Leptodactylus fallax. The sequence goes on along the minus strand of CAMRHE010000404.1, from coordinate 791,412 downwards.
CGGTTCATCTGCTCAGGAATGAAATCTGAGACAAACCACAAGGTCCTCGGTGACCTTAATGTAATTGATTTTATCATAAATCATCAAGTTGATGAAGAAACAAAGTTTTCATTGAAGTAAATTGATATTAATGGAGTTTTTTTTGTAGGAAATTTAAAGTACCTTTGTTGTTGTTCTGTGTCTGGGTGAATCTCTAGTTTTCTGGTAAGGACATTGCTGCCTGGTTAGCTCTGAATATTTTCCTAGGAATAGATTTACGATCATAGCATGGCTTTATGTTTGATGATACAGTACATAGTAGTCTACTTATTACAATGATGATGTGTAAAAAGAAGTGCTGTGTCTACTGAGGCTCTAATAATGATCTCTAAATAATGGGACGCCTGAAATATAAAGTCAATACTTGTCGCTTCTAGAAGATCTAAAATAGTGAGGGCTGTGACCTATGATTTAGAGACCTTACAAAGAGACGACATAACAATAAGAACATAGATACTCGGTTAAACATTAACAGCCACAGAGCCTTCTAGCCTGGTTATAGATTAACCTCCAAAATACAGACGTAGATGAGAGGACATTTACAGAGAAGTCTGATCCAAAATCCAATCGCTTCGGAGGTGAAATTCAAAACTTTATCCAAAAGGTTTAGAGAAGGAAGGGGAAAAATATCCCTTCAAAGGCCAAATATTTTGGCAAATTGGAGATTCCAAAACATAAGTCTGGTTCACTTTGATTTGACTTCTCTCCCCTGTTTTGAAGCCACCTTATTCTAAAGGACACCATAACCATTACTGGTCAGATCCCTCGTGGAAGTGAGTGGGATACAGCCAGGAACTGTTCTTGGCTAGGTTAATATGAAGCGTGGGTGTGAGCCAACCCACCTCCCCTAGACCCTCCAGCAAAGTGCAGAGTAAGGTTATCACTTTAGAGCAGAGGACTCCAAGCTTCCAGCAGATGCAGAGCTTTGAAGAATAGATCCTTAAAGAAGCTGGAATTTTATCTACTATCCTGTCCTCCTCACATTCCTTGGTTGAGTTCACTTTACTCGGGTGTTCACCCACCTCAAGACATTGTCCTGGCCTTGGAGATGAAAGCAAACAGGCAAAATCGCGACCAAATGCAGAGAACACTCACAAATCGTCTGGCACCCTGAGCAAGGTTGTCCCACTTTTTCTGGCCTTCACTTGGGCGATCTGAGCTGAGATCAATGTGTTGCTCTGCCACCAATCTCAGGTCACCAGCTATGAGACCTTTGCAGGAGAGGTGACCTTTGAGGGAGGTTGGGTGAGGCCCTACATGTAACTGCAAGCTCCAATAATAGTCTGTAAAGCCAATTCACTGGAGGTGAGTGACTGCACACATCTAGGTAGGCTTTGATGGTTTTTAATGGCATCTGTTACAATATTAGCTTCTCTATTGTCGGGTATGGCTGAATAATATGCATACTCGGCTGTTGAGTTCGGTGCCGATCCGTTACAATGTGCAAGCTCCTTCCAGGCTCTGGGGTTAGCTCCGTTTTTTATCTTTATAGTAATAATTTTTCTCTTTAATCTAGAGGGGAATGAATAATTAAGTGGCCGTGATGCCTTGTGTAGCCTGGTGCCAGGGCCACGTGTAATAAAGAATATATAGCCAGCAGCCCCTGCTTTACTGTGCGGAGGTCACAGTGATTTGTGATGGTTTTACACACGGTATAAATGTGTGCTAATAATATTTAAAGACCAGTAACTCACAGGCTGGAGAAACATTATAGATGAGATCTGATATATATCACACCAGTCAACGCTAACCACGTGCCTGCCACAATGAATATACACCACTATGTGTAATATATTACACCTAACACCTCTCTCTTCACTATGTGCTTCTTGTAATTAGCATCTTATACAGCAAATTATGAGCATAGACTGCTAGGCCTCAGGTCTCACTCCTATGTCTGGGGCCTGTTGGTATATATAGTAGGACTAGGAATATATTAAATAGGACCCTGATCTGCACACTAACCAAAAAAATATTGTTATTGTGGGCAGGTTTTACTCTTTTACTATATGCTACATAAGCAGGGATATGCAGGAAGACAATGTAATAAACCTGCGCAATGGGGTTGTTTAGGATTAGTAACTGTGTGTCTCTTTGATTCTGCAGGCATCTTCCCTTGTCCATTATTGTTGAAGTTTGATATTTATTGGACACGACTATTAATCTGGTAAGTGCAATGATTTGTTTATTAATATGACATTGACATGGTTTTATCTTAAAACATGTATGGATGTAAAGCAAATGGTGGAAACATGGACAATTTGAGAATGTTACACTAAAGTAAAATACATAAAATTGGAATTGTGGGATCTGGGTTAGCTTTTATATCCATAGGCCAGAGCCAGGAGACTTTCACACAATATTGTACATAAGCAATGCATTGTTAATGGTAGCCGGTCCTCTTAACTATCATTATGAGATAGGTCTCTCAAGTATACTTATATTCATAAGGTGTCAGTGATTACTGGTTAGATGAGTGTATAATAAGCTGGGACAATCAACACTTCCCCATGTCCATATAATGTATATAGGATGTACTGATTGCATTTTATATAGCTTTATGGGTTGGGAATCTTGATGTATATTATGACCTGTTGTAGAAAGTATAGAAATACAATCATATGGCATTCATGGCTATGGTCATATCAAATACAATTAATGTATGTAGTATGGTGTCATATATACTGTATGACATGATATGAGAGGATAGTGTGTGTGAGAGAGAAAGAAAGATAGATAGATAGATAGATAGATAGATAGATAGATAGGGATAGATATTGATACATCACTTTCTATGTAAAAAAATGCATATATAACACAAGAAGTGGAGATACCCATAGTAACCAATCAGATCTTAGCCTTAATTTTTCTAACACCCTTTGGAAGATGAGAAGTCCTGACTGGTTGCCATGGGTAACACTTTTTATTTTCACCAGCCAATAGTGTATAGTTATGGTTATGTGCTGGCAATAGTTTTTTTTCCATCCCAGAGTGGAATGTCTGCCATACAAGTTTTATTTGAGTCTGGGGCCTACAATCTTCCTCCTACTAAGAGTCTGAATGAAATGTGTACTTAGTAGTGCCTTTTGTTAGTATAATCTCACCATGTCTCTCATTAACTGCATACTTTGATATATGAGTCTAACTATGTCTTTTTTTTTAACTACATACAAAGATAGATTTTATGGTATATCAACTGTATTTGCCAGATTTTTTTTTTCTTTTTTTTTTTTAATGTTCATAACATATTGTTGACCCCATTGAGTTCACTATAGAAATACCAAGATAAACACACTGCAACAATTTTATCTATCTATGTAGCTATCTGTATATTATCTATTTAGCTATCTATCTATTTATAGCTATATATCCATCAATGTATGTTATCTATCTTTCTATTTCTTTCTCTCTTTCTCTCTCTCTCTCTCTCTCTATATATATCTGTCTAACTGCCCTTTTATAGCTATAAATCCATTCATGTATCCTTTGTCTATTCATAGTTATATATCCATCCATGTATCTATCTATCTATCTATCTATCTATCTATCTATCTATCTGTATCTCTATCTATCTATCTATGTGGCAGTTTATAGACTCTATAGTCTTTTAACTTGAAAGAGAATGGGTTCCATATGACACAGTTGGAATTTGCCTGCTAAACAAATGGATGTAATCTCTAAACACCCACTTATTTATATCAAAGGAAAACTACAGTAAACTACGTTTACTTGCTGGGGGTAACTCCTGGTGCTGCAAGTGTTAGAGCACAGCATGAAAACAAGCAAAGGCCCTGCTGAGTTCTGCCAGGTGGTGCACACACCTCTCCTGTCACACAGACACCTCCACACATCCAGTGCTTTAACTCTCTGCTAGCCTGAGGGCCTCACTGTCATGTGGTAATGAAAGGGTTAGACTCCAGAGAGCGCTATACAGACCCGACTGAGCTATCCAGGAATCACTGTACATAAGGAATTCTAGCATTTCTCAAGACAAGTCTTAAAATGTGTTTATAAGTAGGTGACTCTTATTTTTTTTTATTGCTGACACCTCCTTGCAAGGTCATGCCCCCCCTCACCAAAAAAAAAAATAGAGTCTAAAAACATTTAGTTAAGTCTCTTTTTCTCCTAGTTAGATATGTAAGAGAATATGTGCATTATAAACTTAGTTATATAATATACTTCAAGGGAGGAGGGGGCACACTGTGCATTAACCCCTGCTGTGCCACATGTACTTGTCAAGTATTGCTGGGTAATGCATTGCGTGCCCCCGTGGAGGTGCAGGGGTTAAACTGCAATGGCTGTGAAAACAACTAGACGCCCTGGATGTAAAAGCGAAGCCAGGATGTAGCAGGCAGAGTAGGTGAGTAGAAGGGGTCTATTAGCATAGACTGGCACCTAATTGAGCAGTAGAAGAGAGAGCTCCAGCTACCTCCACGACTAGGCCTCTGTCCACGTCTGTAATTAGCATAATCCCTCAGTGGTGACGCTGTGTGTAGACGAGAGCATTAACAGCCGATGACTTGTGGTGTAAAAAGCAAATGGTGATTTTTGGTGTAATTATCTGCTCGCCTTATTGCTGGCACATTGGAAGATATTGGCTGGAGGATGCACGATTTCTGGAAGCAGCAGAGGATCTGAGGCCATTGTTAGCAGGGAGAGTAGGGCGGTGTATAGGGCAGCCTTGAAGCTTCAGCTTGTCCATTGAAAGCCCTGAGATTAGCACGGATCTTCTCCCAGCTCTGCCTGCTCTCTCCCTTGCCCGTGTCCTCATGCTTCTCGCCAGGCTGCCAGGGAGGACTCGCTGCCTATTGATTGCGCTGGAAGTGGATATATATGATGTCTGCTAGTGGTTTGCTCTTCAGAGTCTGCTAAGGTAAGCTGGACCCAAATAGTCTATCAGTGAATGGCGGAGTCTGTGTCCCAGTGATTTATGACCATATGACTGCAATCTCGGTTCAAGAAGAGTTCACAGCTGCCTTTAGCTCCCCTCCGCTCACACACTTTCCCTATGTCTTAGCTGCTCATTAAACCTCTATTTACTGCAATCTGTTTATGTGAATTATCGAAATTTCATGTAGCAATACAGGAGCTATAATTCTGTCATAGAGACTTGTGCTGAGACAGCCCCATCAAGGTGCGCACAGCCTGCGCCTATTGTCTTATGCTTTGTCACTCACTAATATTCTCACTTTCATTTCTCATTCTATTTACTTTTATTTCATACATCAAGACAATATGTAGTCTCTTGCAAAGGTTAAATAATGTCTGTCTATTCACTATATATATATATATATATATATATATATATAAGTTTGTGTGTTTATATAGAAAGTATTCATTATCAATGTCAAGCTTTTTTTCATTTCCTACCTATTTAATCACCCATATAACAAAGTTACAATTGGCCCGATAAATAATAATAACGCTCATGTTATATACAGTAAAAAAAAAAAATGTAACAATCGTTTTCTAAGTGCCTGAGAAGATGGGGGCAGTGTCAGCTAATTGGAACAGCATAGCATTTAATATTTATTATTCAGGTAGAGAGTTTTTCTTTAACAATTCCTTGGAGTAAATAATTAGGATTCCGACAAAGATAAATGAGCGACATTTGTGACGTGTGGAGAGATGAGGAGCAAGAGCTGCCCAGACCCAGAGAGTCTACCTCTCTCTCTCTCTCTTCTATCTGACATTATTATATGATTCCAAACGTTTTATTATCTCACACAAAACAACTCATGTGGTCACAATATTTAGTGCTGTACAATAACAAGGCCTCCTGTGACAGATCAGAGGCACACTGTAAATGCTGACTGTCTACAAAACCAAAAATATGCGTTTATTTATATTTAGATGTTTCTACATGTATGTATATATATATATATATATATATATATATATAAAAATTATAGTAACACACATACAGAATTGTATTGTTTACCTCTTTCATATATATATATATATATATATATATATATATATATATAAAAAATCAGTATACCATTGTATATTTCGTTATGCCTATATTTTTGAAGCCTCATACATACTTTTAAATTCATTCTGTATTTTTATCTATAAGGAGATATTGTGTTCTGAACCTTGAGTTTTTTAGCACTTGGATATTAAATGGATATTGTGCTTTTATTTAGCGTTTATTGGAGAAAGATATTTACTAATAAAACATTGCAACTCGGAAAATGTAGCTAAGGTATTTGAAGCACAAAGAAAGATGCAGTTGTGTTTTTTTTTTTTTGTTTGTGCTGGTGAGGAATAAAAGGAATTGTGGAGCTGTTTGAGGTCTCCCGGCTGCTCGATTGACCCTCATACATCATAGCACTGGGCTCAGGACAGCAGCTATTATCCTGGATTCTTCTGCTATAGATGAACGCTCCGGGCACAGGCTGCTTTGCTAGTTTTTCTGGTTTCAAGGAGTTTTATTTGGCAAACTGAGAACGAAAGATAAAGAGACAAGAGAAGCTTAAATGTTTATTATGCAGAATTTAAGAATGTGTCTTCTAGGTAAGCCCCAGCATCTTAGAGGTTTATCTTTAGCCCTGGTATATATTTCTTTGGATGGAGTGATACATTTTTCTAGTTTTCAGGATTATAAACTGTTGATCAATTATATGATTCATGTCATTAATGAGGATTTCCCTGATATATTACCAGAATAGATCTGCGCTCCTTATAAATTGTGATTATTTACTAAAGTGCCGATACTGATATAAATCAGGCAGGAAATAACCATAATATTATATTATTTCTATAGATTTCGATGGAAATATTATAAATATGGTTTAGTCTTATGGCAAATGTTTTGCAGCCTTTGTAATAAGATAGACTTTATAAATGTGTGCATTGTGTTTTTGTTCTCCTAGGTCTCCTCCAACAAATACAAAGGATATCCGTGCCAGGTGACTGCGGGGTGCCAATGTTATTCTGTAAGGGTGGGGACACCCTCCAAGTAGGTGACAACACGTTTTGGGGATCCAGGAGATGCAGAAAGCATCCTACTATGACAACCCCACTCTCTTTGGAGGCTACTCGTACCAGGCAGGTGGTCTGGGTTATGATGGGCCACAGCAGTCTTTTGCGACTTCTTCTCACCTCGACAATGATTTCCAGCGTTCATCTTGTTCCTTACAATCTCTGGGACACAATGGCCCTTTGGCTAAACCTAAAAACATAAATGGAAGCTGCATGCGCCCCAGCCTGGCATCTGAACACCACCAGGCCTCTTCTCTCTCTCCCCAACCGAATCCCAGTGCAACTCCAAGTAACAGCAGCAGTGCCCAGTCTGGAGCCAAGTCCTCATCGGTAAAAACACAGGTCCCTTCCAATACAACCAGCAAACAGATCTTTCCATGGATGAAGGAGTCCAGGCAAAATTCCAAGCAAAAATCCAGCCCCCCTGCCACAGGTACTAAAGCCACCATACACATATTGCGTCAGTATACCCTACCTCTATTTACTATGTAGCTCAGTGTTATCGATGGGTGCCTAGAAGCAGCCATTTTGTTTTGGGATGAAAGTGACTACACTGTTTTTATTATTAAAAAATAAATAAATAAATAAATTAGTTGCCTGAAGTTCAGAAAATTATCTGTCCCCTTAGTTACTATTTTATCTCTAATATGTCAATCTGTGTAATACATATTTGACAATTGCAATAGCAAATCTGTCCACAAGCTTCACCATCAATGGCTAACTCCATTCCATTCACCTTTATATTAATTATTTGCCTGGTCACATGTCCTATATATATAAATATATATATAGTAATAATTTAACCAAGAGATAGACAACATTGTACTGTAGACCCTAAACAACAATTGTCTATCTGTGTTAGACAATGACAGGGAATGTGATGGTCAGTACCTGAGGCTATTTAATGTGTTGTTATCTGTGAAGAAATAATAATTGAATCCTAGATAAAGGTCATAATGCAACTGCCTACACTGCTTGATCAAATCTCCATACAGCAGGGCAGCTTTGGGGGGCAGAGCTCTTAATAAATGCCAGGCTTATGAAGTGCAGACTAATGTGGGAAAGGCCAGGTCTGGGCAAAGCATGTTAGAGAATTTATTATGGAATAATGCTTTCAATTTCTGAGTGGAGTAATTATCTTTTATTTCATTTGTAGCTGCAGAGAGCTGCAGTGGTGACAGGAGCCCCCCGGGTTCCTCTGCCTCCAAGAGAGCACGCACGGCCTACACCAGTGCACAGCTAGTGGAGCTGGAGAAGGAGTTTCACTTTAACCGCTATCTGTGCAGACCCAGGAGGGTGGAAATGGCAAATCTGCTGAACCTCAGTGAAAGGCAGATCAAGATCTGGTTCCAAAACCGCAGAATGAAGTATAAGAAGGATCAAAAGGTAAAAGGGATGTCATCATCCTCAGGAGGACCTTCACCAACTAGCACTCCACCTTTGAGCATGCAATCCTCTGCAGGTTTCCTGGGATCCATGCACTCAATGACTGCAAATTATGAGGCACCTTCCCCGCCTACCTTTAATAACAAACCCCACCAAAATGCCTACTACCAGACCCCAGCAAAAGGGTGTCCTTCCCAACAGAAGTATGGAAACACAGCTCCAGAGTATGATCACCATGGCTTACAAGGGAATGGAGCCAGCTATGTCTCTCCTAGTATGCAAGGGAGCCCAGTGTATGTTGGGGGGAACTATGTGGATTCTGTGCCAGCACAAGGCCCTTCTATGTATGGTCTTAACCACCTTGCACACCAGCCCAATAACATGGACTATAGTGGCGCCCCTTCCATGCCAACCAGCCAGCATCATGCACCTTGTGAACCCCACCCAACTTACACAGAGCTCTCATCGCATCATCAGGGAAGGATCCAGGAAGCCCCTAAACTGACCCATTTGTGATTTCATGTGGAAATGTTTAGACTGTAGGGGGCGCTGAGCGAAGGCACTGCCTACGGATCAACCAGAAGCATTTGTGTTGATCTCCTATTATTGTATTTTTTACATTTTTTACATTCTGGATATTACAGGATTCTAATATGCACTGTAATTTAACCACAATCTCATCAATACAAGTGCTTCTAAAAGGCTGTGTTTTTGCTTAATGGGGAATGATTTATTTTTAGTATATATGTCGTGTGGAATAATATTGGCCCACATATTTGGCATTTGTTATTCCATCCTACTAGTAGTCCACTAGTGGTATATGACAAAAATCCTAAAACCCATTTGGTCAGTAATAGGTTTGGACATAGTAGTAAAATCCCATACTGATCTGAAAGAGCCTGGATCATTTTGTTTGTATGCCCATAGCTGATCATATATTTATTGTTCTGTACATTCAAGTAACAGGAGAAATATTACTTTGTAGTAGTAGGAACCTAGGCCTTAAGATCGAAAGAACAATGTACTATCTAGATCATTGATTTTTGGTGTCAGTTCTCTGTTACAATATATGGGTTCCAAAATCAAAAGTCCAATAATTGTTGGCCTTTCCTGAAGGCCACAAATAATACTCTTGTCTTATCGTGAATACAGGGTAAATAGTATACTATACTATACTAGGAGATGTCTGCTCACCAATCTAAGCACAGTGAATTCTGCTCAGTGTTTGCTAAGCTATCTGTGTGGACATCTCGCTTGCACTTCGAGTTTACAAGGGTGAGAGCAGCCCCGAAGCCCAGCTCACCCAGACCTGGAGATTGTCAGGCTGGTGTGATCATGCGTAGAAATATTTATTAATGCTGCTTATGGAATCCGTTGAAACAATTATTTTTTTCTCATTTTTGTATTATTTATCCAGCATATTAACGTATTTATGAAATTTAAGAAGGAAAATGTACTTTTTGTATTTTCTTGTTCTAAAGGTTGTGTTTCCCTGTCATTGTAAAATATTGCCTATTTAATTCTAGTATTTTAGAGAGATGTTAGTTTGTTTTCTTGTACTAATGGGTAATGTAACTACTCCTACTGGAGGCATGGGAAGACTCATCCAGCTGTTATTGTCTAGCCATGAATAGGGAGGCTGCACAAAACCCTCTGGAGAACTCTTTGTTCTTGTAGGTCATTTTATTTGCAAACAAATATGTCTGTTATAAAAAAAAATCCTGGAATAAACTTTGTGTTATAAAATCATCTTTATGTATTAGTTAGTTCAGTTCTTGGGACAGATACCAGACAGCCTGCTTGGATTCTGTATATGCGTGAATTTAGGAATGTCAATATTTGCTCTGAACTATTAAGCTCCATGTATGGAATCCTTGTAGGTTGAGTTGTTTGTTGAATGTAAAAGAAAGAAAGTATATGAAAAAAAAACCCAGACCCATTGATACTGTTGATTCTCCTTGAATATAACTCAACACAGACAAAAATACAGGAAAAGAAATGAGATGGAAGGTGGCAACTAACACACAGGCTATAAATATATATTTACTGGTGCTGAAAATGCTGGAAAGACATTAGAAGTGATTTAACCCTATTTATATGCAGGATTGTTACGCTTCCACATAGGATATTAATCTTATGCATGTTTTATGCAGGCTGTGATGGAGCTTACTTGTTCTGGTGCAGTAGCAAAGTAATACTAATAGTAATAATAATAGTAGTAATAATAAACATTACCATAAATTGATATATGCGGAAAAAATGCACTATTTTGTCTGGCAATGAAGGAGTTAAAATTATAGCAGAGAGACAGTCAAAGTTTAACACTCAAAAATCTAAAACTGCAGGTCAATAACAAGCGATCATAGCAATTGTATGACATAAAAGGAGAAAAAGTGGGAAAAAAGTAAGAACGAGCGTCTCCGGTATTGAGATTAGATTACAGCTGTAGTGAGAGAAGCAGAAGAAGAGTTTAATACAGACTGAAGAGGGTGTAAATATGGATTCTAGGGGGTAACCATAACACTTGAAATGTACAAATCAATGTGAAAGATATGTAGAAGAAAACATGAGTTCAGACAACTGGTCAATATATACGTAACGTTTAATACAATGAATGGAATGCAAAATTATCAAGCATGGAACAAAATATCGTGCATGCTCCCAAATCGGATTTCTATTGTTGTACAGTCTATAGATTTATCCCCTGGCAGCAGATATATCCTTGCCTGTTCGGTCCTCATTAAATTTGTGTCAGATGTAATCCTCAAGCACTACAGACACACAGCAGTCTGTACATTAAATTACACTTATTTGTTCTTGGCTGGTACATAAGAACACTGGAAAAGTCCAGAATGTAGCAGTGTATCCAGAAGGAAACGCACCGACTCCTTCCCTGAGAGCAGGCTGTACAATAGAATAGACGCCATGTTTATCTGCAAGGAAAATGGCGATTCTGGAGGATGAAAGGGAACAGATTAAAGCCATTGTGCTCACAGCCCCTCACATTTCTAGTATACCTGCAACAATATGAGACACAGTTAAAACAGGAATACAGCACAGGAAACAACATAAAAAGTGTACATTATATTAACTATTTTAACGAAACTGGGCAAACTACCTTATCATATACAATATCTTCTATCTATCTATCTATCTATCTATCTATCTATCTATCTTTTTTTTCTTCTGTCTAATCTATCTATCTATCTATCTATATATCAATCATCGATCTGTTTCCCATACAATATCTTCTCATATATTATACAGTATATTTACACCATACTATTTACATTAGTAATATCTATAAAAATAGATAATTTTCTAAATATATTTTCTATATATCAAATATTATCTATCTCATTATTTTCATATATATCAATTATCTACCTATCTCATACCTATTTGATATATATATATATATATATATATATATATATATTATCTTTCTCTTATTTCATAGGTATGTATCAATTCTCATCTCTCCAGCCTGTAAAACATTATAGAAATACAGTTTTAAATAATACTTACATTTTGATGGTTTCTGATACGAATATTTTGTAATTTGGACATCATTGTACATGTTCATTGCTTTAAAATATATATATATATATATATTTCCTCTTACCTCAGGTCTATGTGTATCACCAAATGGAAAAGCTTTAACAATACTATGGACATATGTGTACAAGCCCTGACCCCATCCCCCACCTCTAAAAAAAACCCATATATTTATATATTTTTTTTATATAGCTTAAAATATAAACGCAGCAGTTGTGGCTCCAGGGTAGAAGATAAAACATTGGTTTCTGCTTTCCACACTCTGTTCTGCAACATAAAAAAATGGAAATTAAGAATTAGAGTTATAAAAAGGTCCGACCACATTCTAAACAAGTTGGAGAGAGAAAACAGAGTCCTTCTGTGCTGTTAATGTGCCAGGCTCCTCTTGTTATGACCACTTCATCCTCTCTGAGGTTTGCCAGGATTGTTCCTTCTGTACACCCACCACCCACACAGATTTTTTAGGAACAAAAGTTTCCATGCTCCGACCACAGTCAGCCCTGCACCAAGCTGCTAGGAGCTTTAGCCACTGAGACTTTTTCGTTGAGATTTTCAGCCTTCTTGGGTTCAGTTTCCTGATGAGGATTTTGCTTGGGTTTTCTGGACGTTTCCCATGTCCGTAGTAAGACAAGGAGGAATTCTTAGCTGACACTGGCCCCTTCACACCAGAGATTGATCACCCTTCTCCTGTGGCGGCTCAGGAATCTGTGACTCTCCAGCCTCTTCATCAGGATTTACTCCTCAGACTCTTTAAGTGTTTCTCACTTGTCTTGGATATTTCTTTTCCTTCATACGACACAGTTTTAAACGCAATATATTGTTTCTTCTTAATCCTAAACATGGTGGGGAATAAATGTTTCCTCTCCCTGCTTGCCAGCTGGCTCCATTCCTCAATGTTCTCCTGTATACCTCCATACTTGCCCCCATCATGATACATATATAGCCAAATAATAAATGCAGACTACATACAGCAGTTTTGGGAACCCCCACACATTTATAGGAATTAATTCACAGTGATAATGCACTCTGTTTTTTTTTTTTTCTTTCCAGCAGGCCTTCTGTGCCATTGGTCAGTTATAGTCACGTGACCAGGAATTGGCTGTAAGTCGCCCAGTCTCCAGTTTAATACAGCAGGGTCCCCCTACGTCTGATTTATCAGCAATATACAATAATAGGGCCTCGGGATTATTGGGCCCCTAATATTTGCTCTGCCAGCCCTAGGCTGGCCCCGGGCAGCCATGAATTTTGAATTTGAGAGGGAGATCGGGTTCATAAACAGCCAGCCTTCGCTCGCAGAGTGCCTGACGTCCTTCCCTGCTGTCCTGGAGACATTTCAAACTTCATCAATCAAGGACGCGACATTAATTCCTCCTCCTTTTGAGCAAACAATCCCTAGCCTGAATCCAGGATCCGGCAGCCAGCCCAGGACCAGGAGCCAAAAACGCTCAGACCATGGCCTGCTCCAACAGCCTGTACCCCAGCCTGGCCATTTGGCTACAGAGTTCCCCTGGATGAAAGAAAAGAAATCTGGGAAGAAAAGCAACCAAGGCTCTCCTCCAACTCCCCTGTCGGCGCAGGAGTCTGCAGGAGGCTCCCCAGCAGGTCTGTCTTATGGGAGAGACTGGTATTATTTATGTATTGTTTATACCATTCATGTAGGGAGCGGGATTTGCTGCGACATTTTACAGGACAGGGAAGATATGGGCGCTAGGGGTGCTGACAAGTGTAGAACAATAAGTAAGTACATTTATGAAGATGCTACCTAATGTCATAATAGCATTTGTAATGTAAGGAGCTAAGGCAAGGTTAACCCTCCTTCCGCCAGAGGCTTGCAGGCGTCTGCTGCATAGAGACAGGTCATGAGCTATTGAATTGCTGTGTGTCTAGATGGTTAAACCCAGTGATTATTTCTCCAGAACCGCCCGGGATCCAGGACACCAGCGGCAGCTCCAGGAGGCTAAGGACAGCCTACACCAACACCCAGCTACTGGAGTTAGAGAAGGAATTTCACTTTAATAAGTACCTGTGCAGACCACGGCGAGTGGAGATTGCGGCTCTGTTGGATCTCACCGAGAGACAGGTCAAGGTTTGGTTTCAGAACCGCAGGATGAAGCACAAGAGACAAACCCAACACAAAGACCAGCAGGATGGAGATCTGACTTTCTCCAATTTAGAAGACTGCGATGATGGGGATGAGAGTCCATCTTATCAGCAAGGATTAGACAGCAATGACTCTTTAAGGGAGACAGACCCCTACACGTCTGAGACCCCCAAACCCAACACTCAGCAGCTTCCTCCAGGAAAAGAATCCGAACCAAGAAGTCCCCTGTACCCAACACCCACCAGTGAGACTGAGGCCAGAGTAGAGGTGGGTTGCATGGACAATGTGCTCTCAGAAAGCCAGGACAGTTCCTTATTGTCAGAGCTGACTTTATTCTCTGCAGACTCCTGCCTACACATTTCAGATGGCTCCCTCAATAGTCCCGTCCACTTCTCCCAGGAAGATATCGACTTTCTCACTAGCACACTTTGCAGCAAAGATCTCCACAATCTAGACTTTTAAGCAGTTCTTGATATTATTATTATTAATATTATTATTATTATATTTTGTTTGACATTGCCAGTCTCTGGAGCCAGAGGATTTCATTTCTATATGTTTCATGTATTTATTTTTAGGCAATTCCACGAGGTTTATTGCTATTTGTCATATTTATATTTATGCATATTAATCATTTTTTTTATTTTTGGGATTGATAATTTGAAAACTATCAGGATTAGAAATTAATAAACGGATTTTTCAACGACTTTAGTGACGTCTCAGGAAATCAGATGTTGGTTAGATCTATTAGGTACAAGGCTTACGTTATAGAGTATTTATTTGAGGTTTATTAGCTATTTTCTAATTATTTATTTGACTTTATTTTCATAGATGAAATGTATTTATAATACTCCGTGTGCAGTTTTGACACGTTAATAAAAATACAATTATTCTGAGGCTTTATTGCTTTTATTATTACAATATCCCATTTCCCCAGTGATCCCCACAGCTTGTACAGTGTTTTAGGTTTTATATCATGCTTCTAAATAACACATGATATTTATATATGTGAATAATCACATACAATGCGACACATTCCAGCGGTTATGTTCGTCTGTTTTGTCGTACAATAGACGCACTGCTGGGTGCATATACTTACACAGATTTTAGTAGGATTCTATGGGTTTTCTACATATGTTCTTGTGAAATCTTAAACGAAAATATTGTATATGAATATGTGATTATAATTCAACAAGAAATATCATTTGGTGTAATCACTTCTGATCACATTTACTATCGAGTCGATGTGAACATTTTGATAAATATCATTATAAAGGCACAGTAGATGAGAGCTCTCAAAATGGCGCTGCTAGTGGAGGCCTGCAGACAATAAGCTCTGCCACGCACACACCCTACACACAGGGTCACACAACACACTCACACACACACTTACTCCTACATAGAAAGCATACACCAGTAAAATTCACTCTTTTTTTCCTAGTAAATTTCCAGTCTAGCCAAATACAACAATGCTGAAGGCAGGATGCGAGCTGTGAATTGTAGGAGCATTTATTGGAGGTAGGGGAGCGCCGCCATTCTTTTGAGGGTCCAGTTTTTGACAATCTGGGATGCACAGTAAACCTGAGTCTACACAACATCTGTGCATAAAATATTAATAGCCTTCAAATAACCCCCTAGAGATCCATCTGATCTTAGAGATATGCACACGTCTAGTGTAAAATGTTTATATTATAGCGGAATTGGGGCATTCGTGTCTATTCACATCTCCCATAAATTGTATTGATGTATTTACCTCCATAGAGCATATATCAATGTGCTCAGCTGGTTGCCTTACAATCACTGAATTGTAAAGCCTGCACAAAGCAGGAAATACACAGATACTAGGTAGCTACTAAGAATATGCTTCTGGTTATATAGCATAAATGTAAGGGAAAGATGAGAGCTAGATATAGAGATAGATAGATAGCTAGCTAGCTAGCTATATATTAGGTTTGATAGATAATATATAGGTAAATATGTGATAGATATAGATATAAAATTAGATATAGATATGATATAGATAAATAATTGATAGATATATACATGTTAGATTAAATATAGATGATATATAGATAACTAATTTATATACAGATATTAGATTAGATATAGATAAATAATTGATATAGATAAGATATGTAGAAATATTAGATTATATATAGATGATATATAGATAACTAATTTATATACAAATATTAGATATACATAAATAATTGATATCAATAAGATATGTAAAAATATTATATAATATATAGATAAAAAATAGATATACAGATAAGATATATAGAAATATTAGATATAGATAGATAAATATAGATAATTAAATTATAGATATAGATTAGTTATATATAAATATTAGATACAGACAGATATAATATAGATACATAATATATATGCAGTTAAGATACACTGAAATATTCAATTATTATATTATTAAGATAATTGATAAACATGTATGAGACAAATATTTTGATGAACAAAGACTTTGTTGCTATGTATTAATATTAATATTGTCTGTACCAATGACACAGTATCACAACAGTCTTGTTTGTGAAAACTAGGGCCAGAAACTCTTCTGTAAGGTAACCAGCTCAGGAAAAAGCAATCAGTTTCCTTCATATGTAGAGAACTAGGAAGTAATGATTATGGTGGGGGATGAGGGCTGTTAGGGGTCTCCATGGGGAGATGATAAGTCAGTGGGTTGACTGTCAGATGTTAGGGTTCAGAGAGAATTTGGGTCAACACTGGGGTCAGCCTTGATGGATATGTCTCCACAGAGCTCATAGCACTAGATTGGATAGTTAAAGACTAGAAGCTAAAATGTGGAATTTCAGTAGCAAAACCAATAAAGTGAATATTTCTATTGCTGTGCAAGGTTACATGGGCAAGATATTAACACTGATATGAAGAATAATACTATAGATTTTAATGTAATATTGGAAGTAGGAGATTGTTGTTGAGTATTGCTAGACTGGACAGAAGTGCAACATACTGGCCTACAACCAGCAGGACTCTAACCTGGAGGTGGTCAGAGACCTGTTGTCTTGACAAATGATGAATAACCCCAGTAAGATAACATTAGATATTAGGGAGTGAAGGTTGGGGTGCAGCATGGAAAGACTGGGTGCCTCAAATGGAAGGCGATTTATGGTGCCCCTTTATTTCCCAGGCATAAATATTGACATTCTATTGACAGAAACCTTTCACAAGAAGCTGGCCAGACCCTAATGACTTTCTACAGTTACTGGGTGCTAGGATGTCATTCATGAATCAATTTCCCTCCTACTCAATGGACTTTATGGGTGACCTCCTATTGACTGCAGCAGGACTTACCATGAGTGATGCTGGCCTCCAGTCCCAGGCGAACCCTGCTGATATGAAATCTTTCTGCCTCTGCAGCAGTGTGAATATACAGGAGCACCCTTCTCAGTGCTACTTTACAGTAGATATATGACACCAGTGTGTAGGTGACAAAGGAATGAGGGTAAATCTACTCCTTTCTATTCAGGTCTGTGATTATCATGTATTCTGTTTATTTAAAGCAATTGTCTAACATATCCACAAGTTTACTGAAGCTACAAACCACAAAGTAAATATAAGACATCTGAGAATATTATGCTTTATACAGAGCACAGAACCACATACACTATTGGATGGCCAATTTTACACAAATACCTGGCAAGTAACCACACTGGCCAAAAAAAGAACTGGCTGGAGTTGTTAGGAAGGCCAGCTAAAAATTAGTTAATATGTCTATATTCTCACAGCTATATTCTAAAAAAATACACACATATCAAAAAGGTCTTACAAGTGATGACATATTTTTCAGCTACTGTATTCACAATGCATTTACCAGATTCTACAGGATCTGACATCAGTTTTATGTGAATGGACGCAGTCTGACTGTGTCCTACCTGCACTGTCCTTGGTAGTCTGAATGTATAAGGATGGTATCTGGCACATCCTTAGCTCCATCTCTTTTTGCATACATGCTTATGTAAGAGATGGTTCATGGATCTAGACCAGTGGTCAGCAACCTTTTTTGGATGGTGTGCCGATTTTGAAAAAAAAATAAAAGATGACGTAGTCTGTGTGTCATGTAATAATTGAAAGGATATCGACAGCAAGTGATTTGGTAGTTGATTAAACTTACATTTCAGTGGGATCCCTGACTTTTTTTTTTTCGCAAAGATGATCCTTTTCTTGTGGATAAGACTGGGCTAAACATAAAGCTAAGTGTAGTCTGCAGTAAGCCTGGGTTGTGGGGGGCAGAGGATGCCCTTCACCCAGCCCAGTCTTTTTATTGAAGAAGTCCAAACCAATCTTTCCAGCCTTATTGAAATGAATAAAGGCGATTTTAGCTGCCATATTATATTTTGCACGTGCAGTTGCTGTTCTCTGACTAGGCTACCCCATGGCCCAGACACTAGTACATCATGCCTGATGCTCTCCACCCCAGTGCATCCTCTCCTTCGACTGAGAGAGATTGCAACCTGACATCAGCACTGCCATGTTTTAAGACAGCAGAGAGCACTGTGCCACGTAGATAAGCCCGGGGTGCCGAACCCGGCACTAGTGCCAGGGGTCGCTGACCCCTGATCTAGACTCTTTATAAAGGTATGAGGGTATTCCAGTCTAAAGAATCCATGATGGGTATAAAAGATCCATTTCCTAAAGGGTCATAATGGATCCTAGGTAACAATAAGTGATAAAAACAACACCTAAATGCCAGTGTGAACAGCATACAGCTGTCAAAGAGCCATATACTGTAATTTACCCATAGGCTTCAGCTGCTGTTCAGATATTCCCACAGCTAAATCCTTTTTGCATACTTTAAATTTGGTATGATAAACTGTAGGTGACTTTGCTATGTCAGAAAGACAAACATGTTATAAGTTAAATGAATCAAAACTTAAAACAACACTTTAGTTCACAATAAAATGTCTACATAAATGCATAATGTATAGTCAATATAAAATCTAGTTTTATTCCTTTTGGGTGGTTCCTCCATTACCCTCTTCATTTCTGTTAAACAGAGATCAGTTTCTCAGGCTTCTCTGGAGACTATGCATTGGTAGTCTGAGACACTCCCCCAGTTCTGGACTGGTCCATCCAAGCAGGGGTTAGCATTTCAAATTAAAAAGTACAGTGGGGGAATTTATCAAGACCAGCTTTTCATACTCTAGTCTTAATATTCCCTGCAGTGCGTGAGGGATATGCATGTGCCTAGAATGAATTTTATGCCATCTTGTACCTGGTATAGATTTCAGTTATTTAGATCAGAAAACTGGTATAATGATGATACATCTTTCAGAGTTGATGACGCTGCCACACCTCCAAAGTGTCAAAAATGCCTTTTACACAAATAATGTTTAATTTTGTATTATACAAAACTCACATATGTGTTCCATAAATCTCCCCTATGGTAACATAAAGCTGAGTAGTCTGTATTTGAATTTACCAACCCGGAATAGAAGAGAGCAGTCTCAGAAGCTGGTGGCCATTTTACAGAAATAAAATAGAGATTAGGAATTGATGGAACCACTCCAGAAGAATTAAAAAATGAAGGCCCTATGTATTTTTACTATGCAATATGCATTTGTTATTACATTTTTAGTGTGAACTGGAGGGTTACTTTGAGCTCTGATCACATCTGCTTTATGGTTTCTGTTTATAATGTAAACCATGAAACAGTGCTGGATCTGTCATACTATGGATAAAAACAGCATGCAAAAAATTCACTGACTTATAATGGGTTCTGTCAGGTTCTGCCGAGGTGTCTGTCATCTTGCTTCATGCAGAGCCTTTTTTCCATTAAATTGATGGAATCTGTGATGAAGGCTCCTAATGAAGACTCCCATGCAGATGTTAACAGAGCCCATGTTTTTATATGGTGGCAAACTACGCAAATAAAGGGATTTCTGAGATCAGAAAAATATGGTTGTTTTCTGCCAGAAACAGTGGCACAAGTGCCCATAGGCTATGTGTAGTAAGGCAACTCAACTGAGCTACAGTACCACACACAACTTATGGACAGGACAAAATGCATTCTCTCAAATTTAAGAAAAAGAACAGATCAGCTGTATACTAAGACTGGCCATACACTTTAGATTTCATATGACCATCATGCAGTCTGTCACCATTGAGCTGCGAACGACCATTCACACATCTACATGTCGACATGTCATTTGCCAGACTAAAATGACGAATCAGCCATTTCCGCCAACAAAAATCTAGTGTGTATGTTTTACTTTATAATCTTTTATAACTTTTTATCATGTATACATTTCATGGGATTTATTAAAAAAAAATTTTTATTCTTGCAGAATTAGGCCTCATTAAGATGATACTGTTAGTTCACATCTTAAAACCCATAGTCAGGTCAGGAATTACAGCTGTAATTCAGATGCTAAAATTAGGCTGCAATTGAGTGAGGGTAAGGAAAGAAAATCTGAATGTCTGAAACTGAGTATAAATGTGGACTGAGCATAGACTGGAGTTTATTAGCAGCTTTAGACTTTGTTCACACTAGTTTTTGTCTTTATTTGATTTAGGGTAAAGCTCCATGTTGCGGAAACGCACCTTTTTTTGTTGCAGATTTTGCTGCAGTTTTTTGAGCCAAAGCCAGGAGTGGATTGAGCAGAAGGGAGTAGTATAAGAGCTTCCTATATATTTCCCATTCTTTTTGTAGCCATTCTTGGCTGTGGCTCAAAAACGCAGCAAAATCTGAAAACAAAAAAAGCTGCGTTTCTGCAATGTGGGGCCTCAGCCTAAATGTGCTTTTGTTCTCCAATGAATATGCAGAGGAAAATACTATGGTGGAGATAAGTCAAGCAAAATGCGCCAGATTTCTGTCATAATTTGCAACAAAAGCTGTCTAACATGCTATAAGCCACATTTATCAAGCGTTTTAGATTGTTTTTTTAGACATTTTTACAACTTGTACGGAAAAGGGTATGGCCTATTGGGAAAGGGACAAGTCCTACATAGCATCTGCCAAAAATGCACCAAGAATTTTTAAGTCAACTTATAAGTGGTACAATGTTAGACTAGAGAGTCTAACAATACACCAGGTTTATCATACAGCATCAGACACTTTAATAATTCTGGCGCAATTTAGAACTGTCTAGTTTAATTTTCACTGTGTAAAACTTAGACATTATTAGTAAATCTGCCCCTATGTGTGGCTTTAGCCTGAAAGGGGTTGTCCGGGATAAACCTATTGTTCTAATGTAAGCTACCCACCTTTCTCCCAGCTACCTTCTAAATTACTTATTGTAGCAAAAAGCTACATTTACCTAGATCGCTGGGCACATTTTCCAATTTTCCAGTGACGTTCTGTACCCCCGTTTCCGGAAATGGAACGTCACCAATACTAACTCACCCACCCCCACCCCATCATAGTTACCTGTCTTCCTGTCCAGATCTTCTGGGCATGGGACGTCACCTGCTCTTCTTGATATCTGCCGGCCGCCCACGCCTCCGCAATAGAGCCGGAGTGCAGGCTACTGCACATGCAAGTGAAGTCCCGTGCCCAGAAAACCCCTTTAATATAGAAGCTTAGTCAGAATGTGATGATATTGGCAGCTGATACTCAGTGTTCAGCATAACTTCTAAGGCTACGTTGACATCTGTGGCACTGTATTACAGTCTCCGCTGAAAATCGGACACCCGACGGACCCCATAATAGTCAATGGGTTCTGCGGCCTCCGTGTGTTACCACTGTTTTAGTGGTCTGCCTCTCTGTTGTTTCGAACCCCTGACAGACCAGACCAACACAGAGTGGTGGCGCTAGTGTGAACCTAGTGTAATAGAGCTTTTACAATAGCTGAGTAGAATTCATTATGTTAAGCCTATGTCCACCTTTACAGCCATGTATTAATCTTCAAATACATCTTTCTAAATTGCTTTCATTGCAAATACCATACAGTCTTGTAACTATAGCTCCTATGAAGACTTATGTGTTTCTATGGTTACAGACTGCAAACTCTGTATAATGTGGTTCTGTTGTAACATTCCTTTCCATCTGTCCCTTACTATATGTTTGTTTGTAGTCAGCAATCATATATTACATGAGCTTGAGGAATAAAAATGGTTGCAAACGTAAGCATAACTTTTGAGTATGCTGAAGAATGAAGATCCTACATCATGCTTATTACTTGATACATACGCTCGCCTAGGCAGTGTCCTGCATACATAAGGTAAACCGTATGATCTGTCCGCGATATCATAGTCATGGACATCAAATATGCCATTGATAGGCTGTACACACCACTGAGGATCAATGTATTGTGGCTCTGGTGAGGAAGGAAAAAAAAAATAGTGACACTAAATGGGCCTAGAAATTATCATCTCACTGAATCCTGAAGGAGCTAAAAGCAACGAGCCTGGACAGGCCATTCTGAGATATACAGATGTGCTGACAACACCACTTACTAGTGACAGCATTAATTCCCACAGCTGGGACACACTGCCTATTCTCCGGGACAACCATCAGAGGTGAGCTGGACATAAATAGAAGGTTGAAAATGAGAACTCATTCTAGGATGCAATGGAAAGCGAAGGGCAAGATTCACAAATTCAAAGCAAAAACAGCAAGATGGTGAGCAGACCAGGGCTGTAAATGGGAATGACATTTATTTTAGCCTGGATCCAGAAAAGCTTTATAAATGAATATTATATTTGATCTTCAAAGTAGGCTCACACGCTGATAGTTATTCTTTGTTTTAGATTAGATATACACTACCGTTCAAAAGTTTAGGGTCACTTAGAAATTTTCTTATTTTTGAAAGAAAAGCACAGTTTTTTTCAATGAAGATAACATTAAATGAATCAGAAATACACTCTATACACTGTTAATGTGGTAAATGACTATTCTAGCTGCAAACGTCTGGTTTTTAATGCAATATCTACATCGGTGTATAGAGGCCCATTTCCAGCAACCATCAACCCAGTGTTCTAATGGTACATTGTGTTTGCTAACTGTATAAGAAGGCTAAAGGATGTTTAGAAAACCCTTGAAAACCCTTGAGCAAGTATGTTAGCACAGCTGAAAACAGTTCTGCTGGTTAGAGAAGCTATAAAACTGAACTTCCTTTGAGCTAGTTGAGAATTTGCAGCATTACATTTGTTGGTTCGATTAAACTCTCAAAATGGCCAGAAAAAGAGAACTTTCATGTGAAACTCGACAGTCTATTCTTGTTCTTAGAAATGAAGGCTATTCCATGCGAGAAATTGCCAAGAAACTGAAGATTTCCTACAATCGTGTGTACTACTCCCTTCAGAGGACAGCACAAATAGGCTCTAACCAGAGTAGAAAGAGAAGTGGGAGGCCCCGCTGCACAACTGAGCAACAAGACAAGTACATTACAGTCTCTAGTTTGAGAAATCGACGCCTCACAGGTCCTCAACTGGCAGCTTCATTAAATAGTACCTGCAAAACTCCAGTGTCAACGTCTACAGTGAAGAGGCGACTCAGGGATGCTGGCCTTCAGGGCAGAGTGGCCAAGAAAAAGCCATATCTGAGACTAGCTAATAAAAGGAAAAGATTAATATGAGCAAAAGAATACAGACATTGGACAGAGGAAGATTGGAAAAAAGTGTTATGGACAGACGAATCGAAGTTTGAGGTGTTTGGATCACACAAAAGAACATTTGTGAGACGCAGAACAACTGAAAAGATGCTGGAAGAGTGCCTGATGCCATCTGTTAAGCATGGTGGAGGTAATGTGATGGTCTGGGGTTGCTTTGGTGCTGATAAAGTGGGAGATTTGTACAAGGTAAAAGGGATTTTGAATAAGGAAGGCTATCACTTCATTTTGCAACACCATGCCATACCCTGTGGACAGCGCTTGATTGGAGCCAATTTCATCCTACAACAGGACAATGACCCAAAGCACACCTCCAAATTATGCAAGAACTATTTAGGGAAGAAGCAGGCAGCTGGTATTCTATCTGTAATGGAGTGGCCAGCGCAGTCACCAGATCTCAACCCCATTGAGCTGTTGTGGGAGCAGCTTGACCGTATGGTACGCAAAAAGTGCCCATCAAGCCAATCCAACTTGTGGGAGGGGCTTCTGGAAGCATGGGGTGAAATTTCTCCAGATTACCTCAGCAAATTAACAGCTAGAATGCCAAAGGTCTGCAATGCTGTAATTGCTGCAAATGGAGCATTCTTTGACGAAAGCAAAGTTTGAAGAAGAAAATTATTATTTCAAATAAAAATAATTATTTCTAACCTTGTCAATGTCTTGACTATATTTTCTATTCATTTTTCAACTCATTTGATAAATAAAAGTGTGAGTTTTCATGGAAAACACAAAATTGTCTGGGTGACCCCAAACTTTTGAATGGTAGTGTATATTAAATAAAAAAAAAATATATATATATAAATATATACTGTATATATATATATATATATATATAATACAGTGCTAGCCAAAAGTATTGGCACCCCTGCAATTCTGTCAGATAATACTTAATTTCTTCCAGAAAAAGATTGCAATCACAAATGCTTTGGTAATAATATCTTCATTTATTTTGCTTGCAATGAAAAAACACAAAAGAGAATGAAAAAAAGTCAAATCATTGATCATTTTACACAAAACTCCAAAAACGGGCCGGACAAAAGTATTGGCACCCTCAGCCTAATACTTGGTAGCACAACCTTTAGACAAAATAACTGCGAACAACCGCTTCCGATAACCATCAATGAGTTTCTTACAATGCTCTGCTGGAATTTTAGACCATTCTTCTTTGGCAAATTTCTCTAGGTCCCTGAGATTTGAAGGGTGCCTTCTCCAAACTGCCATTTTGAGATCTCTCCACAGGTGTTCTATGGGATTCAGGTCTGGACTCATTGCTGGCCACTTTAGAAGTCTCCAGTGCTTTCTCTCAAACCATTTTCTAGTGCTATTTGAAGTGTGTTTTGGGTCATTGTCCTGCTGGAAGACCCATGACCTCTGAGGGAGACCCAGCTTTCTCACACTGGGCCCTACATTATGCTGCAAAATTTGTTGGTAGTCTTCAGACTTCATAATGCCATGCACACAGTCAAGCAGTCCAGTGCCAGAGGCAGCAAAGCAACCCCAAAACATCAGGGAACCTCCGCCATGTTTGACTGTAGGGACCGTGTTCTTTTCTTTGAAGGCCTCTTTTTTTTTTTCCTGTAAACTCTATGTTGATGCCTTTTCCCAAAAAGCTCTACTTTTGTCTCATCTGACCAGAGAACATTCTTCCAAAAAGTTTTTGGCTTTCTCAGGTAAGTTTTGGCAAACTCCAGCCTGGCTTTTTTATGTCTCTGGGTCAGAAGTGGGGTCTTCCTGGGTATCCTACCATAGAGTCCCTTTTCATTCAGACGCCGACGGATAGTACGGGTTGACACTGTTGTACCCTCGGACTGCAGGGCAGCTAGAACTTGTTTGGATGTTAGTTGAGGTTCTTTAGCCACCATCCGCACAATCTTTCGTTGATATCTCTCGTCAATTTTTCTTTTCCGTCCACATCTAGGGAGGTTAGCCACAGTGCCATGGGCTTTAAACTTCTTTGATGACACTGCGCACGGTAGACACAGGAACATTCAGGTCTTTGGAGATGGACTTGTAGCCTTGAGATTGCTCATGCTTCCTCACAATTTTGCTTCTCAAGTCCTCAGACAGTTCTTTGGTCTTCTTTCTTTTCTCCATGCTCAATGTGGTACACACAAGGACACAGGACAGAAGTTGAGTGAACTTTAATCCATTTCAACTGGCTGCAAGTGTGATTTAGTTATTGCCACCATCTGTTATGTGCCACAGGTAAGTAACAGGTGCTGTTAATTACACAAATTAGAGAAGCATCACATGATTTTTCAAAGGGTGCCAATACTTTTGTCCACCCCCTTTTTTATGTTTGGTGTGGAATTATATCCAATTTGGCTTTTTGACAATTCTTTTTGTGGTTTTCCATTGAAGACAAATTAAATGAAGATATTATTACCAAAGCATTTGTGATTGCAATCATTTTCTGGAAGAAATTGAGTATTATCTGACAGAATTGCAGGGGTGCCAATACTTTTGGCCAGCACTGTATATTATGTGGCACATTTACAAATAGTATTTTGATAGTTAAAGAGGACCTTTCATTTTTTGCAGATCAATGGTGCTATATACCGCTAGAAAGTTTACAGGGCGCTGAATTCAGAACACTGTCAGCTTTGCCGGTATGAGTGACTGACAGAAGGGTGGACCTTACAATCTAGCATAATCGCTGGGCTCTGAGGGGCACCCCCCCCCGACAGTACTCTTCCATAACCTTGTGCTGTCATAGGGGGTGCTCCTCACAGGCCAGCAACTACGCTGAGCAGTAAGGTCCATCCTTCTGACAGTGGAGGGATATCGGTGCCCAAACTAATGGCACCAATATCTCCTGCACCCGGACACATAATGGCAAAGTTGACAGTGCCCTGTATTAAGTGCACTGTTGGCTTTCTAGTGGTATATAATATCGCTGATCTGTGAGGACATGAAGACATAAACTTAGGTTAGACAGGCTAAAGCTGAAACCACACATTGTGAAAATGCACTGTTTTTGGCTGTTGAGTTTTTTCAGTACCATTACAAAGAAAGAGATGTTGTTTGATCCCAACCACACATTGTGGAAAAAAATTCTGCATGTTAATTTTACCTGCGCAAACACAGCATACTATGCAGAGAAGACCTGGGATTCATCCGACACAATGCACATGTACCAATGTGCTGAAACAGACTTTTCTCCTGTGTGAAATATAACTGCACTTACTAAAGATTGCAGGGATGGGCAGCTGTCATACACACAGATTTGGGACCATAAAACTCAGTTGAATAACAACATTCTAGCAGTTTAGTGGCACCAAACCAGATTTCCTTTAAAGCTTTGTTCATACATATTTGGAGTGTATTCATAATGAGCATGCACAGAAAATTGCCCAACACATGTAGATTGTGAGCCCTATATGGGATTGACAATATCTGTAAAGAGCTGCAGAATATGATGGCGCTGTATAAGTAAGTAAACAAAATTAAGTAAGCCAACTAAGTACATATGCAACTGTTTGTCATAGTTGATAAAATGTATTCAGTGTTTGCATGCCACATTATTTTCTTAGGATAGCTTTGTACTGGAAACCATATTCAACTTCATTTTTCAATATAATAAAAAAAACTGTTTTGTGATTCATATCAGCTAGACAGCATATGTGCAGAGGCCACTTTCAGGTGCATATGCCAAACATAGACACCAAAGACAGTTGTTTCTATTTTACTAGCACCCAGAAAGGTAAAGAACACTAGCTTCTGTGTAAGGCCTATTTCACACCCCTTTTTCCACATTATTAAACACGTGAAGTTTTAATGGCACTTTTATTTTATTTACTTTCTAGCATTTTTCATTTGGGATATTTTCTAACTGAATCTTGTAAAGGAACCTATGGAGAAAAACATCCTGCATATTGATAAACTCACATTTGGTTAACCTAGTTTGTGGTTGCCGGATTTACCGGCCTGAACAGTATGTCGGGAGAGGGACTCCTAGCAGTATAGTTGTCTGTGATGGTAGGAGCATGATTACAGTATGGGAAAACAATGGCAACAATCAAAACAATGTAGAGGGAATTTATTAAGACTGATAATTCTTATGCCAGTCTTAATTCATTTGCCAGAATTACTAAGAGGCTTCAGCCACATTTTTGGCAACTGTCTAGGCACAACAGGAAGAATCATGGTGGATTCCTGAAGTGTATACAGAGTGCTCATTGTGACTGGTGTACTGTATAGAGCAAATTGGAAGGTAGGAATGGTAATAAACCATCTTTTCCTTTTTATTGTTAGCTACATACCTGGCAAGCAATTAACCAAGCAGTCAGCAAGTAGATACTGTAAGTAATGTAAGATCATATCACTCTTGCATGCAATCCTAAAGCTGGCCATACACATTCAACAACTATTAGACAAACCCTTGTTTGGCCACCAGCTAATCCTTCTGACCTCCCCATAAACATGCAACTCCTGTATACTCATTTCAGATGAGCATGTATGTGTTCTGAATAAGGAGAGAAGAGTAAGCCTACATTTAGACAAACGTGGTAGAAAACGGACATGAAAAATATGTTTTGCATCCAAGGAGCACTCATTTTCTTGGATTCCTCATACATTTCAGTGTATTGAGGGATCCTTGAAAATAGACAAAAATAGAACATGACCTATTTTCTGACGGTCCATTAAAAATGGACTGTCAAGAAATCTGTCTTGTGAATACCCCCGTTCACATACAGTGAATGTAATGACGTGCAATAGCCATTAAAAAATATTGTGTTAACATAGACTAAGCTGTTGTCAAACATCTGTGACTGTGCCTTATCTGCCCGGGGAACAAAAGATTGGGCATGCTGAAATTAAACACGTCTGCTCCTTTTTTTTCCCCTGGCATATGCTGAATGAACATCTGTTGAACATCAAACATACATGAGATAATAATAATAATAATAATAATAATAATAGTCCTTTAATAGTCCCACAATGGGGAAATTCAGTGTGTTACAGCAGCAAAGATAAGCAGATACAAATACAAATACAACATGTACAGGAATGTTCCAAGGTGAGAGGCATTACATTAATAGCAGACAGACAGATAGGACGTAGCAGAGGGGGGGGGGGGGGGGGATTTAACAGGCAGAGAGATATTTCAGTTCTCTGTGTGTAATGATCTCCGCTTAGGTCGGTGTTGGTTGTACAGCCTAACCGCGGTGGGGAGGAAAGACTTCCGATAGCGCTCCTTCTCACACCTAGGGTGGAGCAGTCGGTCACTGACAGTACTGCTCAGCGCGATCACAGTCTCATGCATGGGATGGGACTTCTTCTTCTGCATGGAGCTCACCACGGACAGTATCCTTCTGTCACCCACCACCTGCACTGGGTCCAGGGGGCTCCCCAGGACAGAGCTGGCCTTTCTAATCAGCTTGTCAAGTTTATTTCTGTCCCTGGTTGATATACTGCTCCCCCAGCAGGCCACTCCAAAGAAGATGGCTGTTGCCACTACCGAGTTGAAGAAAGTTCTAAGAAGTGCCCCCCGGATTCCAAAGGCTCTCAGTTTCCTAAGCAGGTAGAGCCTGCTGTGGCCCTTCCTGTACAGGGCCTCCATATGATCTGCCCAGTCCAGCTTATTATTAAGGAGCAAACCCAGGTACTTATAGGTGTTCACAATCTCGATGCCCGTCCCCAGGATGTCCACTGGTTTAGGAGGGCTTCTGCCTTTGCGGAAGTCCACCACCATCTCCTTGGTCTTAGTGGGCTGATCCTGCTAAAATCCGTGAGTGTGAGGACCTTGGTGTAATGTGTATGGCCACTTTAAGGCTAAGGTCCAACGTTGTGGATAGCTGTTTTTTTGTTGCAGATTTTGCTGCGTTTTTTTGAACCAAAGCCAAAAGTGGCTACAAAAGAAATGTGACACATATAGGAAGTTCTTATAGTTCTGCTTAATCCACTCCTGACTTTGCTTCAAAAATCTCAGCAAAATCTGCAAAAAAAAAAAAAACTGGCCTCAGCCTAAGGCAGGGGTAGGCAACCTTAGCTGTTGTAAAACTACAGCTCCAAGCATGCATACTTGCTCTGCTGTTCTTGGAACTCCCATGGAAGTGAATGGAGCATGTTGGGAGTTGTAGTTTCACAGCATCTGGCGTGCCGAAGGTTGCTGATCCCTGGCCTAAGGCATTCTAAACATTATATGCTCGCCTTGATGCTCTTCAGTATCATGGCTGAAATATATTAAGGCTATGTAAACAATGCAGTTTGGTTGGAAAAATTACTGAGAACTCCCATTGTTCCAAATGAAGCTTGCATTAACCCATGCATGTGCTGCAGAAAAAAAATAATAATTCAGATCTACGTAACTGATTTTCAGTTGCAGATATTACTGCCATGTGTGAATATACCCTAAATGATATAAAGCAGGGCATACAACATATGTTTCAGTGTTACCATTATAAAAATCATTCTGAGTTTAGTTTTCTTTTTGACATGGTAGAGAAGTGTCAGCAGGGAAGGGACAGCTCTTTAAGTATGCAGTCTGAGACGGTCATCCCTTACAGAAGAATTAGGAAATGTGCAGAAACACATTACAAAGAAGCAATTAAAATCTCACTGCCATTGTCTGACTTAGTGATTTCTTTATTAAGCTGATAATGAATAAAGAGACTAGGCTAATAAAAACATGGAAACAATCCCCAGTTTGCCTCAGGCAGAAGAGTGATGAGGTATTATTACGATGCACATTGTGAATATTTGCTTGTATTTAAATATAATACTCTGATGTTTCCAATGGACATTTGGTTTTGTTGACAATTTTAGTGTTCTGGACTCATATTAACAAATGTCTTTTTTCCCATTATAGTATACTAATACTGAGACAATGATGCAATCACATTTAGATGATCTTGCATCATTGAGTCTTATTAAGTTGTTCTTTTATTTCTTTCTTTTTTAATGTTTATTGATAAATATAGACTCTCAGTGTTCACATTAGTGCAGCCATCATGTGTGCAGGCCACTCCCAGTAAATGTTAAATCCCTCCCTCTTCTTTCTAGATGCTTACTTAAGTTGTCCAGTAGAGGCCGCTACTAAACATGAATACCTAATAAATCTAAGATTAACTACTCCCCAAATCTAAAAACTTCACAGCAACTGTGGTTAGCTTCAAATCTCCATTTTCCTCATATCTCAATCATAAGGGAGCAGGATATAGAAAGCAGAGGTGTTGTTTTATGGGCTCCTTGCACGCAATAGCTCCTTTAGCTTTCCTTGTTGCTTGCTATGACATGCAGACTATCTGAAAAGTGGATTTTCAGGGTCAAGGAGTGAAAAATGTATTTCTTGACTCAAGGTTCCTACACATTAGATTTAAGTTGATGAAATTGTACCATTTCAACCAAAACAATCATTCATTGGGTGAAATTTAACAAAAAATGATTATTTGAGCAGAGCTATGACAGACCATCATCATGAAGAAAAAAGGTCAGCCATGTTTGAATTTTTCATTCGATAGTTTTTTCTTCTTACAAAAAGATCTTTTGTTCACAAACAATTATACTTAGAAACAGCATTCTCTAAAAGCCTGTGTAAAAATATGTGCAAAAAAAGGCTATACAGAGGTGGCCTCTTTGTTGTGCTGATCGGCAAACATTGATGATGTATCTAAAAGACAGTCTCAGAAAAAAAAACAACAACCAACAAACAAATAAAAACCTAGATCCTACGTACAATGAATCAGCAGACCTATTAAGGACAGGGGCAGTACTGTGGCTCACTGCTTCAACCATTCAAAGACAACATCTTCATCGTGTTTGTATCGTCTCTCATGATTCTCTGATACTTAAAAAATAAATAAAAATTAGATGTTTTGTATGAAATTAAGACTGCGATTGACTGGCAAATCTGTATGGGGTGAAATCATTGTTCGTATGATTGCATTGTTGTCAGCAGCAAATCCCCTGTTTACAGGGGTAAATGGTCTGCTGACAACCATTGTTTATAGGGTGGCAATGAAGATGCGATCAGCCAAACTAACAATTGCTTTTATATTGGATGATAATTGGATGAACGGGTGTTCCTTCCAATGTATCGCAATTGTGGCCCTGTGTAAAAGGCACTAAATTTAGACAATGAGCACCTTTACAGACAGGGACTGATATAGATGTGTGAAATATGTTAACACTATATACACCATAACATTAAAACCTTCAGCATAATATTGTGTTAGTCCTCCTCATGAAAACAGCTCTGAGCTGTTGAGGCATGGACTTTACAAGACTTCTGAAGGTGACCT
Organism: Leptodactylus fallax; assembly: GCA_947044405.1. Lineage (NCBI taxonomy): Eukaryota > Metazoa > Chordata > Amphibia > Anura > Leptodactylidae > Leptodactylus > Leptodactylus fallax. Next base: position 759,514 of record CAMRHE010000404.1, on the reverse strand, counting down.
GTTGTACCTGGCATGTCAGTAACAGATCTAATCCTGTGAGATGGTTCCTCTGTGGATTGGACTTATTTTTCTAGCACTTCCCACAGATGCTCAAGTGAATTGATATCTTGCAAAGTTGAAGGGCAGGACAACACCTCGAACTCTTTGTCATGTTCCTCAAGCCATTCCTGAAAAATATTTGCAGTGTGGCTGGGCATATTATCCTACTTAAGGCTAAGGCCCCACGTTGCGGAAACACAGCTTTTTTTGTTGCAGATTTTGCTGCGTTTTTTTGAGCCAAAGCCAAGAATGGCTACAAAAGGAATGGGAAATATATAGGATGCTCTAATACTTCTACCTTCTGTTCAATCCACTCCTGACTTTAACTCAAAAAACAAAACAACAAAATCTGCAACAAAAACGCTGTGTTTCCGCAACGTGGGGCCTCAGCCTAAAATGGCCAATGCTATTAGGGAATACCGCTGTCTTAAAGGGGTGTCCTTGATCTGTACTAAAATCTAGGTAGTTTGTAAGCACCAAATTAACATCCACATGAATGACAGGAAGCCGGGTTTGTCAGAAGAACATTGTCCAGAGCATCAGCTTGCCTTATTCCAATAATGAATCTTGGTGCTACCTCTTATACAGGTAAGCGACGCACATTCACCTGCCTAGATGACAGGTTTTTTTTTTTCCAAAATAGCAGGTATTGTGGGGAATTCCCAGTATCCAGTATTGCATCAAAATCTGCCACAAAAACTATAGTCCTCAACAGTATGATCCTTATGATCTATGTTTTCTTTGTTAGGGCTCTAAGGCACCAAATTTCAACAATATCGGTTTTGTAAAGCTGTCGTGCTGCTTCCTTTTGTCCTCATAGTACCCAAACAGAGTTCACTTCTGAATACAACACAATGGACGATCTATAATGTGTTTTATTTTTAGTTGCAATATAATTAGCACAAATAGCATTATGGGTCATTACAAATTAGGTTAACTTTCTTCCTTTCTTAAATTTCTTTGTTAAAATCTGTGATAGTAAGACACACAGAATATTCTACTGGGAAGGTATTTGGAGGTACCTGCTCAGAAACATGTAGGACAGTAACTTGTTCTGGAGAAAATTTGTCAATATGTGAATGTATGTAAAATGTGAATACTATGGATTGGTCATCAGTATGAAAAATCAATTTGCGACTGGATAATCCTCTTAAAGGAGCATATTGTGGCATAAAGCCTGGCACATCAGTATAAAGTATTAGCAGTGATCATTATATTTGTTGTTCAGTGCACATTCAGTGTATACACTGGGAGATACTTCCTGTGCACCAGCTGAATCATTTCATACACTTCCTATATAGATAACAGATGCCAAAAGTACATCCCTCTAGCAATCGTTTGGCATGTGTATGCCAGTAAGGACATTTTTAATATTGTATATCTGATGTTTTCATAGAGTAGTGAACAACAAACTAAATAACTAATTTTTCTGCATAGGCGGCAGGGACTATTGATGACATATGCCTCCGTATCTTTAGATCAACTATGTTGGGCTTTATATTTAGTGCAAACGCTGGTAGATTTCTTTGTTGTATGTGCTGATCCTAGCCCCATAATGTGATGACAACAGAGCCTCAGGGACATTCCTCCTGAATAATGAAACATTTAGAGAATATGTCACAGGCAACTTTCAATATAAATTGATTCCTTTAATTCAGCAACTGATAATTCAGAAATTCTGAGAGCACTAATTTTCAACACATTATAGCTGATTATAATACAGAAGTGAATAATAATCTTAAAAACAGGTACCCATTAAGAGCATTTACTGTAGAGTGACTACACATCTACTACACTTACAATAATGTGCACACTATATAATAAATATTTCTAAATAGTCATGCAAGCAGGTGAATAGTTGTGCCTTATCAAGCCCCTCCTGGCTTGGCTGAACATTACCACAAGTCAGCTCTTGCACCATCTGGGGCAGGCAAAGTGAAAAGATGCAGCCTGGGGGATGTTAACAAGGAAATGGCATCACCTAGGTGATTATAAAATAGGGCCATCTTTATATAAAACCAGAAATTTTGGCAGTTTGGCCAAGGAGGAAAGACATCAGCAATGATGGATTCCTCTTCTTTGACTTTTTTCACTTTAAGTTCTGTGCACACATCACCTCACACAATTTATCACATTAGTCCTGTATGCATTTTTATGCATGTAATGGGTTTTAATATATGTAATAAAAATGTAAATGTAATTTTTGTACTTTCTTTATTTACTATATTGTGTATAGAAATTAGTTCTTTATAATTATATACTTTTTTTTCATCAGTATTATTTCATATATTATTCATTTTTCATATATGTATTATGTATGTATCATTTGAAATATTGTTATTTTTTGATTATGTATATATTTATGGACACATCACTAATCACTATTTTTATTTATTACTGTATAAATATATTTATTTTTACCACCCATCTAGCTAAGTCACTCCCCTTTACCCCCGCATGGGCGTTTTTGGATTTTATAGACAGGGATACACACAAGATCGATAAACATGGGGTTCGCCTCCTGCATTTGGTGGTGGCAGGGGGTAGGAAGGAACAAACCCCAGGAGCCCTCATACATACTTATATTTGCCAAAGTTGTCATTTATAATGAAAATGGACTGGGTTGAGGTAGCACATTAGAAGGAGATAAAAGACCAACAATTTTTTCAACTATGGGAGAGATATATCTCTATACTGCCCCAACATGTCAAAGAAAAACTGCAAACATGCTTTTAACTCACAACCTGGTATCAAGAGCGGATTTTGGCAGGTGTATTCCCCAATGCAACTGGGGGGTGTAGTTGGTAGTTTAAATAGGCTTGATGGGATCTTTCACTTTGGGGATCACATTTATAGGGAGCTCTAGTCAAATTGGATGGGGATGACTGGACACTGTGATGGGTGCGAGAGGTGGAGAGCTTTTGTTTTGCCTTGTCAAATTCTATATGTCTTTTAGATAATACTCTTTTTTGTGTAACTGGCCTTATTACCAATTGAACCGTTATTTTGATGGCTAAGCCGCAGAACTCCTAAATAGACAAGTCTTTGTTTTGGGCAGCCCGGTGGCTCAGTGGTTAGCCTTGCAGCGCTGGGTTCAAATCCTGCCAAGGACAACATCTGCAAGGAGTTTGTATGTTCTCCGTGGATTTACTCCCACATTCCAAAGACATTTAGATTGTGAGCCCTATATGGGACAGTGACTGATAATGTCTGTAAAGCGCTGCAGAATATGATGGTGCTAAATAAATAATGTATCCCAATACTCTATGCTATAGGTTCTAGTTCACTTTGGGTGCCAGCATGTATCCGATCTATGATGCACCACTATACAGGGTCTATCTGGGATTTGTTTAGCAAACTGTATTGAGTCTGTGACAGCGGATTAGTCTTATTGCGTGTCTTAGACTTTATCTCACTGATTTTGATAATGTATTTGGTAACAGAGATGGCCTTGTCAGATACAATTGTAGTTAATGCTGCTGTACGAAATATTGAACTGTTTGTTTTTGGTTTTTGTATTTATTTTGATAAAGTTTATTAAACACATAAGATATATATATATATATATATATATATATATATATATATATATAATTTATTTATTTATTTTTTTCAATATATTTTCATAGTTTCTATTTATACTTAGAAGGTATTTGCACTTTATGCATGGTAGTCAGTGCTTAATACAGTGGGGAAAAAAAAGTATTTAGTCAGCCACCAATTGTGCAAGTTCTCCCACTTAAAAAGATGAGAGAGGCCTGTAATTGTCATCATAGGTAGACCTCATCTATAAAAGACAAAATGAGAAAACAAATCTAGAAAATCACATTGTCTGATTTTTTAAGAATTTATTTGCAAATTATGGTGGAAAATAAGTATTTGGTCACCTACAAACAAGTAAGATTTCTGGCTCTAACAGACCTGTAACTTCTTCTTTAAGAGGCTCCTCTGTTCTCCACTCATTACCTGTAGTAATGGCACCTGTCACACTTGTCACACTTCAAACTCCACTATGGTGAAGACCAAAGAGCTGTGGAAGGACACCAGAAACAAAATTGTAGACCTGCACCAGGCTGGGAAGACTGAATCTGCAATAGGCAAGCAGCTTGGTGTGAAGAAATCAACTGTGGGAGCAATAATTAGAAAATGGAAGACATAAAAGACCACTGATAATCTCCCTCGATCAGGGGCTCCACGCAAGATCTCACCCCATGGGGTCAAAATGATCACAAGAACGGTGAGCAAAAATCCCAGAACCACACGGGGGGACCTAGTGAATGACCTGCAGAAAGCTGGGACTAACGTAACAAAGGCTACCGTCAGTAACACACTACGCCGCCAGAGACTTAGATCCTACAGTGCCAGACGTGTCCCCCTGCTTAAGCCAGTACATATCCGGGCCCGTCTGAAGTTTGTTAGAGAGCATTTGGATGTTCCAGAAGAGTATTGGGAGAATGTCATATGGTGAGATGAAACCAAAGTAGAACTGTTTGGTAGAAACACAACTCGTCGTGTTTGGAGGAGAGTGAATGCTAAGTTGCATCCAAAGATCACCATACCTACTGTGAAGCATAGGGGTGGCAACATCATGCTTTGGGGATGTTTCTCTGCAAAGGGACCAGGACGACTAATCCGTGTACATGAAAGAATGAATGGGGCCATGTATCGTGAGATTTTGAGTGCAAACCTCCTTCCATCAGCAAGGGCATTGAAGATGAAACGTGGCTGGGTCTTTCAGCATGACAATGATCCCAAGCACACCGCCAGGGCAACGAAGGAGTGGCTTCATAAGAAGCATTTCAAGGTCCTGGAGTGGCCTAGCCAGTCTCCAGATCTCAACCCCATAGAAAACCTTAGGAGGGAGTTGAAGGTCTGTGTTGCCCAGCGACAGCCCCAAAACATCACTGCTCTAGAGGAGATCTGCATGGAGGAACGGGCCAACATACCAGCAACAGTGTGTGCCAACCTTGTGAAGACTTACAGAAAACGTTTGACCTCTGTCATTGCCAACAAAGGATATATAACAAAGTATTGAGATGAACTTTTGTTATTGACCAAATACTTATTTTCCACCATAATTTGCAAATAAATTCTTAAAAAATCAGACAATGTGATTTTCTGGATTTGTTTTCTCATTTTGTCTCTCATAGTTGAGGTCTACCTATGATGTCAATTACAGGCCTCTCTCATCTTTTTAAGTGGGAGAACTTGCACAATTGGTGGCTAACTAAATACTTTTTTTCCCCACTGCATACTTGGCATATGTATTTATGTTTTCATCAGTTGCTTACATTAGTTTACTCTGGCACTGGTTATTGCTATTCCCATATCTAATATGGCTGTGGTTACTACAAGTGGTAACTAACAAGTATGACTTGTTTGGAAGGGCTGCCAGGACAAAAAAAGCCTCTTGGCAGTAGATCTTCCGATTGCAAAGTTGCAGCTGAACAAAACACAAGACTTTTGAAACAATTTCCATTGAACAGACAAGACCAAAGTGGAGATATCTGGCAAAAAAAACCAAAAACAGCATATCAGCACAAACTCCTTATCCTAACTGTCAAGTAAGTTTGTTGAGGGTTTTGATTTTGGCTTGTTTTATAGCCACAGGTGCCTTGAGTTGAACATGATCTGCATTGAATACCAAAGTAGTCTAGAGTCAAATGTAAGACACCTACCCAAGTCTGGCTGAAACTGGGTCATGAAGTAGGACAATGATCACAAGTACACCACCAAACCTACAATTGAATGGCTGAAAAGAAAAGAATCAATGTGTTCTAATGGCCTAGTCAGCATCCAGATCTCAAACCAAGTGAAATGTTATGGTAAACTTCAAGAGAGCTGTGCTTAAACAAATCCCACAAACCTCAATGAAACAAGAGTGCGCTATAGTTCCTCTTTAAAGAAGAATGGGCCACAGTTCCTCCAGGATGATGTGAGAGACTGATAAAGTCATACAGAAAACCATTACTTCAAGTTCATTAATAGTTGTATTAAGGTTTTGTTTAGGAGCAGAACACAAATCAAACAACGTGTCAACATAGGTGGTACATAAGGGGGGACAGGGGAGTGGAGGGTTGGGGAGAACAAGGAACATCAAGGGGGCAGTAGTGGGAGTCATGGGGAGGGGAGGGAAACAATAGCTCTGTCACAGCAGAGTCAAAACCGAAAACCAAGAGCAAAAATAAAGGCAAATATACATCATGTAAATAAAAAAGAAATTGAGAGAAGAAAGAGGGAAAATAAAGGTCAAGAGGACACAGAGGGGAAGGCAGACTGGAACTCCGCAGAGTAGTAAAAGTGGTTCCACAGGAGCCACGACTGTTGGCGAGCTCTATCGTCTTGTTTCAATTCCGCAAGCAGATTCTCCATGCTATGTAAGCGTAAGACCTCCTGAAACCAAGACAACAGAGAGGGGGGTGTTGGGGATTTCCACAATCTAGGGATAACTCATCTTGCAGCTACCAATAGGAAGCCTAGTAGCTTGCAGGTATGCTTCTTAAACTTATGCGGGAAGATAGAGAGAAGAAGGGGGGTGGGGTCATCATCCAAATCGATGCCAGTGACCGTCCTAATAATGCAATGGACATCCGACCAAAAGGGGCATAGGAGTGTACATCCCCATCAGACGTGCGCCATCGTGCTCAGATCAACGTTACATCCCCAGCATCGATCCGAGGTGGAGGGGAAGATCTCATGGAGGACAGAGGGAACTCTGTCTTCAAGTTGTTTCTGCTAAAGGTGATTCTACAAACTATTGATTCACTGGGAAATTTATTTTTTTACGCTTCATTTTTGTTAATGAAATGGTGGAATCTGTCATATGTTGTAACATCTGTGTTTGTACTTATCTAATTTTAAGACTTTCTAAGGACCAGATTTTTTTTATGATGTCCTGATACATAAAGCCATGGAGAAGATGTACTTTCTATATCTCATGACTATTTCTAAACAATTTGGTGGCTGTGCTTTTTAGAACTGAAACCATCAGACAGACAATGCATAGTTATCTGACTATGTCAAATGGAAGCAGAGTCATACATGATGGCAGTAACAAAATTTGCAAGGAACCATAATGGGAAGACATTTCTAATAATGTACATGTTTCTCCTGTAAATTTTAAGCATATATCCAATGAAAGATATCCTTGTGTGGCTGTTGAGTGTTGCCTCAATGCCTATTACAAAGTCCAATCTTCAGGGCAATTATTGGGACCAAGCGGTCCTAAGAACACTCATTTCTGATAATTGCTTTCTCTGAGGTTGACGCTTCAAAAACGGCATCAACAAAGCCTGAACATGTGGAAGAATTATTCTGCCCAAATTATTCTTCTGATCATATGACCAACTGGCATCTATATAAAAGATGCAGATTATTGGCAGTACATCACCCTGTGTAACCAGGAATGTGCTGCTGTAAGTACTGCAGCAATCATACACTCTATAATGGCCTGTGAAATAGGATGATGCAAGTGAGTGCCAATTGGCATGCTTATTGATCAGTGCTCGTCCTGGACAGGATCGGGCTGTGTAATACACGCCTTACATGTTACAGATATTTTGAGGCTGTAGTCCACTCACAGACATAGAAAGACTATATAGAAACCAGCTAGCTCACATTACACCTGCCACTTCTTCCCTCAACTCTGTAACACTACATAGGGAGAAAGCGAGAAACTGACTTCTTTAAACAGTACAGATACAACTGGCTGACATGACTTTATTTCTTAACAAATTCCCTCTACACGAATGGTCTGCTTGTAATTTCCAGTTTAGGTGATATATTCTAGTCACTTTAGGGTGTATTCAGATCATGTTTTTACAGTCTGTCCAATGGATACATTTTATGAATATAACAGTTATAAAAACATATCCGTCTGCAGACTGGTACTGTTAAAATCTGTCTTAGCTGCTTTCCATTGCTGTCCAGTAGGAAACACATGATGTGAATGTGCCATTTAGCTGTATCTCTCTAATTCTACATTTATGTATTTCCATGAGGAAATGAAGGGCAGCAGTGCTAGAATTGTCTTCATACTCAAATGAAAGGAGTGTGTAACCTAACAAACACAATAGAGCACTCATCTGTTAATCCTAGATTAGAATGGTACACAGTGAGGTACATATCCTAAGAGATTCTTAAATGGATTACTTTCCCTCACCTCTCCAACAGAGTTGGACTGGTCCACCAGATTACCAGAGGATCCACTGATGGGCCCAGCCTCTAACACAATAAGATCCTAGGGGTTGATAGAGGGTGGGCTCCCAGAATCATTATATGTATGGGCCATGGAAACTGAGTCTGACACTGCTCTCAAATATTCTACTGGACTAGTCACTCACACAAAGCATCCAATTCAAAATCTTTACTTACAAAGTCCTATGAAATTCTGTTCCAGCCTACAATTCTAGAAATGATAGCACCCCTTACAAATCCTCTGTAATCACTTCCTCACCCTCTAGGATGCAAAGCTTCTCTGCTATCTTCCAATCCTCGGAATTCTCACTGAAAATGTATCTCTTCTGATATTGATATAACCTAGCATAAAAAGTCCCCCAACTGCTATCCAGCACACCTTTATCTAACATGCCTGGAGCTGACTACTACTGACTATTTATTCCTTATAGATCAGAAGCTCATAGGAACAAGGCTTTTACCCAATGTATCTGGTGAACACTAGTGGAAGAGTGAAGAAATCAGGCGATACCTTTTAGAGGCTAACTGAGTATATTTATAAGTAAGCTTTCAGGAGTACTCGCTCCCTTCATCAGACATGGTGTGATACAAGAACTGAAAATTACAATCTATAATCTACAGCCAGGCTATACGATACAATCGTATTTGCTCCGACAAAACAGACCTGGACAAGCACCTCCTGGATCTGAGGATGAAATTTCTCAGATTGGGATACAAACCAAAAGTGACAGACAACCAATTAAACAAAGCAGCAGCCATTAACAGAGACAGTCTGCTCACATATAGAGAGACCCAGAAAGATGCCCGAGTGCCCCTAGTTGTCACCTACAACCCACAGCTGGAGATCCTACGAAGGATTGCCAAGGAGCTCCAACCTGTGCTACATAGGGACAACAGACTCAAGGACATATTTCCAGTCCCCCCTCTCCTCTCCTTTCGACAACCACCAAACCTGAGGCGCATTATCGTCCAGAGTGCCCTGAAGACCCCAACTGAAAATGGCACCTCACCTTGCCTACATAAAAGGTGCATGGCCTGCAAGCACATCCACACCGCTGACAGTGTACCTATCCCACAGTCACAACAGGTGCACAGAATTAGGGGGACATTCTCCTGCAGGTCTTCCAATGTGGTGTACCTCATAATGTGTGTGCAATGTCCCACCACAGGCCTCTATGTGGGGGAAACAGGGCAGAGACTCAGTCAACGAATGAACTCACACAGATCCACCATTAATAACAGCAGAACAGATCTCCCAGTGGCCGCACATTTCTCCGGAGAAAACCACTCTATTGAAGATTTGCGGGTTGTGGTTTTAATGGGACATTTTAAGACACAGGAGAAAAGGAAAGAAATGGAGTACAAATTTATGCAAAAATTTCAAACTCTGCAATTTGGACTTAATATTCATGCCAGCTTCATGTCACACTATGTTTGAACCATGAACTGAACTCAATATTCATGCCAGCTTCAAATCAAACTATGTATGACCTGTGAGGGACACAAATCACCTCCTGATAGCAAACAGATAACAGCAAGAATTACTGATCCCTCCGTCACACACCACAAGTTTCCAGACTGTTTTTTTGACCTGTTGTAAATAACTTCTCTACTTAGATTGCAATTTTTTTTAAGGACTCTAAAATGCTTTGAAAACCATGTGTATAAAAATCTGTTAATTTTCAGTTCTTGTATCACACCATGTCTGATGAAGGGAGCGAGTACTCCTGAAAGCTTACTTATAAATATACTCAGTTAGCCTCTAAAAGGTATCGCCTGATTTCTTCACTCTTCCACTACTTTCAATGGCTAACACGGTACAACATCATACTACTATCTGGTGAACACTGTCTTTAGAAGTGTTACCCCAACATCATGCTATGCAAAGTGCTGTATAAATAAATATTAATCCATAGTAGTCATGGAAACAGGCTTTAATATACTATGAGCTGCTTACTGTTCAACTGTTCATCTCAAAGGGTTATCTGAGAAGAAATATATAGCATTTACACATAGTTCACTAAGGCACTGTATGTTGAATATCTAGGATTCCCTATTGTGCCACTACAACCCTCACCCACGTGATACAGGGAGTCATGTACTTTCTTCCTGTAGTAAGAAGACACAACCCAGCATCACATGACTCTGGGGGGTGAGGGCTGCATCTTATTCATTATTATTTGGCTTACTTATATAGCACCAGCATATTCCGCAGCACTTTACAGACATTGACAATCATTGTCCCATATAGACCTCACAATGGGGGGGAAACCCATTCAAAGACGGGGAGAACATACAAACTACTTGCTAATGATGTCCTTGGTTGGATTCAAACCAAGGACCCAAGTGCTGCAAAGCAGCAATGCTAACCACTGAATCGGGTTGTCACTGTTAGGGGTTGATTGGAGTAAGATTGACTAATCCTTGCAGTCATATGATCACTAACATCCCTATCCAAATGCTTTGGAGGCATGTGTGAGGGAGGAGAAAGCAGCCATGCAGAGATAGCAGGAGAATGCCATAACTCAGTGTGTGCTAAAAGATTCCTACCTTATCCCAGAAGTTCAGCTGATTTGCAGACAATAAAATGAGGTAATTTAAAGAGGTATTCCAATTTTCATGACTTAACCACCTCAGGACTAGACACATTTTTGTTTGTTTTTTCACATATTCAGTTTTGAGGGCTATAATATTTTTTTTCGTCCAAGTCATTCAAGTTTCTAGTTCTAATAAAGATCTGTTTCCATTAGGTATATTTAGTTTTCCTGCTGCTTATTAAATGCCAGGAGTCACATGATGTATCACAAGACCAACACCATGTTTGGCCATATGTTGTTAGCTGATAGATTACACAGGGCTGAATCATGGGTTATACCATTCTACTGTGCAGAAAAGGTATCTGCACTGATACAATAAATTTATGTGTGTAGAATATTACATGTATATTAGAAAACTGTATGATTCCGAGTTCTATAGAAACATAAATTTTTTAAAAATCGGAATACCCCTTTAAATGCAGAAATGTATAGATAAACTGGCCAAATGGGTGGCAAAATGGCAGATGAGGCTCAATGTTAAAGTTTTAACTTATAAAAACTATAAATGCTAGTTATACCCAAAACGGATTTCATCACAAAGTTCAGAAGCATTACTTACTGTCAGAACTGTAAAATTGTGGAATACTCTTCTACAGCAAGTTTTTAAAGAAAAAGTTAGACATCTTTCAAATGACAGCATACAGGGCTACCAGTATTAATGTAGATTGTTCATTCAGGGATCAGTCCGACTAGAAGGAAGGAATTGTTCCCAATTAATGGTGAATTGGGTTTGTGCCATTAATGGGACACTAAACCCTGAAAAAGAAGAAATAACCTCCCCCCCATAAATATGTATTATACAGTTCATCTCTAGATCTGTCTGCAGAAATAACTGCTAGACTCTTGCTCTGAGAAGTTTAGCAGAAATCTTGCAGGTATACTGTGTGCAAACAGTGCTTCCTGCCTCCCCGCATCTCCTTTTTAAGCCCAGGAATGGGTAAAAGCACAAGCATGACAGGAAGGTGAGGGGGCTTGGTTAAGTTCTCATTGAGGATAACGCTGTAATGCAGTACCATTGACTGTAATGGGAACAGTGGAACTCCAGGGCACGACTTACAAAAGAGGAGGTATTGCATGCTTGTTTTCATCTACTTTGTGCAAGTCACCCAGCTTTCCCAGATCCCTGAAATGCCAAACTAGCTGATTGTGTCATAGTTTGGAAACACAGAAAGGAGTTTATGCAGGTAGATTTTGATTCAGCAGTCCCTTTCACAGCACTAGGTGGTATGTTACCCAGCTTTCCTGGGACTTTGAAAGGCAAATTTGTCAAGTTAAGGAATGATTACAGAGTAAGGAGGAGGATTTAGTTAGGTACATTTAGTAATCAGCAGTACCTATTACAGCATTATTTTGTATAGTACTCAGCTTTCCTGGGACATTGAAAAGCAAATCTGTCCAGATATGGAACAATTATGGAGAAAGGATGGGATTTATTTTTAGATAAATATAGTATTCCGTCCTCCCTATCCCAGCTTCACGTGCTATGCCGCACAACTTTCTAGAGCCCTGAAATCTGGCAAGCTTTGGCATGATTTGGAATCAAGCAGTGGGATTTTTTAGTATCAGCAGTAATAATAATAATAATTAATTATTAATAGTTAATAGTAATAAATTTTATTTATATAGCGCCAACATATTCTGCAGCACTTTACAATTTTGTAAGTACAGACAAAATGAGGCATTACAGAGTAGTAAGTCAATTCACACAATGGGAATGAGGGCCCTGCTCGCAAGAGTTTACAATCTCTTACTTCATTTCCTGGTATGTTACCCATCTTCCTCAGAACCCTAAAGGGCAAATATTAGCAAGCTATATAATGATTATAGCGCAAGGAGGTAGATTTATTTAAGTAAATATAGTTTTCAGTATTTCCTATACCAGATCCATATGCTATGTTACCCAGTCTAAGAGGTAAATTTGGGAAGCTCTGGATCAAGGAAGGAGATTTTATATTACTATATTTACTATTTAGCAGTTCCTATTACAGCACTGTCTGGTATCCCTAGCATGTGTCCTCAGCCTTATAGTGACTCAGCTAATATTAGAAATAGGGTGTATCTGTCAACAGGGTGTGGTTTTAATCTAGTTACCAGCAAATCTGTGAATTTATGTCTGGGTCATATGTACAAGCTGTAACATAGGATCATTATAAAATAAGCAATGTTATATTTTAGCAGCAAAAAAAGTCATTGTGCAAACATTAAAATAATCACTTTTGTTGTGTCAATATCAGTACATGTAAATACTGCTCACCCGTGATGTACATTTTTAATACATAGGCTGCACGCCAGTCTAGATCCCTTAGGCGTCAGAGTGAAAATGCACCTAATTCATTAAGAACCATATGCCTGTTATTGAATTAGGCGCATCTACTACACTCTGTGTGCCAGAATCTCAAATCTATGCCAGCTAGGAGCTGGCATAATTTGAGCTTTAATTTACCCCACTTTCAGGCTAAGCCCCACCTCTGGTAAATCTACTTTTCAAAAAAGTGTTGCAAATTGTGACACAAATATAGCCTTGTGCTACTTTTATGTACATTGGGTCAGATTTACTAATGGTCTCTGAGTTTTAGACAGAGCACCTTCAGACTAGACAGACACCTCTTATTGAATTGGGCACATCATCTCACTCCTGTGCCAAAAACCTAAATCTACATTAGCAATTTACTAGCATCCATTTGAGCTATTATTTCTGAGAGTTTTTGTAGCAAATTATAGTAATTTTGCCAGGCTGCAGGAGGCCACTCCCCTTCTGCTAAATCTGGTTCCAACATACCCACTTTTCGGAAAAGCATTGTGTAGGGTGCAAATGCAGTAAAAGTTGGTAATTTTGGAGCAAAAAAGGTGGGGTTCCATATATAGTGGCACGTGGAGCGGAAATATGTCAAAAGTTGGCCATTTTGGAGCAAAATCAGCCATGTACCAAAATGTAGTTCTTTTATCATACACTAGGGATTTATTAAGCAAAATTCACCAGAATTCTGGCATAATTGACAAAAAAAATGTCTAACATGCTGTGCACATTTATCAAGTGTTAAAGAGACTTACTAGACACTTTTTCAGCTTGTGATATAAGGGGGTGTGTTCTATCTGGAAGGGTGTGGCTTCATATGAATTGGGCATGGCCTAAGTTGTGACTCCTTGCACCAAAAATATACACCCGCAATGCGCCAAGAACTTTCAGGCTAAGGCCCCATGTAGCATCCTGCAGCAAAAAAGCAGTGTGGGGAAAACCAGCGGTATCAACGCATCACAGTTTTTCCTGCAGCGCTTTTCACAGAAAGTTCGCAGAGGTTTTCTCTGTGGACTTTCTGCTTCAATTATACCTATAGGGAAACTGCCAGCGTTTCTGTAGGTATAATTGACATGCTGCGATTTCCAAAACCACGACAGTTTTAGAAATCGTAGTGTGTTCGTGCACGTATTTTACCGCAATGTGGGGATGGGATCCCATCCACTACATAGTGACTGTAAACGCTATGGATTACACTATGTGGGACCTTGGCCTCAAGCCAACTGATACAAATGGTGTAATGTTAAACTAGACTGTCTAACAATACACCAAATTTATCAAATAGCATGAGACACTTTGATAAATGTGGTGCAGTTTAAGACTGTCTAGTCTAAAGCTTTGCCCCTTTGAAGGAAAATGACGATAGCTGTGCAAAAAAGAAAAAGTTACAATTTTTTTGTGCAAAAATCTGATTTGTGCAAAAAAAGAAAACTTTTTGTGCCCTATATGCCCAAAAACGGACATACAGGGCATAATAAATCTTCGCCAATGAACATAAAATGAGAAACAGTGGGGGAAGATTTATCATCAGTGGAATTTTTAAACACAGTTTTGCTGTAATTTATGTCAAATTTATCAAATGTCGCACATTGTGTGATAAATATGTAGCATGTCCTGGGATGTTACTGCACTTTTTACACTATCCCCTTTACTGGCGTGAGATTGCAACAACTTTTTAGATAGTTGCATTAGATAAATTTGATGTTCACATAGCTAAGCAGGCTAACTGTGACCAATTTTCCACCCATATTTCAACAGTGGAATAAGTGGTGTGAAAATACAAAATGTCACAACATTTTTGGGCAAATAAGCCCAAAGATTCTTTACTTTGAATTTTTTTTTTTTTACTAGAGAATTCTGGAATGCAGGTCTTAATACATTCTGCCAGTGTTTCCTACATTCATAGATTGTAAGCTCTTGTCAGCAGGGCCCTCACTCCTATTGTTTCAATTGAGGATTCATTTAGTAACGTGTAATTTAACGTCTAATTTTGCCTACATTTACCCTCTGGTATCTAAAGTGGTATGGAATATATTCGTACTATATAAATAATAATGATGGTGATAATAAAAATGATTATTACAATTATTATTACTATTATAAATTAATATAGATTTGTTAACAAATCTCATTCACATTTATTTAAAAAGATTGATCAAGCATATAAAGAAATCATCCATATCATTTACGGTATTGGTAAATGTATATATCAATTATCAGACATTTACTATAAAAATCTGCTTGAAAACCACAGCAAACGGCAAATCGCTGCTTTTTTGGATGATTTGAGTAGGATCACCGAAAGAACTTTATGCGCAAATTATGCTTAATTACTTTATTTTTTTTAACAAAATATTTGTTAAACAAAAAAGACAAACCCGAGAATAAAGATAGCCTTCAACAAAGAAAAAAAAAAAACCTTCCGCAGATCCCATTCATTTTAGAACTACTTCAGTCACCATCTGTTTTTAAAAGGATGAAAAATAAGCCAGGATGTACAATCTGATAGAAATAGTATATGAAAAAAATAAATGTTCATTACACAAAGTAAAACTAATTGTTGTCAATAGAATAAAAATTACTACTAATAAAAATAGTTGTTATTATATCTGAGAGATCTTTAAAACATTTTAAGGCTGAAGCCCCATGCTGCGAATACGCAGCATTTTACAGTACCTGCAAAGTGGATAGGATTCTGGATAATCACATCCACACATTGCAGAAAAAAATCCACAGTGGAAAAGCTGTGTTTTAAAAAAAAGTTAGTGTTTTTGAAAATCTCAGCATGTCAATTATACCTGCAGAAATGCTGGCATTTTCCGTATAGGTATAATAGGGAAACAAAGTCCACAGATGAAAACTCTGCGAAATTGCAATGAAAAACACTGCGGAAAAAAACGTGATGCGTTTCCACCACATTTTTTTCCGAAGTGTTTTTATTGCTGCGCTTCACTACGTGGGGCCCTAGCCGAAGGATTATTTTAAGTTTCAGGTTATATAAGACTCCTTTGTATGACTGCAGAGTACATATCAGTTTAATACATTAGGAGTTGCAGTGAGCTGATCTGCTAGTTCTTATAGCACACAGTCCTTGAAGCACCAGCTCCATACACTGCCTTATTTAGCTGTTTGTGTATTGCAGTTGATATAATATGTCTCATAAATGAGAAATAACACACTGCTATTAAACACGTGTGCCGCGGTCGTTTACTGCAGTTAAAATAATTTGACACCATAAATATAATACATGGAAGGTAAGCACAGGGGTCCTTGGGGATCTATACCACAATGTTGGACAAATTGTTCATTAAAAGAGATGTGGGTGAAATAGAGAGCTAGTAAAGACTGTTCTATGAACTCCTGTCCCCAGACTCAGGGAGTTGGTTTTGCTTCTTGACAAGTATTACAAATGAGGGTGGGCGTCATATTGTTAGATGCCGTTGTCTCTGATGTTGTAACAAGTAAATAAATGTTGCTTACCTAACCGTTTCCTTTTAGTAAGAGAAATGAGTGGGAGAGACTACTTTCCCAAACCTATCTCCTCAACAAAGACTCTGGAGGAGAGGAGACACTTCACCACTGTCTGCCCAGTGAGAGGACACCAGGTTAATTCAAGATGAAGGATTATCTACAAATTGTTAGTTTTAGTAGCTAGACTGGTGGGTTTTTGTGTGCATAGAGAAGACCTTGCTGGATTTATGGATTATAAGAACACCAGTGACTATCTCTCAGCTGCTTGTGAGAGATCTTTGCTTGTTCATGCTGGGCTTCTAGCACCAGGACATTACAACAATGTGAAAATATATTAGTGATCTTTTTCCTACATTTTATTTCAGCTGTTATATAACATTCACATATTTTCTGAGCACACATAATGCAAAGGAAAACAGCCTTTAAACATGCCAGATGGAGCTCCAGGGAAAGGAAAAAAAAAGTCTTTCGATTAAAACAATCTTCTCATCCAATGTGGCACAGTTTTTTCTTCTTTTGCTTGAGGTCTTTTAACACTTAAAAAGTCCTGAATAATTCCAAGTTTTCCTTTGGAGGCTCTGAAGAAAGATTCTGAAGCTAACGTGTCGTTATCAGATTGATGGGCTGGGTTTGATTGAAGTTTCTTTGTCATGCAAATGTCACAGGGCATGATGGATGGGTTCAGATATCTGACAAGCTTCAGGAGGTCTTCAGCTATTGGTCCCCAGAGAATCACGTGTCCTCCCTGTGAGAGACAGAGGGTTTGAAGCCTGGAAATCTATGGATGGAAGTTTACAGCTTTGACATACTACCTAAAGGTTGTAGGGCAAGGAGGATTCCACCGAAAACAGGTTGACCCTCCTCCATCCCTGGCAGATGGACAATACCAGAATGGGCTCCTTTTTGGACTATGCAATTTGTAATCGTGGCACTAGTGCCTACTCACCCAGAGGATACCACCATTTAGACCAAGGGACACCATCCTTTCCAGCATGCCCCAGTACCAGTGACATTTATAATGGTGATGGTCGGTATGTAGTCGGGGGAGCTGGTGCAATATCCAGCCAGATCCAGCAGCAGAACCATGGCTACCATCATCACCATCACCCACCAAGCTCCAATCTCTCATATGCCAGCTCTATACCCAGCTACACTTCACAGACTTGCAGCCAGGGTTATGGGCACCAAGTCTACGTCAGCCAAGAAGCAGAAGGAGTTTATTTTCAGCAGCCTTATTCTTCCAACACAGCTCCCAACACTGGCTCTTTGTCAGAAGGATACTGTGGAACAGTGCCAGGCCCCGTTCCTTACAATCTTCAACACTCATTTGGGCAAGAACACCAAGCCTTGTTACAGAGCTATCCCAACCATTCTCCTCTACTACATGATGATAAAGATGTGCCCTGCCAGCCCGAGCTGGTATCAACTAATCCTACTTTTGACTGGATGAAAGTGAAGCGGAATCCACCAAAGACAAGTAAGTACCACTCAGCAATGAGTTATTACCGACTGCAGGCCTCAAGTTCACAGTGTATTTGTAAATGTGGGCGCAGATCATTAGTATCTCATCCATCTTATGTGAAGGCTCAGATCTGTGCCCACCACGCTTCTACCTATAATAAATACATAATTGCACCCCAGTGAGGTACAGTCCACTATTTCCCTGTTGATCATCTTCATCTAGTCCATGTTTTATGTCTCCAAACCTTTTGTTTAATGTAAAGATGATTA
Organism: Leptodactylus fallax; assembly: GCA_947044405.1. Taxonomy (NCBI): domain Eukaryota; kingdom Metazoa; phylum Chordata; class Amphibia; order Anura; family Leptodactylidae; genus Leptodactylus; species Leptodactylus fallax. The sequence continues at coordinate 741,184 of CAMRHE010000404.1, read as the reverse complement.
ATGTATGGTGTGGGCAGAACAGAAAAGCACGTGTTACTGTCTGCCCTGGTCTCCTAGATGTGTGATTGACTTCTAAAATTACATAAATATTAGTAAGCACTCTTTCTGATGCACTTTGGTACATCATAGACCATACTACACTAAACACAATTTGTATTGGTTTATATTAATATAACGATTATAAAGATAATTATTAATAATACAGATAACACTATCAATCTCCCACAGCTAAACCCATCGATTATAGGCTAAATTCACAAAAGCACAGCGTAAAAAACAACTTCACTGCAACCCCTAATGTATTAAACTGATATGCACTCTGAGGTCATACAAAGGAGTCTTATATAATATGAATCTTATAATAATGCTTAAAATGGTTACAAAATAATAACAACTATTAGTAGTAGTAGCAGTAGTACTAGTCATTTTTTACAAAAAAAAAAAATGTTCATGATATTTTCTTTTTTTTTTTTGTGGTTTTTGTCTTGTTCTATTTGCAATCAAATAATTGTTTCATTTTGTGTAATAAACATTTATTTTTCATCTGCTGTTTCCATCATATTGTACATGCTGGCTTATTTTTTGATCATTTGAATAAATATAGATTGCGACTGAAGTAATTCTAAAAAGAATAGGATATGCCATTGTGTTTTGAATTGTTGCAGGCTATTCTCACTAGAGGGTTTGTCTTTTTTAATATAAAGAAAACATATAAAGTAAGTAAAATGTAATTTGCAAAGTACTGTTTTAGAGATCCTATTCAGTTCATCCATAGAAGCAGTTATTTGCATTTTGCTTATGTGAAGGCTGAGATCAGTGTCCACCATGTTTTTACCTTTAATAAATACATCATTGCACACTGGTGAGGTACAGTCCACACTGTCCCTGTTGATCGTCTTCCTCTAATCCATGTTTTATGTCTTTAAACCTTTTGTTTAACATAACTATGATTAATGGATGGTGTGGGCAGGACGGGAAAGCACGTGTATTTATTGTCTTCTCTGGTCTCAGATTCCTAGATGTGCCATTGACTTTTAAAATGACATAAATAATAGTAAATATTCTTTATTTCTTTATGATAGACTTTGGAACCACCCACCATAGAACATACTACATTTAACACAACTCGTACCTGTTTATGTTAATATAATCATGATAAAGGTGATTGTTAATAATGCATTATGCAATTATCAATCTTCTACAGCCAAACCCGTCGATTATGGGCTAAATTCGCAACAGAACAGCATGAGAACCAACTTCACCACCAAACAGCTGACAGAACTGGAGAAGGAGTTCCACTTTAACAAGTACCTGACCCGGGCCAGGCGAGTGGAGATTGCAGCCACATTGGAACTGAACGAAACTCAGGTGAAAATCTGGTTTCAGAACCGGAGGATGAAACAGAAGAAAAGAGAGAAGGAAGGAGCCACCTCTTGTATCATTAAAGAGTCATTGAAAGAGAGCAGTGAGACCTCAGACCTCTGTACCTCACCAGACACCTCTCCTAACTCAACATGAACAAGTGATGGACAGATTTTCCAGGGAAACTAATTTTACACAAATGAAAGATGTAAATAGTTTATTTTCTTTGACAAATGCCTTCTTATTTATATACGGAATACAGTTTACAAAAATTTTTACCAACTTAATAAAAGGGAGCTGGTCAGCTTCTCTCAGGGAAACCCCATATTTTAGGGGAGCTGCACTTTCAGGCATCTCCATAATAGCTAGCGGATTTATAGTTCTATTTATACATATAGGAGTAATTGTCATGTTTTCTGTGTTTCTTATGTCTTTTCAAAGCTGTGGATGATAACTCCTATTGAATTACATGTGAATGTGTCTGCATCTGTTTAGAAGGGCACATAAGGCCCCTTTTAATGGGGGTTCCCCAATAAAATGTAGTTTGCACTATAGCTCAAACAATTGCAGAATCAGTGCCTGTTAGCAATAAGAGATACAAATAAACTCACAGTATTTCATCTCTGCTATAGCATAGGATTTCCCAGTAACAGTATCTGCAATTTGCATTTGTGTTGCTGTTTGTTGATAATACTAACAAATGTCTTAAAGAAATGAGCTTATGTCTATGTAACAAGATGAGTTTCTGCTTTGTCTTTTTTTTTTTACAATTCAAATACAGATGTTGTTTTTATGGTTTCTCTCTAGAAATAAATCTACCTCATATTAGACATAATGGTTTATTTGTTTAATGACAATGGTAAATAACATGTACAGGAAATCTACCTATTGAGGGCTAGATAATTAAACCCAAGCAATTGCCACTTCCATACTGTGTTTTTCAATGCCTGCTATATCATAGGCTTTATTGCTGTGTATTGCACAATTACTGATTACCTTGGCCCTATATAGTCTGTAGTTACTAGCTCAGACTCGGTAGCCAGGTCTTCTCTTTTTATCACTATGCTGACAGCATACCATACTAATGTTCTCTTAAGCAATAAATAACTCACATTTAACATCAGCAAATGGGATATACTTAATGTGCCTGCAAGAACCAACTTCTGTGTCTGTCTGATCCTGAGCACAACAAAAGGCCAACAGGACTACAATTTAAAAGTGAAAAGATTCACACAAAGGGCACATCTCTGGACATGTATTTATATTCCATTATTCGCTTCCTGGAGACAGGAAAGGGTTTGGGTGCTTCATACATCAACACATACTTTAATCCTACATAGAGAGGGAGTTTGTTGTAATGAAGTTTATAGTGCAATAACCATTATAGGATTTTTAATGCTAAGTAATTCTGGTACAAGTCCAGTTATTAGACTCATTAAAGTGCCTGTATAATGATGTTTTCTATTGGCCTACTGCTGACGCAGGTTTGCCACTATAACATGAGATATGAAGAAAGACAGGACAGTTGTATGTGCATTGGAAACAATTGCTCAGATTTATTCATGTATTTTCACACAATGGGGAATATTTACTAAGCAAAATGTGCCAGAATTATGTCAAAAGACTGTCTAACATGCTGTGTGCCACTTTTATCAAGTGTTTTACTCACTATTTAGACACATTTACATAGTATATGAAAAGGGGGCGTGGTTTATCTAAAAGTGGGCAGGGTTTAAGATGTGATGGATTGCGCCGAAATTACTAAACCAACTATTAAGTGGTGTAACATTAGACTAGACAGTCTAACAATACGCTAGATTATCAAACAGCATCAGACACTTTGGTAAATCTGGCCCAGTTTAAGACTGTTTAGTTTAAGTTTGATGTCTAGAACTTTGACACTATTAGTAAATCTGCCCAAATGGATTTACATGCGTAAATATATTGAAAAATATGGTCTTCAGGGTTATGCAAATTAACCACAGGCAACTGTGTCAGTAAACGTTGGTGGGGATATGCTAACTTATTTACTAACAATAAGAAAACATCTCAACTGTTAAATCTGCCTTTATTTTCAGGTAATACAACAGGAAATGTGTCCTGATGGTGAATTTGGTGCTTGTAAACTTTGTAGCCATTGTAGAAAACAAAAATACATCCACATACATATACACTATATTGGTTAGCCTTGCCCTATAATAGTAATTTATTATGTGCACAACTTTTTGTGAAGAATTTTATTGAAAAAGGTGTCCTGCCTATGACCTTTCTACTGTCCTTCACATTTTTGTACCTTCAGGATTCAGAGACAACTGAAACTTCCTTTCTCTTCTTGCGGCCCACCTTGTTGTTCTCAGTTTACTCTACCCTGACAGCTTTATTTTAGCCCAGTTTTCTATGGGCTTCTTCAATATTTACACAAGTTGATGACTTGTCCAAGGATCTCCTCTCAGCAGTCTTGTCCTGCAGGCTCCTTTCCTCAGGCCTAAGTTCACCTAAAGTTCACTTGGAAATCAAAGCAACAGAGGCTATGCTGGATATCCCAAGACAGAACTTGGATGGACAGAAACCTAAGGTCATGTTGAGGTCTCCCAGCCCTTTCTGGATCCCAAGCGACCATACTCTTAACTACTGTATGGTTGTACTGTATCTTTTGGTCGATAGCTGTCTTCTGAAAAAAAACAAAGAAAAAAACTTTTGTTTCTAGACTTTCAACAATTCTAGTTTTTATAGGATTATTTTTATCCAGTCCAAATTACCACTTAAAGAAGAAAATGTGTGGGGGAAAAGATAGAATACACTACCTTACAAAAGTGTAGAATCCCTCAGAAAATTGTAAAAACTGAAAATTCTAATTTTCATGAAAGCTCATACTTTTATTTACCCAAAAATTTAAATATATAATTACATATACAGATGTTGCAGAGTTAACTCAAACTTCTGAAATTGGTTAAACTGATGCAGCGTCATATCTTATCACAAAAGACAATCAAAAACAAATGAAAAGTCATTAAAACATTTTTTTCCAATGATTTCTGTGATAAGATATCATGCTGCAGTTTAACCAATTACAAGAGTTCAGGTTAACTCTGCTACATATACATATATATATATATATATATATATATATAATATAATAAAATAATTAAGGCAAGGCTAGAAATAATGAGCACGTCAAGAATCACAGAATTACAGGCTTGAAGACTTTGGCATTCTAGCTGCCACTTGAAATAATCTGCAAGAAAAATTTACACCATGCTTTTTGAAGCACCTCTTACAAGATAAGTTGGAACTTTTCTTTGTACCATATAGTTAAGCAGCTCCCACAACAGTTAAGTTGGTTTAAGACTAAGGCTGGGGCCCCACGTTGCGGAAACGCAGCTTTTTTTGTTGCAGATTTTGTAGCAGTTTTTTGAGTCAAAACCAAGAATGGCTACAAAATGAATGGGAAATATACAGGGAGTACTTATACTTCTACCTTCTGCTCAATCCACTCCTGGCTTTGGCTCAAAAAACTGCAACAAAATCTGCAACAAAGAAAGCTGCATTTCCACAACACTGGGCTTTAGCCTGAAGCAGTATTTTCCGTCATTGTCCTTCTTTAGAATGAAACTGACTCTAAAATATAATGGCATGGCACTTGAAAATTGAGCCTTTTCCTACTTTACTAGAACTAAAATGCTCCCACACCATGCTTAACAGATGGCATCAAGCAGGCCTCTAGCATCTTTTCATTCTTCTCTGATCCTCAAACTTGTATTTGGCTGTTCACAACACAGTTCTCCAATTGTCCTCCATCCAACGTTTGTCTTAAAGGGGTTGTCGAGGCAAAAATGGACAAACCCTTTAACTTTTAAATCAGCTGGGGGCAGTGGAAAAAATATAAAAAATTCATACTCTCCTGTCTCCGATGTCCTCCAAGCGCATTCTGGTTCTTCTTTTTCCCACGGGTCTCTTCCGGAGTTCCGCTGAAGCCGCTGATTGGCCCCAGCGGTCACGTGATTGCTGAGGCCAATCAGCACAACTCTGGAAGAGACCCGTTGAGCAGAAGAACTGGAACACGGTGGGAAGACACTGGAGCATCGGGGACAGGTGAGTATGAATTTTTTAATTTTTTTTTACTGCCCCGGCTGATTTAAAAGTTAAAGGGTTTGTCCATTTTTGACTGGACAACTCCTTTAAGCTACATTCACACGACAGTGAATAATGGATGTTGTTTTAATGGGGGATATTCACATGACTGTTATTCTGATGGACCATTGTCACGGATCATCAAAATATAGGTCATGTCCTATTTTTGTTCATTTTCACAGATCCCTCCATACACTGTAATTTTTCATGGCTGTTTTGCACCTCAGTTGACTGAATGTAGCTTTGCTTTACCCATGTTAAGTCTTTTCCTTTTAGTGACCAGTATCACATACAATGTTTTCTTTGAAGATCTACCATTTGTGCATCCAATGTGGGGTTGAGTTAGCTGAATGCAGTTGGATGGCACTCAGATTACATTCCGTGATGCATTCAGGTCTATAGGGGCTTCTGATCCATTCCAATCACTTGCTCTATCTTGCTTCATGTCATCGGAATGGAATCGATTGGAAGCTCCCATAGACGTGAATACATCACGGAATGCACTCGGATGACACTTGGACGCCCCCATAGATGTGAATGCATCACGGAATGCACTTGGATGACACTTGGATGTTGCACATTTTGTTGCAGAAATTGCTGAAAATGTCCCATCCATTTGTTGACCCCATAACAACCCCAATCAGACGAATGGAACCAATATTCATTTGGAGAAATTCCTGTAGCAAAGTCTGCCACATGTGAATCCACAGAAACTTAAAGCAATATGAGTCTTTTCTCACCTGGTCCTAATTTTTTCTTGAAAAACTGCATCGATATTCATAGTGTGGCCAAACACAGTATTAGGCATCTGAATATGACTATACCATATTAATTACCTGAAACATGTGACAATAATCAGGCAACTGAAAAAGGTTGCTGTAAATTCATCTTTTATTGTTTGTTGTTCCTGACCACCTTGCCCTTTCTTATCAGTTGTGAACTAGCAAGACACAAGACCTTGCCTATTCAATCCAGAGGTTATCAGTGGGTAAATAGCCAGACTGTGGAGACATGATGGATGGAGAGCAGATAGGTTATCATAAATGGACATACTGCAAGAATCTACCTCACCTAAATGTACACAGGTAAATGGGCAATTGTAAACTAATAATCACTGAAATAGGATTCAGCAGTGTTTGACTAAACCTCACTGTGCTTTCTATTACTTTACTGCATTGTACAGATTATCACATACAACTGATAAACTGAAGTGCTTGGAGGTAATCTACTTCACAATTATTAGATAAGTAGTGAACAGATATAAATTCACTAAATTAGTAGTTGGGGCTTTAGGCTCAGTTCAGACTGTTGATATTTGAGGCCATTTTTGTGGTGTGGATCTGATAAACTCATATTGAGCTTCATTCAGTTGGGTGTATTGATCAATAGCGTTGAACTATTCAAGCCTTAGACATAAAGGTGCCCATACACATTAGATTAAAGTAGGCATCCCAGCCACTATTTAATGTGGGGGTTCTGCCTTTTCCAGGCTTGTGGCTCTGCTGAACTGGCATTATTACATCATAGGGACTGGGTTTTTTGATGCTATTGTGTTACTACTTAAACTGACTTAGATTATTTATTGACATGCATTAAAGGAACAGGACTGTTTTGAGAAAGTTTTTTTAGGGTGTTGTTTATTTTATGATTTTTTTTAATTTAATGTGTCTTGACCAAACTGTGATCCTTTAGTCACTGACCTAATGTTTGGATTACACAATATTCTAAAGTATTATTGCCTTTCAGGGTAAAACTGACAGACATAGTATTAGACCACCTTGGGCACGGTCTAATAAGCAGATGCCTCTGGCTGACATAGAAAAGCATTAGTTTCCCACAATTGTATACCTGAGTGTCAATGGACTGATAGAGTGAGCCCCCTCCCATGTCAAACTCCTTAGATGCCATGGTTGCTGTTGACTGCAGCATCTAGGGGATTAACTGAGCCAATGGTTATGCCCAATGTAAAGGGTAATTACCCAAAGAATTCAGACAGACACTAAAACCACATTATTCCAGGGATTCTGTGCAGCATCATAATTCGAGCAAAGCCAGTGCTGACTTCAATGCAAAGGGTTAGTTGTATGCCCACAGCAACTGCTCAATGAATTCTGCCACAAAGACTACTCCATCATGGGCGTTTATGAGGTTAGGGCAAATCCATTGCTGATTTCCTGCAATACAAAGTAAGCAGTGTTCCCTGAAACAAGTTTTCTGAGACAGGCCATCAATATATGAACAGTGCAACAGAAAGAAGGGGTGCTGTGACCCCTTTACTTGAATAAGGCTGAGGTACCAGACACAGCTACATGGACATGGACAGTACTAATTGTATACTGCAGTTTAAGGGCTCTGGCTTTCCAGAAAAAATTGTAGCCCCATCTTTCTCTCGACCATGGTGGTACAGAGGTCAGGCAATTGACGGTCATTATGGGGAAAAACCAAACATCTAACTAGGCAGACATATTACATATGAATGAAAAATTACTGTTTATTTAAATATGTGAGTAATTTTGGAATAAAGGGTGAAGTTTAGCAATACCACTGCACTATGAATGGTGCATAACTTTCTCAACCCCATACAGTGTGGAAGAGTAGTTGAAACAAGTTGAGAAATGTGAAGCTCCAAAGAGGCTTTATAAAAATACACTGAGCCTAGTGTAAATACGACTGTCAGGCTGCAGAGGTCAAATGCAAAGCGCAAAAGTTATTACACATTTCTGCAAAAATTGTGTGTGCCAAAATCTGGATCTTTTTAATGACGCAAAACTTGTGCAAATTCCTTCGCACATTTCACCCTTGTTCCTTTTTTTTTTCAGACTGAATCAAGAGCGTTCTAAAATACATGTACAATGGTTCCTCAAATTACAATGGCCTTAGGAATCTTTTCTGACCCTCTATACTTTATCTTGAAATCAGACTCAATATATAGTACTGAGCAAAAGTTTAGTCATGTGTGGAATAAATGCTGCACAATAAGAATGCTTAAATAATAGAAGTGTTATTAGTGTATGTATGTTTGTAAATAACATAGCAATATTTGATCAAAAGTGTTGTAGGTATGATACCTTTAACAAAATTAAGTAAAAGAACAAAAGATAAATCTAAATCACATCAATATTTGGTGACTGCCCTTTAACTTCAAAACAGCATCAGTACACTTGCAGACAGTTTTTGTGAGAACTCGGCAGGAAGGTTGTTCAAGACATCTTGGAGAACTAAGCACAGATCTTCTGTGGATGTTCTTCATCAAATCCTTCTGTTTCTTCATGTAATCCCAGACAGACTGGATGATGTTGAGATCAGGGCTGTGTGGGTGCCATATCATCACTTCCAGGACTCCTACTCCAAATGGTGGTCACACCAAATATTGATTTGATTTATGTCTTTTTTATTTGTTTATTCACTTAATATTGCTAATGGACATAATAAGTAATTAAGACTGCTATCTCTGAAAGAATTCTTATTTTGTAGCATTTCTGTCCATTTTTGTCCAAGTTTTTTTTTTCTAAATCTTAAAATATTCATATTTTTAGTGACATTTTGGGGTTAGGATCTCAAGTTACATTGGTAACACTAAAGCCAATTATTGTTATAACTTGAGGGGCCACTGTATTATATTTTTGAACCAGTCTTTCCACTGTAAAGAGAAAAGAAATACCAAAGCTCTGATATTCAGGGGTACATTGGTGAAAATCATGTGGAACACAGGAATTTCCTCCTAAAATGCTGGATTGCATGGAAAAAATGTATAGGTATCTTTGACAGCAAAGCAAGAATAATATTGGGGGGACAGCAGGAATAGTAGGAGTACAAAGCCAGACAGCAAGGACGGTATACGTTACATTATATGATATTTACTGTATATCAAACAGCAAAAAATACAGCGGAAAAGAAGGAAGCACACAAAAATCTGTGACCTATTACTACTACCATACAGTAACACAATAAAAATCCAGATGAGGCGGTTGCAATATTCCACTTAATCTGGTGCTTTGTTTAATAATTTGTGTATTACTAGAACATTTGGGGAATTTTTGCTTTCAATTTACTGTCTAAATATACAGGTGCATCTCAATAAATTAGAATATCTTTGAAACATTTCTTTCTTTCAGTAATTAAATTAAAAAAGTGACCTCCTATATTTTCTAGATTCTTTACACACAGAGTGTTCTATTTCAAGTGTTTTATTTCTGTAAATGTTGATTATGGATTACAGGTAATGAAAACCAAAATCTAAGAAATTAGAATATTGTAAAAAAGTTCAGTATTGTAAATTCAGTGTCACCTGCCAAGGTTTCCTAAGCCTTTACATGGTCCCTCAGTCTGGTTCAGTAGGACACACAATCATGGAAGACGCTGATTATGAATTGAATTACTGAACTGAATGAACGTTTCAAAGATATTCTAATTTATTGAGAAGCGCCTGTAGATAAACACTTTAGGCATCTGTCAGTCAAAGACTTGTTCAACCAACAGCTATTCCTCCAATCTCCCCCAATACACATGCAGTCTTGGTTTAGCTGAGCAAGCATGTGTTCTTAATAGGGAGCTGGAAATAAGCTTGTTGCCTCTGGTGATGACTTATCTCCCTTGAGAACAAAGGATTAAACATGTTAAAATCCAACATACCACATCCTTCTTCCTTCCCTTCAACATCTGCTGCAGAGGGAAAGTTGGAAAACTCCATTTAGATTAGATAGACGGCAGGTTAGATTAAACGGACTAACATTTGTCTAATGCGTATGGTCACCTTAGGTTAGAGTCACACCCCATTCAGGCGTTGTTTGGTGTTTGCACAGATACAATTTTAGATAGACTGGACAGTTGTTTGTTAGACATTTAGCCAATATTGAGACATGGGTGTTGGTGGCTATGTTACATTAGAAAATCATTTTCTGGTGTGTTTTTAACCTGGCCTACTATTCACCTATTTTCATTCAGTAAAACCAAGCAAATTTAATGTTGCTTTTACCTGATTTATGTCTCATGACTGCCCACTGAAGAAATTGTTGGCATTTTTTTGAATCCAATTTTTGTCCAAGTAACCATGTCATCCTGGGAAATGCTATCTTGTTGGTTACCCCTGCTGACTGCTAATCTGTTTGCTCTCTTGATCACTTTGATCCTTGTTCTTATCGTGCTTTTATGCTCTGGTCAGATTGTTTTCTGGTGCTACGAAAGTCTGAGAGCTTATTCTTCTGTCCCAGTTTTACCACTACTGCCCTGTTTAACATCATCTCTATATGTTCTGGTACTATGTCTTATCTTTTTTTAGATGGCTTCAGTAACAGTTCATCCCTATAACGTCTGTCTAAACATGTAAGCTCTTGAATCAGCTGAAGTGAATGAACTAAGGGCATCAGCCTGTGGAGACACATAGCTAAAATTATTCACTCTTGCAGAAGTTTATAATTTATAATGAAGTTAAAATGCATCCACCCTCATAACGTTACATGGTTTTCCAACCCGCTTTAAGAATGTATCAAGTGTTGCCATCAGGAATTTCTGGTCCCCAGAGAGGCAATTTTTTTTGGCTGCCTGGCATATGTTATGGTTTCCATTCATATATGACGCAGGTAGACTATGTGACTGGGTGGGGTGGGCAGGACTCTGAGTGGACTGAATCATCAGAGACTTTTTCAGACTTGAGACACCTCGGGAAAAAAGTTTATTTTACAGTCTCCCCTACCAAATAATAATAGTTTATCAGTCTGCACCATCAGCAGTGGTAGTGCCTGTACACAGTATAATGCTTCTCAGTGGCCCCACACACAGTATAATACTCTCCAGTAGCCCCCAAACAGTATAATGCTCCCTATTGGCCCACACACATAGTATAATGCTCCCCATAGGCCCAACACACACCATAATCCTCCCCAATGACCCCCCACACAGTATACTTCTCCCTGGTCACTCTTACACACACTCCCCAGTGGGCCTCCACACAATACAATAGTCCCCAGTGGCCGACACACAGTATAATGCTCCCCAGCGGCACCACACAGTATAATGCTCCCAGAGACTCTATGGAGGCCTCCAGTCAATTCATTATTATTTACTGCAGTGACTTATGTGTCAGTGAATACAGTGTTTTTCCAATTAATGTTTGCCCCACTCTGCCTGGCAAAGAAGTGTGGATGGAAATGGCACAGAGAACAAGGGGCAGTGATGCCTGCTTCATCAGTATTCACTAACACTGATGTCAATGAATACTAATGAAATGATGCAGCGCAGCCACTCTGGAACAATAGGAGGTTGGTCTTTAATGGAAAGGGGCCTAGCAGAGCCACATGCATACTTCACATGATTTTAAATTATGGTGCCAGCCCTGGCACCTCCTTTCAGTGTTGCCAGTACTGTCCTGATTGTATCTATGCTGTGTTTGGTCCTACACCTAATGAAACAAAGGAAAATGTCTTTTACAACCAGTTTTATTCCTGATCAATTTTATAATGCTTTTGTCATTGAGAAACACTTACTTGTAAGAGAATAAAACATATTTATGAAAAATGTAATTGTTGGTCACACTGAAAAGAATATTGCATTGAGCATTCTCAACTTGCCCACATCATGAGGGGTCGCCAACCTCAAATGTATAGCTTTATTTTTGTTACATGTGAAAAAAAAGTATTTCATGTTCTTATACTGTAAGTATAAAGACATTTTTCTGAAAGACATCTACAGACGTGGACAAAATTGTTGGTACCCCTCGTTTAATGAAAGAAAAACCCACAATGGTCACAGAAATAACTTGAATCTGACAAAACTGGAATTTGCCAAACTACATGTTGACAAGCCACAAAGCTTCTGGGAGAATGTCCTATGGACAGATGAGGCAAAAATCAAAATTTTTGGCAAGGCACATCAGCTCTATGTTCACAGATGAAAAAATGAAGCATATCTTGAAAAGAACACTGTCCCTACTGTGAAACATGGAGGAGGCTCTGTTATGTTCTGGGGCTGCTTTGCTGCATCTGGCACAGGGTGTTTTGAATCTGTGCAGGGTACAATGAAATTTCAAGACTATCAAGGGATTCTAGAGAGAAATGTGCTGCCCAGTGTCAGAAAGCTTGGTCTCAGTCGCAGGTCATGGGTCTTGCAACAGGATAATGACCCAAAACACACAGCTAAAAACACCCAAGAATGGCTAAGAGGAAAACATTGGACTATTCTGAAGTGGCCTTCTATGAGCCCTGACCTAAATCCTATTGAGCATCTTTGGAAGGAGCTGAAACATGGCATCTGGAAAAGGCACCCTTCAAACCCGAGACAACTGGAGCAGTTTGCTCATGAGGAGTGGCCAAAATATCTGTTGAGAGGTGCAGAAGTCTCATTGACAGTTACAGGAATCGTTTGATTGCAGTGATTGCCTCAAAAGGTTGTGCAACAAAATATTAAGTTAAGGGAACCATCATTTCTGTCCAGGCCTGTTTCATGAGTTTTCTTTTTTTAAAATTCTGTTGAAGCATGGTTGAAAAGCAATGTCTGACTTTCATTTGTTCATTTTCATAGAATTTTTATATATTATTACTTTTGTCAGATTCAAGTTATTTCTGTGACCATTGTGGGTTTTTCTTTCATTAACCGAGGGGTACACACAATTTTGGCCACGTGTGTATATTCGACCATTGTTTTTCTTACCTTTTTATACAATCTTGCATCAATGAAAACAAGTATAAAGCATAATGCTGAAAAATCTTTACTAGTAAAGGTTATTTTTTAAATAAAAAACAAGGTATAATTTTAGTGTTATGACTGAATGATGCACCCCATTATTTTCTTGACACCAAGCTTTTCTTCTCTCTAGCAGGAGTGCCTTAGTAGCAACATCACTCTCAAGAAGATGAATTGCCCACTTCTTATGGCTTCTGTTCATCACACCTTCAAGGCTGAACACTCACCCTCACTTTGCAATGTTTCATAGGGTAGACTATTGTCATAAAGGTTAACACTAGGTCCTCGAAACATAACAGCCTTTCTTAACCACAGATAACACTACCTCAGTGCCAATAGAAAGCTTATCAGTCTGATAGGGACAGACACAAGTTTGTACAAAGGGTCAAGTGTTGGTAGTCTGGAAAACCACTTGTATATATTAAAAGTAGAGATTATGTGAGCACCTATCTACATATTGTCTATAAGAGGATTGTTAAAAAAAGTCGTATTTATCTGCTAAATCTTCATGTAAACTTAAGCACGATAATGTGACAACAATAAATTAATTTAATATTTTATACATTTCTTTAATAGCTTTATTAGTGCAATGAAAACAAGAGCAATGTATAGCACTTATACCTCGTGCTTCATAAGCAATATGTGTACACAGTTGGTTACTGTCCCATATAGGGCTCGCAATCTAAACTCCCTATCAGTATGTTCCCAACGTTTTGGACTGTCAAAGAGAGACACTTATAGATTACTGGGTGAAAAAATGTAAAATTTGTTTGCATATCTATATGCTTGAATATTTTTTTTTTTTTTCAGATTAACATACAACCCCAATTCCAATGAAGTTGGGACATTGTGTAAAACGTAAATAAAAACAGAATACGATGATTTGCAAATCCTTTTCAACCTATATTCAATTGAATACACTACAAATACAAGATATTTAATGTTCAAATGGATAAACTTTATTGTTTATTTGCAAATATTCCCTCATTTTGAATTTGATGCCTGCAACACGTTCCAAAAAAGCTGGGACAGGGGCAACAAAAGACTGGGAAAGTTGAGGAATGCTCAAAAAACACCTGTTTGGAGCATTCCAGAGGTGAACAGGTTAATTGGAAACAGGTGAGTGTCATAAGGGAGCATCCCCAAAAGGCTCAGTCCTTCACAAGCAAGGGTGGGGTGAGGTTCACCACTTTGTGAACAACTGCGTGAGAAAATAGTCCAACAGTTTAATAACAACGTTTCTCAATGTACAATTGCAAGGAATTTAGGGATTTCATCATCTACAGTCCATAATGTCATCAAAAGATTCAGAGAATCTGGACAAATCTCTGCAAGTAAGCTGCAAGGCCGAAAACCAACATTGAATGTCCGTGACCTTCGCTCCCTCGGGCGGCACTGAAATTACCACATGGGCTCAGGAACACTTCAGAAAACCATTGTCAGTGAACACAGCTCGTCGTTACATATATAAGTGCAAGCTAAAACTCTACTAAGCGAAAGTCATATATCAACAACAGCCAGAAACGCCGCCGGCTTCTCTGGGCTCGAGCTCATCTGAGATGGACTGACGCAAAGTGGAAAAATGTCCTGTGGTCTGACCAGTCCACATTTCTAATTGTTTTTTGGAAATCATGGATGTCGTGTCCAAAGAGGAAAAAGACTGTCCGGATTGTTATCAGCGCAAAATTCAAATGGCCAGCATCTCTGATGGTATGGGGGTGTGTTAGTGCCCATGGCATGGGTAACTTGCAAATCTGTGAAGGGACCATTAATGCTGAAAGGTACATACAGGTTTTGGAGCAACATATTCTGCCATCCAAGCAACGTCTTTTTCAGGGACGTCCCTGCTTATCTCAGCAAGACAATGCCAAGCCACATTCTACACATGTTACAACAGCGTGGCTTCGTAGTAAAAGAGTGCGGGTACTAGACTGTCCTGCCTGCAGTCCAGACCTGTCTCCATTGAAAATGTGTAGCACATTATGAAGCGCAAAATACGACAACGGAGAACCCGCACTGTTGAGCAACTGAAGTTGTATATCCAGCAAGAATGGGAAAGAATTCCACCTACAAAGCTTCAACAATTCGTGTCCTCAGTTCCCAAACGCTTATTGAGCAACAAATTCAAAATGATTGAATATTTGCAAAAAAACAGTTTATCCGTTTGAACATTAAATATCTTGTCTTTGTAGTGTATTCAATTGAATATAGGTTGAAAATGATTTGCAAATCATCATATTCTGTTTTTATTTACGTTTTACACAACGTCCCAACTTCATTGGAATTGGGGTTGTAAATAATATCTGAATATTGACATTTTAAGGTGTAAACTACACCAAATTATGATAGTTATATAAGTTGGGGTCTAATATAAAGTTTCTGGAACAATATTGTTAAGATTATTAATGCAAGTCTATTTTCAGTATCAAAAAGAGGGACAGAGGGACTTGGGTGGTATTATCGCAGTAGCTAGTCTAGCCCATCAGCTAAGGGAGAACTGAAAATTAGAGACTGAGCATGCAGTGAGGAAAACTGCAGTATAATGCAAAATACAAAACATATAATGGCCATAAATATTGTTATCCTTCATGTACATGCACTGTACTAATACTCTATGCAAAGTATGATGAACACAGGGCATAGTTATAGGGGGTGCAGAGGTAGCAATCGCTACTCGGTCCTGTAGCCTCAGGGAACCCAAAGTCTTCTTTACAACATAAAAAGACACCACTATCATACATACTGTAACACATGATAAGTGGGGGTTCTGTTACAGATTTTGCATTGGGACCTTCAAGTTATACCTCTGGATCAATAGTTTTGTATGCTTTAAAGAAAAGAGATACATAAACAAGAAAGCAAGAAAACATTGCAAAACAAAACAAGTTACAAAATCTTGAAATTGTATAAGGATATTGTTAGAACTTGCCATGGAAAAAGGAGTGTGTGTGGGCTGACAGATAGAGCCAAAGGCAACAAGCTAGGCCTCTTAATGTGACAGGCAAACAAATCTGCACAATGATGCCTATAATAGGAAATCCTATAAAAACAAAAAAAACAGCCTAGAGGAAAATATGACTTACTTATTCTTATTATTATTCAGATTTAATGAAGCTATGGGTCGAAATTACTTACTTTATTATTGCATTAAGCCAACACATGCCAATATTAGTCACAAGTATGAGGATAGCTTTTGCTATCACTTTAACAGATGCAACAGTCATGCATAATGTACTGCCGTATGCATCTGTGGGGCTCTTCTGTGCACTAACTGGCAGAATGGATTCTTGCAATGTACAGTTAAGTAGGTTAAGGAAAAATAGTTAGAATTACCTATTACCTAATTATATATATATATACCTAATACCTATACTGCTTTCATTTTTTCCCAAAGGATCTGAGAAATGAGAGAAATCTGATGCACAAGGGAAAAATTGAAAAGTTGCCATTTACAAGATCCAAGAATTGGGCCAACTACAATATCAGGATCTAATGAAAATCAAATGCTTGCTTGTCAGGTGATCACATTTTTAATGCGACATAAAAGATGCTAAGGAAACTGACAACAAATGCAAATGCAAGCCATATGGAAAGCAATAATTCACTCATCCCCATAGAGTTTTCTCAGTCAGTCAGCTTGTGTAAGAGAGCCTTAAACTGTACCCCCAATTCTAAAACCACTTTTCATAAATGAATAGTGCAGGTGTATATCATAAACTTTTCAATATATCTTATTTGAGTAAAATGTCTTCTCCACTTATCAGGCTGTTTTCCTCCCCTTTCCCTTCCCTTACACTCTAATGTCTAATAGTACCCATATCACTCACAAACAGAAGTCTATGGAGAGGGGGAGAGGAGAAGACTACTGACAACCAGTAAATGATTTATGGTCTAATTCTGTAGAATAAATCAGGAGTATCAATTAAATTAAAAGCCATAATGCTAGTGAATCAAATAGAAATATATTTATTCTCATTTACTGCAAACATGGTATATTTATCTCCTCTCTGCAACCAGTAAATATATTTCCACCTGATTCTCTAGGTCAATACACAGCCAAGTGTGATCACTATTACTTTATAAATTGGCAGGAATCAAAAGGGGTAAATTACCATTAGATAATCCAGTTTAGAAAAGATCAAAGCCATTATGTGTGTTGCATGTTGCTAGGGTTATGTATGTGTACATAACTTTATCAAATACATATGTCACATGCTCCCTTTCGAAAAAAAAAATCTATTTAGTTCCATGATGGCATTTTCACAATGGTTGCAATGTTGGAAAAACAGATTTGCCTCCTTCCCCTTTGTGATGCACCACACACAGGATGGCATTCCCAACCACAGACAGAAATTGCAGTCATGGCTTCCATTCTCCTTTTTCTGACTCGCCTGTGATCATATTTTTCAATACTGATAGACATTAGTGCATGTTTCATGCTTCTTTTTCCCCTACCAGTGGGAAGTCAATATTTGGAATTTGAACTGGTGTAAATACATTGTTACAACTGCCCATTCTTCTTGAAAACAGGTAAGATAATCATCAGATAGTTAATGAATTGTAATAAATGTATCCATTCCGATAGATGTAATACAGTGTAGTTGTAGTACTGGGACATAATGTATTACTATAGATGGGATGTCATTCACTTTTCTGAGATGTAATCTTCAACCACAAGAATATATCTAAGCATGTTAAACAAGCCTACATCCACTGAAGATCTTTGCTTAGTTCTCCAAGATGTCTGGAACAACCTCTCTGCCGAGTTCCTTCAACAAATGTGTGCAAATGTACTGAGAAGAATTGATGCCATTTTGAAGGCAAAGGACTGTCACACCAAATATTGATGTGATTTAGATTTTTATTTTGTTCATTCACTTCATTTTGTTTGACAAAAAGAAACTATTTACACTTCTGTTTTTGAAAGCATTCTTACTTTGTATCATTTTTTCCTCACATGTCTAAAACTTTTGCACATCACCATTACAGTTGATTTAATGTAAAGACAATACCAATTACTCATACAACTCAACAAATATATCTGACCTAATTCTACATTTTTTATCAGTGACAACTAGAAATAAGTGTTTATAGTCAGTGTTTTAATATTGTTTAACTGAAAGACAATACCAAACACTATACTGTACATACCCGAATGACAATGACTTACAGTTTAAGAAGTGTTCAAAGTAAGGTAAGCTTTACACCATATTTGGTGTGCATGCTTGGCATAAACACTGGAAAAATATCTTGATGTATATGAAAGATGTTTAGTTCAGATATTGTGCGCCTTAGAGCCCATTCAGACTATCACCTCAGATTCCTCTTCATTTTCCAGCCCTCCGGCTCCCAACGTCCTCATGGTTTTCAGTTGCTGATCAGCCCCAGATAAGGAGGGCTGATCAGCTTACTGTCTCACGCTACTAGTTCTGTATCTGATCTTCTGCAAAATCCGTGGCAAGATCAAGCAGGAAGCTTTTTTTTTCAGCATTATGTGTGATATCTGCCTTCCATTGATTTCACAGGGAGGCAGATATCAGAGCTGGATGGAAACTGAGGCAGAATATGTCACTGAGTTTAAAGCAGAATCAGCCTCAGAATCAGCACCACATCTCACGTTGTTACCCTTACAGTTGCAGATGCCTACCATTAGACCATCACTGTATTAGAAATGTATACAGCATGGTTACCTTCATTTTTATTTTTATGGGATTTCTATCTACTGGAAAGTGTAGTCAGTTTAATTTTCCAATACAAAGCAAAAAAAAGGGAATGTTGAAATATACCCGCCAGATGTATGCCACTCTTTTGGCATATGATTGCTCCATTATCAATTATGAATATATCTGAGGCATACACCCACAGATTCTCATAAACATGTCTGGTAAATGAGTATTTTTACTGAAGTCTGCGTTACAGTACTTTGCATCAACGGTCTTACTAATTTGGTGCATCATTAAAGCTACATTATATGACAGGCTGGGCAGCCCACCTGATCTAATAGTGTTAGGCATGACCAATAGGCTGTTCTTTGTCGCTGTGCGCCTCACATTATCATGTGACACTGCCGTGTATAAGTTTCATTTATGTGCATGTGAAGAGCTGGCATCCACCCCTCTCATGGATTGTAGGTGTGTGAGTGGTTGTTTCATTAGCATTTTGCACCTGTGTTTTTTCTATTATATCTTGCAATGGGGTCTTGCTTGCATCCTGCACATCCATGTATAATCTGATATTGGGTAAGTGTCGCCTTTTCTGTGATATACATTTAAACGACAGTGGTTAATGGATGTTGCACGGCAGTATTAAATTCAATGTCAGTGAATGGGGCCATTCACATGACCGTTATTTTGACGGCCTGTTGTCACGGACTGTCAAAATATAGGTCATGTCCTATTTTTGTCTGTTTCCATGGATCTCTTCATACACTCAAATGTATGGCCATTCAGTGCACTGCCGGCTTTCCCGTTATATGCCCCGGGGTTGGAGATATAAGGAACGCCCCCTCTGATAGTACTCGGCTCAGAGAGAGGGGGAGTTCATTACCGCCCAGTGATGACGCTGAGCTGTGAGGAACGCCCCCTCAGTACGGTGCTATGATTGAGCACAGTCAGGGAGGGCGTTCCTCACAGTGCAGCTAGACTGTCAGGAACGCCTTTCTGACAGTGAACGGTGAAATTTAGACCCCGCATATCTCCAGCCCTGGAGCAGATAATGGGAAAGTCGCTGTCGGCTTTCTAGCGGTATGTAAAACAGCACATACATGAGGACGTGAAAGGTCCTCTTTAACACTGCTCTTTCTAAGTTACCCTCCTATTGTGGTCAGGTTACAACACTGTTTGTAACTTTTTAAAAAGTTGCATGTGATAAGGCTGACATACATCAGCTCAATGGACTAAATATGTCCACTTTTCTAACTTCTTTACAGAAGTAGAGCAAGCAGCATAAAAATGTAAAATGTCGAAAATGTTTGGACAACTAAGCCCTAGAAAACATGTTTTGTAATTCTTTAATGCCAGAATTCTGGCATGATAAATACATTCTTATATGTCTTGCAGTAAATATTAGAACACTGTCTTTGTGGTGTAAGGATACGGCTTCTTTCCATATGGATCTTCTTCAACATTTTAAAAGCTCTAAACAAGCCCCAAGGAAGAAAGGGAAAAGAAATGTTAATACACATGTCAGTTCATGTTTTGTCTCTCATTAACAACTGGATTTCTATACCTATCGAGAATTCTCCCCCTTTTGGTCTTTTATACTGTTTTCTTCAACACTGGTTGTCCTTCTCTGTGATGCCTGTACGCAGTCTGTCCCCAGCTGGAAAGCCAGTCCTAAGGCAGTGACTGTCTTCACATTATAGCCCTGTCAGAAGCAGTTATTGATGGGCTGCCCTGTATTGTATATTCAGAGCTATTGAGAGCAGGCCTAGGGAGCAGTTTTCTCCCCCTTGTTTGAAAAGGAGAAAGATGCACATATTTAAAGGAGGAGAAAGAATAGACTGGGGGAGTTACAGCTGAAGTGGGATTTGCCATATATCTAATAATATTCCCAGAGGTTCCATCAGACAGGGCAAGGTAGTAAAGATAAAAAAGCTTGCTGAGTTGTTGGAAAATCGAACAGTGAGTATACACAAACAGATGCCTAATCTGAAAGGGGCAGATGTAGAGTGTGAAGTGCAATTACACACTAAAAGGGTGGGCAGTAATACTTCTGCAGTCAGGCCATTCTGTACATTTATCTAACCTCATACTTAAATCACAGAATGATACTTGCAGACGGAGATAACTGGACATAGTCACTGCTGTTAGGAAACCATCTTAAAATATTCCCCTTTATAGGAATAAATACAGAGATGCCGGCTCATCTACATAGCTTCATTACATTTCAAATGACCTTAAATAAGCAGTAAAACTAGGGTTGTTGCTCTCTATTCATTTCGGATCCAGACTGTTATAATTATTATGTACTTTACATTTAATAAAATAAAATAGTGGTGGTGCTTACTGAACTAATGTTGCTCTGACAGTATTGTTTTGTAAAATGTTGTGGAATATGTTGGCAAAATATCATTCATAGTGAGTAAATTATTGTTTTACTGTTGCCACTAGTATTGATTCCTGGCACAGTACTGGACTGTGGGCATATCTTTTTATGAATGTTAGCGAACTATATAATGTATCTGTCAGTTAAATGATTAAAAAAGTTCATCATGTTCTAACCTGCAATCTGGAAGTGGATCCATAGTGAGGATCCAGCAGAAGACCTCATTTTAGGATGAAAAATTTCTTCTGAATTCCAAATATGGAAACCTGAATGACCCTATCTCAGCAACCTTGTACCTATAACATAATATTGTATGTTACAAGAAAGGCATCCAAAACCATCAAAATCTTTCAATAAATTAGAGATCAAAGCATCCTGTGTCAGAGAGTTCCATGGTCTGCATTTATGATTATGGTAAAAATAGACGTAGTAGATTCCCACTTAGCATGGTTATAGCCCTATGTGTAGTACCTCCTTCACATACACTATTATCTATCTTTTAAAGTGCCCAAAAATTACATTTAATAGTGGTTTATGACAATTTTTGGTAGGTGTTTACATGTAGGAATTTTACACTGAATTTGTCAGGCAGAAAATTTCTGCTTCAGGAATTTGAAGCAGATTTTTCTGCTTGACAAAAATCAAGAAAGATTTTGAATTTGAAGCGGAATTTGGAGAATAGTGACAATGTATTTTTCCTATTTTGCCTTTATTGGGCAGGGTCAAATTCCAAATTCTGCACACAGATTTTGACAAATTCCACATCCAATTCTACGCTGATAGAAAAGGTGTATTTTATACCTCCCATTCATTTCAAAGGGAGTTCTCAGGCAGAATCTGCCTGTAGAATGACCAGGATGCTAAAAAAGTCAGCTATTAGAAAAAAAAATCAGCTACTGCCTTCCATTGAAATGAATGGAAGGCAGATTTGAGGCAGAATTTGCTGTGGATTTTAAGGCATAGTCTGCCTCAAATTAGCGTCAAATTCCTATGTGTGAACACCCCCTTACATGAATTTGAAGCCTATGGTGAAAAAAAAAATGCTATACCTAAGGTAAATAGTATGCTTTGCTTTGTTAAAAATTTCACTGTCCTGAAAATAATTCCAAAAGTACAAAAATGCCACAAACCAAAATGTTTTAGATGTTGCTAATGTTGTCATAAATTGTGGAAAATTTCTAGATTTTGATATATCTAATTTAGTGTAAGTCAATGTAAACTACTTTTCTTATTAATTGGTTTGGCTGATTTTTTACAGTTTATATTTATTGATCATTCTTTGCCCACATATTACTGACATATTCCACAATGATCTTCACAGAACTATCTAGCTCCTACCAGATCATATCCCTAGTGGGCTTTCAATCCATTTTCTCTTTATACACACTACTAACTGGGAGTTTAATGGGAGTAAACTTTATCATAGCAGAATATCATCATATACAATCCAAAGCAGGCTCAAAAAAGGCTTTAGTTATATACATGTAATTATACTTCCCAGCTACTCGCAGTCATTGACAGCACTGCAACTTTCTTCTGGACAAGAAAATTATGCCTTATCATTCATGGCTGATAAATGCAAAAGTGACTGCAGGATAAATCAGACAGCAATTGTAGAGTCAGCTCTGGAAATTGATATGATTAGAGATGAGCGAAGTTTCCAAAAATTCAATTCGGCAACTTTGCCGAATTGTCCGATACAATTCTCTTCGATCCGAATTAATTTGCGGCAAATAAACAGCTATTTCTGGGCTACAGAGAGCTGGGGTGGGCGGCAAAATGGCAGAAGCCCTTGGATGGGCTGTAACAAGGCTTTCCTTCACCCAGGTCAAAGGTTTACAGTTTACAGCCCTAACTTTATGCATTTTTTTTGTATATAAATACATAAAAGTTGCTTGTTGATTGCCCACAACAACCAGCACTCGGGGGAACATGCCCCAGTTGTACCACCTAGCTATGCAACAGTGTTTCCTAACAGCAGTGGCCTCTTACAGAAGGAATGGTCAAGAGACCAAAACTTCAACATGCTGACTTGGCCTCCAGAGTGAGCACCATAAAAACAAAAAATAATGATAGAATTATGTAGCACAACTCCCATGCTACTTTCACTTTCATGAACATGACATTGGAAGTGCAAAAACACCAACTGCAACAATTATTGTTGAAACTGGCATTTAAAAGTTACAAACCCAAGGTTTGTGACTTTTTTTTTTATACCAGATATCTGGCAAAACTGAATAATACATGTGCCCCAATAAATTTTAATTAACAAGTCTGTGTTTTGCATCAGTGTTTGGAAGCCAAATCCAGTAGACTACACAGAATTAAAGCATAACCAATAGATTTACATCTTTTTTGTATTTTCGACCAGCAACTGGTTTTGTCTTATGCGGCGGTTTGCCCGAAAAAAAGCGAATCCCATCCACAGTGTGGAAAAATATGCACTGCGGACACATAGCTTGTCAATTAAACTTACGGAAACGCCGGTGGTTTCCCTATAGGTAAAATGGAAACAGAAAGTTCACAGAGGAAACCTCTGCAAACTTTCTCTGAAAAGTGCAGCGAGAAAAACTGCAATGCATTGCTGCTGCGGTTTTTCCTGCAGTGCTTTTTTGCTGTTAGATGACACTACTTGGGGCCTTAGCCTTACATGCACCAGCCCCCAATCAAAAAATGTAACATTTTACCTGTTACATGATACATGCATCGCACTACAGTTTCACTGAAAAAATACAACTTATCCAGCAAAAAACAAGAGTGTTTTCACATACTTTAAAATAAAATATAATATTATGCCTCTCAGAATATGGCAGTGCAAGAACAACACTGCTTTTAATCCAAGTGAGTGAGCTCACTCACAATTTTGCCTAAGAACACTGCCTTGGATAAAAAATGGTATCTAAATGACAAGAACAATTTAGGGATGAAAAATACTTTTTCCAGTATGATACTACACTATTTCATAGGGCAAAAGTGATAACTAAGAGGCTCGGTGAGCAAAATCATTTTGGGTCCTAGGCAAGGAAACTTCCCAAATCTCATTTCCTTTGAGAACCAGTGCTCAATCCTCAAAAAGTGGGTGGACAAACAAAAACATTGATTTTGGATTAGATAAACTCCCAGAACTGATTAGGCATCAGATGTGATCATTTAGAATTTGGCCCAGAAACTGATTTCCAGCATGCCTGGGCAAATTGCAGAAGTCTTGAATAATAAGAGTTAAAACTGTACATATTGAGTCTCTGCATTTTCAACTTGATGTATTTGTCAGTAAAATTGAAAAAAATATAAGAAATGCTTCAGTAACCATAGAAACATCTGACTAAAAGATTTCAAAACACTGAAAGCAGCAAACTTTGTAAAAAAAACCCACAATCATGTGTCATGTTTAGAAGGTAAACACAAGGTAAAAACAAAACCTGTAAGAAATGGCTCAATTAAGTTTTTTTCCAATTCAATTTAATTTTTTTTTCAGCATCCCAGTACATTTTACAGAATATTAAATAGTGGCATTATAAAATACAATTTGTTCTGCAAAAAAACCTCTCAGGCTAAGGCCCTGCATAGCTTTCTGCAGCAAAAAAGCGCTCCAGGAAAAACCGCGGCAGCAACACATCGTTTTTCCTGCAGCGCTTTTCACAGAAAGTTCACAGAGGTTTCCTCTGCTTACTTTTTGCTTCAATTATACCTATAGGGAAACTGCTGGCATTTCCATAGGTATAATTGACATGTTGCAATTTCCAAAACCGCAACGATTTTGGAAATGGCAGCATGACCGCTGCATGTATTTTACCACACTGTGGGGATGGGATTCGCTAGAATCCCATCCACTACGCATTGACTGTGAAACGCCGCAGGCAAACCTCAGCGTTTACGCCATGTGGGGCCCCAGCCTCATAAGACTCAATGTGAATGGAAAAATCAAAAAGTTATGGCTTTTGGAAGGCAGAGAGAAAAACATGAAAATGTAAAAACGGAAAACTGCTGTGTCCTTAAGTGGTTAATGCCATACAAATTGATTATATTGGTGTAATACACAGTAATGGAGCCAATATCAAAAGATATACCTGATTATTGTAAATAATCTGAGAGGTTTAGCACTTTGGATTGTAAGGACGCTGAGCTGGTTGATCTACAGATGACCTCAGCTAACCTTTGCAGTCACCTAGCTCTAAGGAAGCACCCCTGCCTTGTGTTTGATATTGGTCTTTAGTAACTCTATTATTTTCCACTGTAAACCCTTGTAATCTGGCTGTACAACACTTCTAGGCCCTTTAATGTGTGCATTTCCAGAAGGTATGTGGATATGCATGGAAGTTGCTCATCCTCTCAAATGCAAATTAAGGATCTTTAAATCCCTGTTTCATTGTCAACCAGTTACAATGTTAGGCTTTTGTTAACACACACCTATCATCTGATCTATACAAGTTGTTTCACTTTCTAATTACAGATCTGATTTAACTTATAACAAATTTACAATTATAAGTTTTTTTTTTTTTTTTTTTTTTTTTTTACCAAAAATGTTAGTTGTCAGCCAGCCTGTTAAGATTCGATATACTTTGTAAATTTGTCATACATTTTTATAAATTAAAAATTTAGCAAAATTACACTTTTTTCACAATTGTGTCCCATCGCCTTTTAATAGATTTATAATAAAGATTACAATTCAAACACATAGACTTCGAGTTGCATTTATTAATATTCTAATAAACTTTATATTCTAATAAACCTTTGTGGTTTAAAAAAGTTGCAAACCTTGGCTTTGCAACTTTTTAAATGCCACTTGTGACAAAAATTTTTGCAAATGGTGTTTTTACACTGTCCTTGATACCTTTCTGAAACAGAGGATGTGTGGGTGTGGCGTAGTTCTGGTATAGATTTCAGTGCACACGTGCACAGGCCTGTCAGAGGATTCATCTGATTTAGGCTGCTTTCACACGGTCAGTGTTTGGTCAGTGATTTTCATCAGTGATTGTGTGCCAAAACTAGAAGTGGGTTAAAAACACAGAACAGGTACAAATATTTCTATTATACCTGATCTCTGTGTAGTCTCCACTCCTAATTTTGGCTCACAATGACTGAACAAATTCACTGTCCAAACACTGCCGTGTGAAAGCAGCCTTATGAGGAGACATGAGCAGGCATTCGCAAAACCAACATTGGTCTTAATAAATCCCTCATTATTTTAGAATAATTACCTATATAATTTACAATAATCTCATAAAAAGAGTAGTTTTATGCATGAACTCAGGCATACATTGGTGACCAGTATTTCAGTGTTTAAGATGATCAGTTTTCTTGTAAGAACACATTATTCTCACAGTACTTACCTTTCAAAGTTCCACCGAAGAAACATAAAGCCTACATATAGGTTAAGCCTTGCCGGAAGTTATAAGAAGTCACATAACAACGCTAAGCACAATCACTTTGCAGCCTACCCTATTGGTGAACAGGGCAGCTAGCTAACCGCTCCCGAGTGCTGTTAGAAGGTAGGCCAAAAAAGCACACACAATTTGCAGGTCAGGTTTTTCACTTTTCAAAGTGTTACTTTACTGATGTCGGTCATAAGAGAATAATAAAGCAGAGCAGCACTGCCCAATCTGCATAAAGTATTTTATTTAAGTGGAGCTGAGCAGGACAAGATTCGGAGTTCAGAGTCCTAGGCCTGAAGCAGCACACCACATTGTACTGGATTACACAGGTGTTGCACTCTGCTCACACTGGTCCAAATTCAGACTGTAATTTTGCTTCACTAGCTTTCAATTAAAATATAGGGTTCCATCCCGGACTGACACATTAAATTTACAAGAGACAGGTGACTGAAACAGAAGACCTGAGAACCTGGAATGGATTGACTTGAAAGGAACGGGACAAGCTCCTTTTGAACGAAGATTTTAAAGCCTCTGCATGACACTTAAGCATGTGAAGGCTGCACGTTAGGAAGTACAAAAAGGCAGTGCCTGGAGCACAATCAATAGGCCGAATTAAGTTTCACACATTTGGGAAAAGATAACACTGCATTTTATCCAGAAACTACCATAATGGAAAATGGCATGATGACTCAGCAAAATAACTAACGTGACTGTTTGCTGAAAACATACATTGTAAAAACATGAATCATCACATTTACATTAGCAAGGCATGTAAATACCAAATGGACACTACCAATACAATGCAAAGGGCAAAACATACAGAAAATGCATGCACTAAACTGAATAGGTGCTATTGTTATTGGAGAGGTTTTCAGGACCTACTTTCTAGTAGACTTTACTGTTGATAAATGAGGGGTTACTGTGCTGGCCCCAAGTCACATGATTGGAGCAGCACTTGGCCCCTGAGTTGATCCCCTCCTGTCCTACACACATGGACAAAATTGTTGGTACCCCTCGTTTAACGAAAGAAAAACCCACAACGGTCACAGAAATAACTTGAATCTGACAAAAGTAATAATATATAAAAATTCTATGAAAATGAACAAATGAAAGTCAGACATTGCTTTTCAACCATGCTTCAACAGAATTTTAAAAAAAAGAAAACTCATGAAACAGGCCTGGACAGAAATGATGGTTCCCTTAACTTAATATTTTGTTGCACAACCTTTTGAGGCAATCACTGCAATCAAACGATTCCTGTAACTGTCATTGAGACTTCTGCACCTCTCAACAGGTATTTTGGCCACTCCTCATGAGCAAACTGCTCCAGTTGTCTCGGGTTTGAAGGGTGCCTTTTCCAGACGGCATGTTTCAGCTCCTTCCAAAGATGCTCAATAGGATTTAGGTCAGGGTTCATAGAAGGCCACTTCAGAATAGTCCAATGTTTTCCTGTTAGCCATTCTTGGGTGTTTTTAGCTGTGTGTTTTGGGTCATTATCCTGTTGCAAGACCCATGACCTGCGACAGAGACCAATCTTTCTGACACTGGGCAGCACATTTCTCTCTAGAATCCCTTGATAGTCTTGAGATTTCATTGTACCCTGCACAGATTCAAGACACCCTGTGCCAGATGCAGCAAAGCAGCCCCAGAACATAACAGAGCCTCCTCCATGTTTCACAGTAGGGACAGTGTTCTTTTCAAGATATGTTTCATTTTTCCATCTGTGAACATAGAGCTGATGTGCCTTGCCAAAATTTTGATTTTTGTCTCATCTGTCCATAGGACATTCTCCCAGAAGCTTTGTGGCTTGTCAACACGTAGTTTGGCAAATAACTTTTGTCAGAATCAAGTTATTTCTGTGACCATTGTGGGTTTTTCTTTAATTAAACAAGGGGTACCAACAATTTTGTCCATGTGTGTATGTTGACAGTAAGGCTACATGCACACGACTGTGTACGGGTCAGTAAAAACGGCATGGATGACACAGGGATTGGTATCTGTGTTTCATCTGTGATTTTCATTGACTCATAGATTGAAATGAATGGACTGAGCTGCAAATACAGACAGGTATAGGATCTGCTCCAAATTTTGCGGCTCTTCACTAGGGCTCGGACACACAACCACAAAAACTACAGCTGTGTGTATGGGACCATAGAAATGAATATGAACGTACTTTGATCCGCAATTGTGGATAAAAAGTACAGTCATGTGCATCAGACCTTACCTGTGCTATGGGGGGATGACTGAATACATTCTTTTTCTTGTTAGCAGTAGCAACAGCTGACATTTTAATGTTTGCTTGTTTGTTGTCAACTGTACTTAAATCATTTAGTATTTAGATATTCTTGTGTTTACTGTATTGAATTCACATAAAAAAGTTTCTAGACTTGCACTTGTCATGAATTTTTTTCAGCCTTGATGTACAATATTTCAGTTTTACAGTATATTATTGTTGTAGAGATCAAAATCTCAAAAATCAAAAATTAAAATTTTAAAATTCATTTTACATTTACTCCATATTAATTAACAGTACATTAGCATTGAGGCTTTGTGACTGCCTACTTTTTTTTACAGGAATTTTTTAAAAGATTGCGTAAAGTAAAGAGAATAAATTCACCTTCACTTTTAGTTGTAGTCTTAGATGTTTTAATAATATTAATATTGTTTGCAAGTATTCCATTGAGTCTTTGAGAAAAAGAAACATTTACTGCAATCTGTAGTACAATTTATTCTGCTGAAAAACTCCAGTCATCGCTTCAATGATCTCAGTCTAAATTATCCTGTGATCCAATGACTCATAGTATTGCAGATACCATGGAAGCAAAATAAACTCCAAGCAGCCCAGGACATATAGGGGCCAATTTATGCCTGAAACCAGTCTTAGTAAAATTTCCCACTGAATTTATTAAGAGACACACACCTCTTAATAAATGCAACTCATCTCTAGGCCGGCTGTCCACAAAAAACTGAAATCTTAGCCAGCTGGGAGCATAAGTTATAATAAATGTGTCTAACCTAGAGACACCCCCTCTCAACAACTTTTTACAAATGAGGTTTGAGCAATGGAAAAATGCACAACATTTTTACAAAAACAAGCTCAAAAAGTTGCAATAACCTGTTTTGAAACTTTTTGACGCCATAATACTCCCACAGTGTACTAATTTTAGACTCTATTCAGTCTCATGTCTCATCAACAATTTACCTATATTAAGGAAAAGTCTTTTCCTCTTAACATCCCACTTAATGGGAATTTTGCAGCTGTGATTTACCAGAAAATGGGTCTCCAAAGTGGAATAACAAAGGTATATTTGGAAACTTTAAAATCCCTCTACAAGGTACTGCAATTAGGTTCATAACCAATTTACTGCTGACAGACTCCCTTTAACACCTTTCTGGCCCTATGTCAATAGTTTGAAATTAGGGTTAATTTAATCTAATCTTGTCCTTGGTAATTTATAAGTATACAGCTTCAACACAGAGTCTTAATATGGCTGTGTGAATGACGCCTAAGACTAATATTTTAAACACTTAAAGCAGCACTGAAAGCTCAGAATCAATATTCCTTCTCTACCTCTTTAGTTAATACAGAACAGAAGCGAAATAAGGGCTGTTTACAAGTGCACACCCCTGTCAGACTCCATAGACATTTGAAATTTGTTGGGATTTGCCAATACAAATCTGGACTATGGTTAAATTAGAGGTTAAACATGTCTACAAAATTGGAAAAGTCAGTTATTAAAGTTGATATATAAGTAAATATTTCCGAGCTGCATAATATTTCTCAGCTCAGTGTATGCCAAGCATCATCAGCAGTTGAGTTGATACTTATCATTAGACTTTAGAATATTTTTTTTGTAAATGAACACTTTTTTTTTTTATCTTTGATCAAAGATGTACAAACATAGAAATAGTATGATGGTTGTGCGTGGTGTAGTCATTTTAAAAGCAGAAATAAACAGTAATCTTTTGTGGTAAAAATAAAACCTAAGGCATGACTGCATCATTTTACCAAAACTGTAGTTATAACAGCTATGACAATTGTGCAGATAAAGAAATAAAATAATCCAACCCCACAAAAACAGCCAGAAGAAAGGGGACAGAGACAATGAACACAAGGAAAAAGAGAGAAAGAAGAAAATAAAATTAGTTTTGCATAATATTAATTTATTTAAAACTATACAAATGGTCACATACTAAGATAAATATAAATTTGTTCAGAGCATAGTTATTATATAAGCCTTTACTCATTGTATAGTGAAACATGTATACTGTAGATCAAAGACATCCAGCCACTGACAGACAAGTTTAAAGCTTGTACCACAGCTTTGATATTTAAGTGTGAAAAGCATCAGGGGGTCTACATACAGGCAGAAACCAGGCATTACAGTGAGATGAAAATTACACTACTACCTGACAG
Organism: Leptodactylus fallax; assembly: GCA_947044405.1. Classification (NCBI taxonomy): domain Eukaryota; kingdom Metazoa; phylum Chordata; class Amphibia; order Anura; family Leptodactylidae; genus Leptodactylus; species Leptodactylus fallax. The sequence goes on along the minus strand of CAMRHE010000404.1, from coordinate 710,179 downwards.
TGTGGTGTAGCAGCCTCAGGTACAGGCAGCAGGGGTGAGAGCCTGTCATGGGTGGCAGGTACTATGAAGGACGATGGTGATCAATCATGTATTCCACATAATATTGCCCGAATTCAGCCTTAAGCAGTAAAGAGTACAAATGTCCTCAAAAAGTTAAAAGTATTAATTACAACTGAATAAAGAGGAGAAAATGCCAGAATATAGAAAGCTTCATTGTTTCAATTCATACATCCTATAGTTTTATTACATTGACATTATAAATAACATAATAAAAATTGATGCACAGTAATAAATTACAAACCAAACGTCAAAAGAAAAAACCACCATGAGGTCAAAAGTCCAAAGTCCATTCAGGGATGGGCCATCTTCCCTGGTTCAGGACTGGACACATTTTTTATTTTTGATATGTGCTTATTTGTAGGCTATAACATGTTTTTGTTCAGATTAAAATTAAATACATTTTTTGGTGATGTGTAGGGCTTTGTTTTAATATATTTATTTCTGCATTTTGATTTTTTTTTTATAAAATGTAAACAAAAAATGAGGGGAGACGTGTCACATTTTGCCTGTTTTTTTTTTTTTTTTTAAAATAGCACAAATTAAATAGCTTTCCCTCTCCGTTATGGTAACGTTTTTTGTAGGTGGCACATAGTTTTGTGCTGCCACAGCAGGGCTAAAACCTGTGATGTGGGTGTCGCACCGGCATTTTTTATTTGACTTTATATGTCTTTGTATTTAGGTATTTATTTTATACATTGTGCCCTCCCAGAAGGTCCCATAATAGACTTTAACATTTTCTTTCTTATTTCCCCTGTAACTGGGTCTGACACAGTAGCCCCCATTACAGAAGGAATACACCACCCCCCCCCCCCCCCCCTCGGACCCAGCAGCTCCTACAGTTTCCTACCTCTAGTATACAGTCATATGAAAAAGTTTGGACACCCCTATTAATCTTAATCATTTTTAGTTCTAAATATGGTTTTTTTTTTGGGTGTTTGCAACAGCCATTTCAATTTGATATATCTAATAACTGATGGACACAGTAATATTTCAGGATTGAAATGAGGTTTATTGTACTAACAGAAAATGTGCAATATGCATTAAACCAAAATTTGACCGGTGCAAAAGTATGGGCACCTCAACAGAAAAGTGATAATTATATTTAGTAGATCCTCCTTTTGCAAAAATAACAGCCTCTAGTCGCTTCCTGTAGCTTTTAATCAGTTCCTGGATCCTGGATGAAGGTATTTTTGACCATTCCTCTTTACAAAACAATTCCAGTTCAGTTAAGTTTGATGGTCGCCAAGCATGGACAGCCCGCTTCAAATTATCCCACAGGTGTTCAATGATATTCAGGTCTGGGGACTGGGATGGCCATTCCAGAACATTGTAATTGTTCCTCTGCATGAATGCCTGAGTAGATTTGGAGCTGTGTTTTGGATCATTGTCTTGCTGAAATATCCATCCCCGGCGTAACTTCAAATTCGCCACTGATTCTTGTACATTATTCTCAAGAATCTGCTGATACTGAGTTGAATCCATGCGACCCTCAACTTTAACAAGATTCCCGGTGCCGGCATTGGCCACACAGCCCCAAAGCATGATGGAACCTCCACCAAATTTTACAGTGGGTAGCAAGTGTTTTTCTTGGAATGCTGTGTTTTTTGGACGCCATGCATAACGCCTTTTTGTATGACCAAACAACTCAATCTTTGTTTCATCAGTCCACAGGACCTTCTTCCAAAATGAAGCTGGCTTGTCCAAATGTGCTTTTGCATACCTCAGGCGACTCTGTTTGTGGCGTGCTTTCAGAAACGGCTTCTTTCGCATCACTCTCCCATACAGATTCTCCTTGTGCAAAGTGTGCTGTATTGTTGACCGATGCACAGTGACACCATCTGCAGCAAGATGATGCTGCAGCTCTTTGGAGGTGGTCTGTGGATTGTCCTTGACTGTTCTCACCATTCTTCTTCTCTGCCTTTCTGATATTTTTCTTGGCCTGCCACTTCTGGGCTTAACAAGAACTGTCCCTGTGGTCTTCCATTTCCTTACTATGTTCCTCACAGTGGAAACTGACAGGTTAAATCTCTGAGACAACTTTTTGTATCCTTCCCCTGAACAACTATGTTGAACAATCTTTGTTTTCAGATCATTTGAGAGTTGTTTTGAGGAGCCCATGATGCCACTCTTCAGAGGAGATTCAAATAGGAGAACAACTTGCAATTGGCCACCTTAAATACCTTTTCTCATGATTGGATACACCTGGCTATGAAGTTAAAAGCTCAGTGAGGTTACAAAACCAATTTTGTGCTTCAGTAAGTCAGTGAAAAGTAGTTAGGAGTATTCAAATCAATAAAATGATAAGGGTACCCAAATTTTTGCACCGGTCAAATTTTGGTTTAATGCATATTGCACATTTTCTGTTAGTACAATAAACCTCATTTCAATCCTGAAAATATTACTGTGTCCATCAGTTATTAGATATATCAAATTGAAATGGCTGTTGCAAACACCCAAATATTTAGAACTAAAAATGATTAAGATTAATAGGGGTGCCCAAACTTTTTCATATGACTGTATCACATATCACTGTTGGACTGGAAGGGGAGCCGTATCATGGCAGCTCCCATAGTTGTCCACATACAGACAGCTATACACAACGATAGGGAAGGCAGGGACATTAATAAAACATCCCTGCCTTTTCTCTGGGATGTCCGTCTGTCCTAAGAGTTGACTCTCTGCTTCTGCAGCTGTATAATCTAGTGCAGCTACTTATCTCTGCAAGGATGTACAGGTATGTCCTTGCAGACAGATGTCAACCACCTGTACATATAGTCAATGGGCAATCGGCATCTGGATAATTTAAAAAAAAAAAAAAAAGATGTTTTTTTATCCTGTAGCATTTTCTAGTGAAGCATTTTATATCTATTGTATCAGTATATTTCAATGTGGAATGTGGCTTTTAATGTGGCTTTCTTTATTCTAGAAACAATTTTGAGTAAAGCCCTATGCACATGACCAAGTATGCTTCCAATGTGGGGCCAAGTTTGCAGCTGAATGTACTCGGATGACTCTCGGAGTGACATCCGAGTGCATTTCATTATCCATTCACTTCCTATTTGGCATTGGAGCTCAAGTTTTAGTGGGGAATGTCAATTCCCTTGGCAAATATGCTAGCAAATTTTTTATATATGAAGATCTTCACAAGAGCTAGCAAATCTTTATGTGTCAGCTACAGAGTATGGTCAGTGCTGTTTTCAGACTAAACAACATTAGGCCACGGCTTAGCCACTATTTCAGGTAAGGAGAATACTCCAATACTAAGAACGGCCACTATGTAAAAGATGGCTTTCCAAGTAAGGCTGAGGCCCCACATTGCGGAAATGCATTTTTTTTTTGTTGCAGATTTTGCTGTGTTTTTCTGAGCCAAAGCCAACAATGGCTACGTAAGGAATAGGAAATACATAGGAAGCTCTTATACTTCTCACTTCTGTTCAATCCACTCCTGACTTTGGCTTAAAAAAACACAGCAAAATCTGCAACATAAAATGCTGCATTTCCGCAATGTGGGGCCACAGCTCCCAATATGTAAACAAAGGCTGCAGCTCCATGGCCCCTTTAAAACAACTGATCTGCAGGAGTCTCAACAGACTCATATCAATCAAAAATTGTTGCCCTATCTTAAGAATAGTATTTCACTTTGAGGCTAAGGCTAAGGCCCCACGTGGCGTCCTGCAGAAATGCATCACAGCTTTTCCTGCAGAGCTTTTCACAGAAAGTTCGCAGAGGTTTCCTCCGTGGATTTTCTGCTTCAATTATAACTATAGGGAAACCGCCGGCGTATCCGGAGGTATAAATTGACATGCTGTGATTTCCAAAACCTTGATGGTTTTGAAAATTGCAGTGTGTCTGCTACACGTATTTTACTGCACTGTGGGGATGGGATTCGCTAGACTGTAAAACTCCACGTTTTCTTCTGCGGCGTTTCCGCTGTGGGCAAACTGCGGCGTTTATGCCACATGGGGCCTTGGCCTAAGGCCCCACGTCGCAGAAAAGCAGTTTTTTTTTGTTGCAGATTTTTGTTTTTTTCAATTCAAAATTTTTATTGATTTTCAAAAGCATAAAGATTAAGGACAAACAAAAACATGTAAAGAATATAACAATGCAAACATCCAAAATGGCAGCGATGGTCAATAAAGGTAAAAAAAAAAACAATATCCAGGACATAGATGAAGAAGGAGGAGGGGGGGAAGAGAGGAGCAGAAAGGGGTAGAAGAGGAATAAGAGTGAAAAAACAAGGGGGAAGGGAAACAACAGAGAGGAAGGAGAAAAAGAAAAGAAAAAAAGTGGGGGGGAGAGTGGATTTGTAGAAAACTAGGAAGAGAAAATAAAATTCTGTGAGAAAGTCTGGGTGTAGGCCCGGAACTCCTTGTGGGCCAAGCCCCCCTAGCGACAGAGGCGGTACATTAGCATGCATTTTTATTGCAGATTTTGCTGCGTTTTTTTGAGCCAAAGCCAGATCTAGATTGAACAGAAAGGAGATATATGAGAGCTTACTATATATTTCCCATTCCTGTTGAAGCCACTCTTGGCTTTGGCTAAAAAAGAAAAAAAAAAAAAACGGAGCAAAATCTGTGTTTATGCAAGGTTGGGCCTTAGTATTAAAATCCTAGACAACCTCTTTAACCCCTTATTACCACAGTCATTTTTATGCTTTTTTTGTCCGCTGCGTGTATTTTCCGCAATGTGTGGATGGGATTCGCTACGTGGGGCCCCGGCCATAAGAAGGTTATCCTAGGTACAAAAAAGTTGTATATATTGGTGTAAATTTTTTTTGAAAAGAAATAAAAAAGTTTTTAAAAAATTAAAAAAGAACTGAAAGCTTAAATCACCCCCCTTTCCCTAGATAACATATACATATAAACAAATAAAAGTGAAATGATCTGAAAATGATCAAACTATTAAAATATAAAAACATTTGTCCCATATGGTAAACGCTATAGAAGGAAAAAAAAAAATTAAAATGGCTGAATTGGCATTTTTTTTTGCTGATTTGCCACCCTAAAAAAAATGGAATGAAAAGTGATCAAAACTTCATACATTCACCAACACGGTATCAATAAAAACTAGATATTGTCCCGCAAAAAAATATACCTTACGCAGCTCTGTCCACTGAAATATAAAAAAGTTACAGGTGTCAGAATATGGTGATTCAAAGAAATTATTTTTTTCTTCAAAATTCAGAATTTTTGTAAAGTTATTAACATATGAAAACAACTATATAAATTTAGTATCACAGTAATCGTACCAACCCAGAGAATAAAGCTAATATAGCATTTTTACTGCAGAGTGGAAACCGTAAAAACAAAACTCGTAAGAAAATGGCGGTAGTGCATTTTTTCTTAGATTCCAGTACATTGTACAGAACAATAAATGGTACCAGTTTGAAGTGCAACTTATCAAAAACTCATGCCCTTATATGACTATGTAAATGGAAAAAATTAGAAAGTTATTGCTTTAAATGCAGGGAGTAAAAACGAAAACACAAAAATCAAAAAGGTCTGCGCCACGTAAGGGTTAAGGATTAAGTGATTTTGAGAATGTTTTTTCACATTGCACTTCATGTTAGTGGTAAACATTGATCAATATTTTTGTATTTATAATAAAAGAAATTTGATAGAAATATAAAAACTTAGCAAAATGTAATATGCTCTGCTTTTCAGATAGTCATGGCACCCAAATACATTAATAAATATTTTCTACCATATCTCTGCTTTATATCAGCATTATCTTTTAATCATCCTTATTTTGTCCATTAGGCCGGGGCCCCATGTGGCAAAAACCGTGGTGTTTTACAGTCTAGCAAATCCAATTCACACACTGCAGAAAAATATGTGCAGCGGAAATACGAATTCCAAAACCGACACGATTTTGGAAGTCGCAGCATGTCAATTATACCTACGGAAACGCCGGTGGCTTCCCTACAGGTATAATTGAAGCAGAAAGTCTTCTGTGAAAAGTGCTGCAGGAAAAACCGTGATATGTTTCTGCTGCAGTTTTTTCCTGAATCGCTTTTTCACTGCAGTCCGCTATGTGGGACTTTAGCCTTAGAAAGCTTTCAAGCGTAACTGTGATTTTCCAGATTTACATGAAAGTTTCCCAAACCCATTTGTTAGAGACCACTTCAGTTCTGAAGGGGATTTTTAGTTTCAAAAGTATTTATTGAAATATTGCAGTAACAAAAACATAAAAACATCAGAACAATCATAATATCAGTACAAAAAATGCGAGGAAATACATTTGAAGTCAGTATTTACATAGGAAAAGGAAGGGAGGTAAAAAGGTATAAAAAACCAAAAAACAACATAGAGGGGAATGAGGGTATAGTATGTAGCGCTTAAAGTGCAAAGGGACAAGATAAGGGCGAGAGGAAGATCCCAACCGGAAGAGGGGGTATGAGAAGCACACTCAATCCTATTGTCCAATCATAGCTGAAGACAGTATGGCAGACCTGGGATATTGGACTCTGAAGGGAATTTTAAAGACCTATATATTAGAAACCCCCATAAATCACACCATTTTCAAAACTGCACCCCTCAAATAATTCAAAACCATATTTGGGAAATTTGAAAATCCTTTAAGCATTTTACGTGAATTAAAACAATTTGGAGTTCCTAAGGTTAAGTGCGACCTTCTGCACCACTTCTTTATGGCCGCCAGATCAGTCATACCCAGACACTGGCATAGTTCTACTGCTCCCACCATAATGGACTTGCTCCAGGAGCTTCTCAACGTACTGAGAATGGAGTCCCTGGTAGCAGAGGACTCTGCTGATTCCTCCAAGTTTGAGACTCTCTGGTGGCCATGGATGGAGTCTACAGAGTTCTCTAACGTCTTATCTTGAGCCCTGCGCACCTAACATGATGATAGTTACTCGCACATGGCTGTGCTCGTGGAAGCATACCTTTATAGTATGGATGTGGGTCCTTCATTGCTGTTGTGTACTAGTGCTTTGGTGTTCTCAGCAGCCCGACTTTATCTACTGTTGTGGACCCAGCGGGCCCACTGGCCTGCACTTTGTATATTGTTATCTGTATTGCTATACAAAATTCTTTCAATTAACATTGATTAAACATAAAACAATATGGAGGTGAAATTTAGACATCTTTTTTTTTTCAATAATACATTCATTTAACCCTAAAATAAACACATTCACAATGGATTAAAGGAGAGAAAGCATCTATAAATTTGTTATGCAATTTCTCCTGGGCATGGAAATACCCCACATCCATGTGGATGTATACTGCTGTTTGTACACACGACAGAGTGCCAAAGGTAGGAAATGCTAATGGGTGTCTGAATTTGCTGGAATAGTTTTCAGGTGCCATGTCTCATTTACAGAGCCCCTAGCGTACCAATACAATGGAAACCCTCCAAAAGTGATCCCATTTTGGAAACTACACCCCTGACAGAATTTATCAAGGTGTATTAATGAGCATTTTGACCCTAAAGCTGTTTCACAGATTTTATTAACATTGGGACATGAAAATGAAAAATTCCTTTTTTTTTCCAATAAACCGTCAATTTAGCCCCAAATTTTTTATTTTCTCAAGAGGATAAAGGAGGAAAAGCCCCCCAAAGTCTGTTCCACAATTTCTCCTGAACACAGAAATGCCTCATATGTGGTTGTAAACTGTTGTATGGGTACATGGTGGAGCTCAGAATGGAAAGAGCGCTATTTGGCTTTTGGAGGGCAGATTTTGCTGGAATAGTTTTCAGGTGCCATGTCGCATTTGCAGAGCCCCTAAAATGCCAATACAATAGAAACCCCCAAAAAGTGACCCCATTTTGGAACTAGAATATCTCTAGGGGTATAGTGAACATTTTGACGTCACAGCTGTTTCACAGATTTTATTAACATTGGGACGTAAAAATGAAAATGACTTTTTTCCAATAAACCGTCCATTTAGTGATATATTTTAAATTTTTGCAAGTGGTTAAAGAAGAAAAAACGCCCCACAAGTTCTTCTGAACACAGAAATGCCCCATATGTGGTTGTAATCTGCTGTATGGGAACATGGTGGAGCTCAGAATGGAAAGCGTGCTATTTGGCTTTTGGAGGGCAGATTTTGATGGAATAGTTTTTGGGTGCTATGTCATATTAGCACAGCCCCTAAAGTACCAGTAAAATGTAAACAAAAAAATGACCCCATTTTGGAAACTACACCCCTCAAGGAATTTCTCACTCGGTATTATTATAATTTTGAGCCCAAGAGTGCTTCCCAAAAATTAATGTGCAAAGTGAAAATTGAATTTTTTAAAGAAATATGCTATGTAATTGACCAATATGTTCTGGCCACTTTGTGTCAACGGAGACACTCATTCCTAAAACTTTTAGGCTAAGGGCCTACATAGTGGGCCACAGCAAAAAAGCGCTGCTGGAAAAAGCGTGGCAGCAACGCATTGCACTTTTTCCCCACAGTGCTTTTCACAAATAGTCTGCAGAGGTTTCCTCTTAAGACTTTCTGCTTCAATTATACCTATAGGGAAACCGACGGCGTTTCTGTAGGTATTATTGACTTGCTGCGTTTTCCAAAACCGCAACAATTCTCATCCACTTTGTAGGGTCTGTAAAACGCCGCGTTTTTTTCCTGCACCATTTCTGCTACGGACAAACCCAAACTGTTACGCCACGTGGGGCCCCGGCCTTATGTGGGTTATCCTGAGTGCAAAAAAGTTGTATGTGTAGCTGTAAACTGCTGTCTGGGCACACAGCAGAGCTCAGAAGGGAAGAAGCACTGCAATTTTTAGCTTTTGGAGAATAGAATTAGAGGGACTGGTTTTTGGATGCCATGTTGATTTTTTTTTGCAGAGCCCTGGAGGTGCCAGTAAATTGGAATTTCCCAAAAAGTGACCCCATTTTGTAGGGGCAATTGTAGGGTCTCTGAGAACATGACATGGTGTCCAAAAACCAACAATCTAAATTTGCGCTCCAAAAGCCACATAGCGCTCCATCACATCAGCACCCTGCTGTGTGCCCCAACAGCAGTTTATGCCCACAGATATGAGACCGTTATACCCAGGATAATGTACTTAACATTATATGTGGGAGTTTTAATTTGATTGGGTTGTCACTCTGGGGGGTCACTTCTGGTGTCTTTCTCAAGCTCTAAATCTGGGGTGCACCCTGATATATGCTCCCACAGCATATACATTCCCTTCTGACTCAGCCAGTTTTGTTCTAATGATTTACCGATTTTTACCTTTTTTGGGGTACTGAGAATTTATTGACTTTTTCTTGGTGGATTAAAAAAAAACAACACACAAAAAAACAACAGAAAACCCGACAAAAACATAAATTCTGTCATTGCTTTTTATGTCAAATTTTTTGCTGCGCAGTCTACAGCATAAGTAACATGTTACCTTTATTCTATGTGTCGGTATGATTACAGCGATACCTAATTTATATTATTTTTTTATGCATACTGATTTTGTAGAACAAAAACTAATTTGGGGAAAGTTATCAATTTTTCATTTTTTGCATTACCATTTTCTGAAAGGCATAACATATGTATTTTCAGTTGACAGTGTTTTGGGGGCTTTATTTATTGATTTATTTTTTTAACACTTTTTAAAATTTTTTTTTTTGGAGGGGACTTGGAACAGTGATCTTCTGATAAGGGTGCACTATAACACCTAAACCACATGAACACAGCATCTAATTTAAAACCCATGATCAGAGCTCAGCTTCGACAGCGGGTACTAGAGCAGGGTGTTAGTCAGTTACACTTAACACCAGCTCTGGAGGCTACCCACTCACACACTGAGTGGGTGGTATGCATTGGATGTAATAGTACATCCAGTTGCCTTAAGGCATTGTCGCCAAGGGGTTAATAATTGCTGCTGCTGCTACACTCTGCTACTCTGTGTTCTTTTAATGCTGCTATGCTTGTAAATAACAGGCTACCATTGCACAGAATGAGGCATTAAATCAATTAACTACCTGGCAGCAGCCTCCTATACTCCACCCCTCCTTCTCCATAGAGGTCTGTGTGTGAGGCTGGATACAGAGATAGAATATTATGCAAACAACAGTCAGATTTAAGATAAGGAGGAGAAAAGCAGTTTAATAACTGGTCAAGGAAACTGATCTCCTTAATAAGATATATTATAATTAAGTTTCTTATATTCAAATGCACTATTTATTTATGAAAAGTTATTTTTAACTGGAGGTGCCCTTCAAATATGGTTATCTTAATGAGAAAACCCCTTTAAGTTGAATGCTGGTCCTATTACAGGATTATTAGATATTTTACATTTGACAGCTTTAATATGGCTGGAAATATAATCCCAACCATGGGTCTAATGTTCCAAACCAACAGTCTGAAAGAACTCTTAGAAATGCAGAAGTTCAAATCTGTAGCAAAATTCACATGTAATTGATTTTACACAGAACTGCAGGAATTTGCAGCATAATCCACTGCAAAAAGTCTCTTCTCCATCTGGATTTACTCTTAGAGGGGAGCATATTAGATTAGAGCACTAATAAAATAATGCAGTTTGAGACACTGTCCAATGTGATTAGCCACTTCTTATGCATCCAGCACCATGCACAGTATTATATGACAATCTCCCCTTGTTCATAGAGAATGTCACTTGTATGGACTTAATGAAGTGTGCTTTTTTACTCCTCATTAGGCTACAGTGTTGTCAATAAAACAGTCGATAAAACTGGTTGATGGTATTGAGACTTGGAAAGGCAGTCTACACTACTGCCATAAGGCAGAAGATACCTTTGTCACACATGGTGACCAGGCAGCATGCAGATCAATACCCACCTCTGAATTAAACCTAAGTCATCAATCAGACTGCAGGAAAAGGACAGCACAGGTCACAGTCCAATGGATAATCTCAATTCTCATTGGAGTTTTTACCCTTATGAAGGAAGGTGGTTCTGCACTCTGATGGGAGGCCAGACAGAGAGCAAACAACATCAACTTCCTGCAGGTAACAAGCTCACCTACAGTGATTACTGAAATCATAGACCCAGAACACTCAGTCATACTTACTGAATGCAGATCACCAAAAGCAACTTCATCTGTCAGATTATTTTACATTATTCTGAAAGCAAACCCATTACATTGAAAATGCATCCAATATGCATGAAGCATGTTGTAGAGCAGGAGGAGCAGGACTTTTGTAGAAATGATTCAGTATAACTTGTTAATTAAATTGAGTTAATTGAATTTAATTAGTTTGTTAATAAATTTAAGTCTCTGCTATTTCTGAGCTTAGTATTCAAGTGGGAGGTTCTACTCAATGATTGACCTTTTCGCTAGCTGGGGTTTTGGACATCCTGTAACCCTGGCAGTCAGGACAGTTTTGAAATAAAATACAAAAAAATACAATAATAATACAAAAAATACCTAAATCACCAAATTAAAAAAAAAATCATACCAACCCCACAAAACCATATATTTTTTGAAATTAGACATAAGGCCACTTAGCCCTTTGTGGCACTATCCATACACCTTTGTGCAGTTTTGCATCAAAATGTACTCTTTGTGATTTAAAAATTGCAAAAAATTATTTTAGTGGCTAAAATTAATTAATTAGTTAATTTTATGCATCACACTTCCTATAAATACAAGTTTAAAATATGCAGCAGAAGTCATGCATATCACTTAATTGGAACCGGAGGAGAGTCCAGCACACTGTTGATCCAATAAAAATGGAAGGTTTATTTGAGGCAAATACATCCAGGAACCTGACGCGTTTCAGGCAGACACTGCCCTTAGTCATAGCTATGCTTGCAATGACTAAAGGCAGTGTCTGCCTGAAATGCCTCTCATAAAAATTTGAATAAAAAGCGATAAAAGCAATAGACATGATATAACTAACAGTACATCTGGCCCCACAAAAAAGACGCCCTATGACTCTCCCTATGTCAGAATATAGTGATTTCAAGAAAATTCTTTTTTTTGCTTTTTGGATTTTTAAGGGGTTAAAACGTAAATAAAACGATATAAATTCTTGGAATTTTAATTGTTTTGACCCATATAATACGGGTGACATGTCATTTTGGCTACACAGTGAGTGCACTAAAAACGAAGTCCATAAGAAAGTCACACAAAAGCAGTTTTTCTTCAATTCTACCCCATTCTGAATTTTTTTTCCAGCTTCCCATTAGATCGTATGGAATAATAAATGGTACCATTACGATGTACAATTTGTCCCGCAAACATTAAGCCCTCATATGGATGTGTGAATGGAAAAATAAAAAAGTTATGATATGGTAGACGGGGAGTCAAAAATAAAAATGGAAAAATGCCTGTGGCGGGAAGGGGTTAAAAATGTATTTTTATTCGATGGAGAATTTTTTTTCATATAAGTGGCGCATCAATAGAGGCCAAGTTGGGGGACAATGCTGGCTATTATGATGGGACAGCGGTTGTCTATGATGAAGAAGCAATGGCGGCTGAGACTGAGTGGCTATTATAAGGGGCTGTGCTATTATGGGAGGGCTGAGGCTGGCCATTAGGAGGGGGCTGTGGGTGGTTATTATGGTCATAACTGTGGCTGGTTATTATGGGGACTGACTAACTGCTATGTGGGGAGAATGGCTAGCAATTATGGGGAGAACTGTGACTGACAAGTATTGAGAAAAATGTGGCTGATAATTATAGAGGTAACTGATGCTTGACACATAAGGACCCTTTTTTTTTAATCTATGGGCACAAAAGACTAAGAACAGATGCCAGCCACAGATTTACCCAGAAATGTTAGGTACCTGTAACTATCAATCGTAGAGAAATCTATGTGAGCATCTGTGTACATACTTTTAACACAAAAAAAGGATATAATTTGAATGTGTTTTTTAAACAATTCTTTAAAAAAAAAAAAGGAGGGAGAGGGAGTTGGGGTGAATTGAACATATTGCATACAGAAATACAACTCCTTTTTCACTTGATACAAAACAAACACAATGGAGCTTGTCCTCAATAAAAAAAACAGGACAGGGGATTAGAGTCTGATAGCTGTTGGGACTGTAATCTCTGGCAGTGCCCACAGCCCTATAGAAGTGAATGGAACACTGGTCACACAAGCACACTGGCTCTCCATTCACAAGGAGACCTAAGACTTTCGGTCCCCAATACTCCTAATCACTGGGTGACCGGGCCCCCAGTGATTGGACACTTATCCCCTGTTCTGTGTATAGGAGATAAGTATCCATAATGGCACAGCCCCTTTAACATAAGGTTCACTGGGGAAACAACTATAAAATGAATACGCATGGCTCCCCTAGACAGTGCTGCTATGTAACCAACCTTAATCCCTTTAACGACACAGGATGTAATAGTAAGTCCTAGTTGCCAATGCCTGGTATACAGAATGTTGTGTGCCCAAACAGCAGTTTACATCCACATATGGGGTATTTCTGTGCTTGGGGAAAAAACTGCACAACATACTGTGAGATGCATTTTTCCATTTAACCCTTTGTGAATGTGTACATTTTAGGTCCAAATGAACCTATTATGAAAAAAAAAAATTGTCTAAATTTCACCTTCATATTGTTTTAAATTCTGTGAAATGCTTAAAGGGTTAACACACTTCCCAAATGTGATGTTGAATTATTTCATGGGTGCAGTTTTGAAAATGGAGTGATTTATGGGGGTTTCTAATATACAGGCCTTTAAACTACCCTTCAGAACTGAAGTGGTCCCTAAAAATTAGGTTTGGGATTTTTCTTGTAAATTTGGAAAATTGCTGATAGATTTGTCTTGTAATGTCCATAATAAATTCAAGGATGATTAGAAGATGAAACATAAATCAGAGATATGGTAGATAATATTTATTGACTAATTGGGGGGTATAATAATCTTTCTGAATAGTAGAGCATTACATATTTTGAAAAATGCAAATCTTTCAAAATTTCCATCCACTTTCCTATTTTTAGCAGAAACCCAAAAAATATTGTTAGCTTACCACTAACATGAAGTAAAATTTGTCACGAAAAAACAATCTCAAAATCACTTGGTTAACTTAAATTGTTCCAGAGTTATTACAATATAAATTGACACATCAGTTTTGAAAAATGAGACCATGTCCTTAAGGTAGTTTTTTGCTGTGTACTTAAGGGGTTGAGGATGATCAATGATTGATGATTTTGATTGTAATTTTCCATGTCCATCTATTTTAGAAAAAAGTACTACATTTTCACTTTGGCCACTAAGGGTAAATTCTGATTTTCAGGCAGGATTCACCTCAAAAATCGGACCCAAATTCCACCCTGAATCTGCCTCTCATTGTATTCAATGGGAGCCAGAGGTCAAAGCAGGACACTGAAAAAATAAGCTGAAGGCTGATCAGCGAGTGAAAGTTGCAGGAGAAAGTTGAAGCCCTGCATTGGCTTTATGCTGCAGTTTGCTGGAGGGCCAGAAAATGAAGAGGAATCTTAAGGTAAGTTCACACGGAGGAATTTGCTGTGGATTTAGGAGCGGATTCTGCCCAGAGCGTCCTGCTTGATCTTGATCTTCCATGGCTCAAGACTCCCTGCTGATTAGGCCCATACATCTGGGCCTAATCAGCATCGGAAAGTCGAAGATGGAATGCCAATGCCCTTGGCATTGCCGTCACAGGTAACCCGCGAGCACAAAATTAAGAGGAATTCCTCTTCATTTTCCACCGTGAGAACTTACCCTTAGGATAAAACCGCATGTGGCAGAAACACAGGTTTTTTTGTTGCAGATTTTGTTGCATTTATTTTTAACCAAATCCAAGAGTGGATTAAACAAAAGGGAGAAGTATAAAATCTTCCTTTATATTTCCAATTACTTTTGTAGCCATTCTTGGCTTTGGCTCAAAAAAACACAACAAAATATGCAACAAAAAAACTGCGTTTCTGCAACGTGGGGACTTAGCCTTAGGTGGAAGTCCTTCCTAATTCCTCTCAATATTCTTTAGTGTGAAGATAACATACAGATAAAATTTGCCCCTATACTGTATATTGGGGCAAATTTTTTAAGACTGACATATCGTACGCCAGTTTTAATAAACGACCAAACTGGTGCAGGGACCGAGAGATTTATGAAGAGGCTGCAGTCTGTTCACAATCCTGTCGGATGTCTTGGCACCAGAATGGAAATCTACACCAGGTAGGAACAGGTGAAGATTTCCATCCCAAGGCTAAGGCCCCACATTTTGGAAACGCATCTTTATTTGTGGCAGATTTTGCTGCATTTTTTTGAGACAAAACCAGGAGTAGATTGAGCTGAAGGGAGAAGTATAAGAACTTCCTATATATTTCCCAGGGCCTTGTGCCAAACATGCAACTCCATTTCATGAATGATGAATCTGTGCCTCTCCTTATGCTTTGTATTAACTCCTGGGTCACAAACATCCAAATCTACCTCCTATACATGACCACACCTGGCTCTTTGAACTTCATTGTAAGCTTTCTGTGAGTGATATTAACCCTCAATCCCCACACATGGATTTACTAATAATGTTGCACACTTCCTATATGTTGTATAAACCCCTGAATGGAATGCCGCACATGGCTGTACTATCTTCAGTACATTCTTGTTATACATGGAGGGGTGGGTGTCATCTATTAAGCCTTTGGGTGGGTGTCATCTATTATTAGGCCTTTTTCTTGTTTGTGCCTATTTTGAAGTCTTTTTTACGTAAGAATTGTCACGTTGCTTTTTTGTGGAAAGTGGTCTTAGATACTCTGTAGTAATATTTTACCATACATTTAGTAAATGCCACCTTTCTATTTAAAAAAAGGTGCGAAATAGGGGCAACTGTACTCCAGTACATGGACAGTGTACAAAACCTGACATATCCTACAGCAGTGACATCACAATTTCCATGACGTGAATTTGGCGAAACCCTAATGACTCAATTGCATTTTTTAGGAAATTAGATGCACAGAATGACAAGGCAGAGAAACAAGGGCACACTCAAAAAGTACCAAAAAAAGGCAAGATTTGGGTAACTTCTGTGTAAACTCCCTTTCATCTCTTGCTTATTTTCCTGCACTTGCCCCCCTCACTCCTATGGCTGCAGTCTCTTAGTTGGGGGTTAAAAAATCTCACACAACTAATGTACTGCACAAGGGATCGTCTCCAAAGAGCCCTCTGCAGCTGGAGGAAAAGGACTGCTGTGTAAGCACATGCATGCCTCTGCTGTATAGACACACACAGTTATACACCATCCCTACAGTTATGTAAAAAATGAAGTGCCAGCAGTCGGTGTGAAAAATGTCACTGACAGGTTGACCGGGTGAGGGGCTTCAAAACCGGGAGAGTTGACATCTCCGCACATCCTGCATGGCCTCTCAGTCTGCGCTGCTGTGCTGAAGGGAATTTCCCGCCCGCCTCACACCACGTGACCACGCCCCCACCTGCTCTGTGTCAGTGGAGCTGTCGGAGCTGCCGCTTCATAGCTTGACATAATGACGCAGAGCTCGGATATACCGCGGGACGTTGTTATTCTTCTCAGAGGTGACAGTCTGACCAGGAGGGAGGGGGGCGCAGTTTTCCAGTATCATTAGTGTTCTCTTGTCATGTTGTAGTAGTATGTAGTAGTGTGATGGCGAGGAAGTCACTTTATTAAAGGTGTCAGCCTTTTGATATGGTGGGGGAGGGTATTTTGAGGTATCACAAGTATCCTCATATCTGCATTCATGTGCTCTACTGTGTAGCTTATAATGGTGTCAGGTGGACACTGTACAATGACAGAGGGAGTAGTCTTGCTCAAAGTGTACCAAATATCTTGTGGCACCGTGTATACCAAATATGGTCCAGCTCATGGAACTGTAGGTCATGTTCACACAGCGCTTTTTGAATAAGCATGAGGCTCTGTGGCAAAGTAAACTGCAAAACCACTGCATAAATGTAATGGTCAGCCTCAGATTTCTGCCACGGCTTCCACTGCACATCACCATAGACTGAAGCGCTCCATTGTGACTTACTGAAGAACCCCTATATGATGATATACGTTACCTGAGATTGTGCAGACAGGTTTTAATAGTTTAATACAGCCGCCATAGGCAGGTATTAGCAGTGATGTATGGATATTGGATGTGCTAGTTAAAGGGGTTGTCACAACTGACACAAAGGCAGAATTCACATGGTGCAGTTAAAAATGCATTGTAAAAAAAAACTGCATGCAGCTTCTTAATTTTACAGGTGAAATACATTTCACCCGTAACATCAAAAACTGCCTCAAAACTGTACAGTGTTTTTTTTCAAAGCAGTTTTGATGCAATGTAAACTGCGTCCAACTGCACTGTGTGAATGCAACTTTATAGTAGATAAGTGTAGGGTTGTTTTTTTTTGGGTCTGACTGCTGGGTCCCCCAGTGAGCAGGTGAATAGGAACTCAAAAGTTCTCTTGAATGTTCCTAGTGAATGGAGCACTTGTTTGCATGCATGGTGAGTGTTCCATTCCCTTCTATATTCTAACTCCCAATAGTCCCGGATCCTGGGTGCTGTCCTAGGCAGTGGGAGGTACGTCCTAGCTGTTGAGTACGGTGGTGAAGCAGGGAGCTGCCCAAAATAATAATAATCAATAATAAGTGGCAACATATTGCACAGCACTTTACAAATCCACACTCTGCATCACCATTTTGCTCCTGTCTCTGCTCTTGGAAGCAGGCAGAGGCAATGTAGTGATGTCACTTTTGTTACTGCTGCTCCCTTAAAGGGGTTGTCCAGGATAACCCCTTTTTTTTTTGCATGGAGGCCTGGGAAAGTGGGGGGGGGGGGAAAAAAATAAAAATACTCGCCTGTCCCCGGTGTTTTTTTTTCACCTTCCCTGGTCTCCATGCAATAAACGGGTTATCCTGGACAACCCCTTTAAGATGTCAGCAGGAGACATAGGAGTGGACTATGAGGAAACCGGGAAAAGTGAGCATTTGTTTTCTTTTTTTTATTGTTTGTATACTTTTTGCGGGAGCACCAGGGGGGACATTATACTGTGGGGACATTATAATGTAGGGACCACATGGTAACATTATACTGTGTGGGTACAAATTGACATGGATGATGATGAGCGGAGACAAAGTGGATGTGGGCTGTTCTAGAGGTGGAGCTTATGATACCTAAAGTCCCTCTTTCTGTCCATTGAAAGTTGAGTGGTAGGTAATATGAGTGCTGGGACACTTAGCGATCTGACACTTATCCCCTATCCTAGATCTTTACCAATGCTTCTCTAACCTTTTCCAGCTTTATGTATGTCTGTAAAATGTCATTGTACTTCTGAACTTTCAGATGACAGAAAGAGGAACAAATTTATGATGTGCTGTGGCAAATTAAGCTATTATAAACCATGTCTCTAAGTCCACCCAATGTTTTGTGCCCCCCCACACAGTGTAATGTCCCCTTTGTGGCCCCCACAGAATATATTGCCTCCCGTGGCCCACACACATTATAAAGCCCCTTACTTGTGCCCCCCTACATCAAAATGCCCCTCCTCCTGGCTCCCACACAGTATGATGCAAAATGAAAAAATAATTCAGTTTATTTAGTTGGTAAAACCTCAGTGATATCCGCATTTTCAGTCTAATCTTACTGAGTGTAAAGACACGTGATTTAGCGTCAAACGCATGGCGATCTGTGCTGCTGGTGTCTTCACCTATATTGTTGATCATTTGCTAAATATTCCATGTTCTCCTGTGAGGGTACATGAAATATTTACATAGAGAAATCTGTATCAAAATCCACGTTTTTCCGCACAGAGATCTGAACCACATGGCACAGATTTTGGTGAAGATTTCCATACATGTACATGCGGGTTTCAGTGTAGTTTTTTACATTCAAATTTTGAAGCCATTTTTGTTTTTGGTATTTCTACATATGAATGAATTGCTTCTAAGTGGAAGGAGCAACAGCCCCCAGTGTGGATATACTGCTGCAGGGACACCATGTGGCATCAGGGCGAAGACACACAGAGTGGGACATAAAGGAGTTTTCCAATGAACACAACCACATTTAGATTTGTAGACCATTGCAAATTGAACATTTTTGCAAATATAAACAATTAAAAATGTTGCATAATTTAAAAGATTTTCTGTAACCATTATAGTGGTGACAGTCATTTGACTTGGTTGGTTCCCAATGGATATGACAATGAATACAGGAACTTTCTAGGGTCTGGCACTTGTTGGAGACCCAGTCATTTCCTTATTGTGGCCAGGTTTCCTTCACAGGTATGTAGGGTACCTGCTTGATAATCTGTCCGCAACAAGGACACCATGGCTGGGTTTCTGACAAGTCCCAGACCAAAAAAAAGTTCCTGCATCAATGGACATATGACCAACCTATCAAGACAAGACTGTCACCACTAAGATGGTTAGAGAAAATCTTTAACAGTCTGCAAAATTTTTAATTACTTATATTTGCGAAAATGTTTAACTTTCAATTTTCTAAAAATTTAAATATAGTTACAAGTGCATCTCAATAAATTAGAATATTTTTGAAACGTTCATTCATTTCAGTAATACAATTCATAATCAGCGTCTTCCGTGATTGTGTGTCCTACTGAACCAGACTGAGGGACCATTTAAAGGCTTAGGAAACCTTGGCGGGTGACATACTGAACTTTTTTACAATATTCTAATTTTCTTAGATTTGGGTTTTCATTACCTGTAATCCATAATCAACATTTTCAGAAATAAAACACTTGAAATAGAACACTCTTTGTGTAAAGAATCTAGAAAATATAGGAGGTCAATTTTTTCATTCAATTACTGAAATAAATAAACGTTTCAAAGATATTCTAATTTATTGAGATGCACCTGTATGTTCATGGGAATACCTTTTTTAAGGCTAAGGCCCCATGTGGCGTCCCGCAGCAAATAGGCACTGCGGGAGAAACCATGGTGGGATCATATCGCGGTTCTTCCCACAGCGCTTTTAGACAGAAAGTTTGCAGAGTTTTCCTCACATACATCTACAGTGCCTTGTGAAAGTATTCGGCCCCCTTGAACTTTTCAACCTTTTGCCACATTTCAGGCTTCAAACATAAGGATATAAAATTTTAATTTTTTGGTGAAGAATCAACAACAAGTGGGACACAATTGTAAAGTGGAACGAAATTTATTGGTTATTTTAAACTTTTGTAAAAAATAAAAAACTGAAAAGTGGGGCGTGCAATATTATTCGGCCCCTTTACTTTCAGTGCAGCAAACTCACTCCAGAAGTTCAGTGAGGATCTCTGAATGATCCAATGTTGTCCTAAATGACTGATGATGATAAATATAATCCACCTGTGTGTAATCAAGTCTCCGTATAAATGCACCTGCTCTGTGATAGTCTCAGGGTTCTGTTTAAAGCGCAGAGAGCATCATGAAGACCAAGGAACACACCAGGCAGGTCCGAGATACTGTTGTGGAGAAGTTTAAAGCCGGATTTGGATACAAAAATATTTTCCAAACTTTAAACATCCCAAGGAGCACTGTGCAAGCGATCATATTGAAATGGAAGGAGTATCAGACCACTGCAAATCTACCAAGACCCGGCCGTCCCTCTAAACTTTCATCTCAAACAAGGAGAAGACTGATCAGAGATGCAGCCAAGAGGCCCATGATCACTCTGGATGAACTGCAGAGATCTACAGCTGAGGTGGGAGAGTCTGTCCATAGGACAACAATCAGTCGTACACTGCACAAATCTGGCCTTTATGGTAGAGTAGCAAGAAGAAAGCCATTTCTCAAAGATATCCATAAAAAGTCTCGTTTAAAGTTTGCCACAAGCCACCTGGGAGACGCACCAAACATGTGGAAGAAGGTGCTCTGGTCAGATGAAACCAAAATCCAACTTTTTGGCCACAATGCAAAACGATATGTTTGGCATAAAAGCAACACAGCTCATCACCCTGAACACACCATCCCCACTGTCAAACATGGTGGTGGCAGCATCATGGTTTGGGCCTGTTTTTCTTCAGCAGGGACAGGGAAGATGGTTAAAATTGATGGGAAGATGGATGGAGCCAAATACAGGACCATTCTGGAAGAAAACCTGTTGGAGTCTGCAAAAGACCTGAGACTGGGACGTAGATTTATCTTCCAACAAGACAATGATCCCAAACATAAAGCAAAATCTACAATGGAATGGTTCACAAATAAACGTATCCAGGTGTTAGAATGGCCAAGTCAAAGTCCAGACCTGAATCCAATCGAGGATCTGTGGAAAGAGCTGAAAACTGCTGTTCACAAACGCTCTCCATCCAACCTCACTGAGCTCCAGCTGTTTTCCAAGGAAGAATGGGCAAGAATTTCAGTCTCTCGATGTGCAATACTGATAGAGACATACCCTAAGCAACTTGCAGCTGTAATCGCAGCAAAAGGTGGCGCTACAAAGTATTAACTTAAGGGGGCCGAATAATTTAGCACGCCCTGCTTTTCAGTTTTTTATTTTTTACAAAAGTTTAAAATATCCAATAAAATTCGTTCCACTTCACGATTGTGTCCCACTTGTTGTTGATTCTTCACCAAAAAATTAAACTTTTATATCCTTATGTTTGAAGCCTGAAATGTGGCAAAAGGTTGAAAAGTTCAAGGGGGCCGAATACTTTCGCAAGGTATTGTATTACAGTCACCAATCAAATCAATTAGTTGTGTTAGTATGTGTGTTCTGTTTTCACATAATGATGACTTGTCTTTAGGATAGGTCATCAATATCTGATAAGTGGGGTCCGACACCTGAGATCAGTTGCAATTATTTACCGTGATGCACGACTATTGGTCCCTGTTTATATGTACCTAGAACATCACTAGTACCATATATCTTTGATGGCAATCACAGCCATGACTATTAGTATCATTATTGCAATGCTTGCTTTAGTGGTCATGTATGAATATCACTATTATTGTTTTTAGTTTTTATAAAAAAAAAAAAAATCTTTTTTATATAAAATATCCTAATTTATACTACATTGCTTGCTCTGTTTTAATATAAATTTTTAGTTGGCCTTACGAAGACGTCCGATTGAAGTCGAAACGTGTTGCCCTTTTACATTGTGACTGTGTGGAGTTTTTATGTGGAATAAATGGTATTCATTATCACTTCAACTCTCTGATTCCCTTAGCAGCGCTCGATATATACCCCCGTATTTTTTCTCTCTATTGTTTTATGTGTGTTACCACTGCCTGATCCGACATGTGGTCCTGGGGCTGAGCTGCATCTTCAACCAATATTAACTAGTGTAACCCCTTCATCTGGCTCGGGTTACACCACTCAACAATACAATCCACATCTATTTGAGGCGCTACTGTGGTCCTATTTTTTTTTCTCTAAAAATGTATATTTACTCACCTCCCACGCCTGTGCAGTAGAGGTGTATTACTAGCTGCACCGCAGTGCCAGGACTATTGTGCTCGCCGGCAGAGTCAGAAAAGAGGGAGGAGACGTCCTGCAGGAGGAAATCTGGAAGGAAGATAGGTAAGTATGATGGGGTGGGCTGAGTTAGTTGGGAAGGGCTAGTAGTGGGCGGGATAGCTAGAGAGACAGGGAGGGGGAGGTAGTGAGAGGGAGATATTGTGAGTCAGCCTACAAGTACCATGATGCATTAGGTAAGACAGCAGGAAGCTACACCATGTAAACAAATGCAGAAGATGCCAGGAGCTCCCAGAGAAACACAGAAATCACTCAAAACACTGCTAAAGGTATTTGGGTGCACTTATTAAACCATTAATAGCACTAACAGACCTTTTTAAAAAAAACATTTGGGCTAGAACTTAGCAAAAAACTGAAACGCAGCAGAACAGAAATGCAGCGTTTTACAGTACTAGCTAAGTGAATGAGATTCTGGCTAATCCCATCCACCCATTGCAGAAAAAAAAAATGCCATGGAAAGGCTGCGTTTTTGAAAAATGCAGCATGTCAGTTTTACCTGTGGAAATGTTCCCGTTTTCCCTATAGATTTAACAAGGGAAGAAAAAACGCAATGAAAAAACGTGATACGTTTCTGTTGTGTTTTTTTAGCTGCGTTCTGCAATGTGGGGCCTTAGCCTTATCAAGTATTTTGGATGCTTTTTAGACGCTTTAACGACTTGTGTGAAAAGGGGGCGTGAGTTTTTGGGAAGGATATGAAAGTTGTGACACCGTGCGCAACAGTTTTGGTGCATTTTTCTGGTGTAAGTTAAGCCAATTAATATGAGGTGTAAAGTTAGACTAGATAGGAGAAATCTTCAGTGAATATATCCAATTTCAATGGCAGGCATGTTCTGACAGGCCCATAGGGAAGCAGATGGGTCCACAGGGGCATTCCTGACCCAGGGAGACTAGTGGGTCTCTACCCCTCAACTCCTGCAGTAGTTGTGCATGGCACAGTACACTCACTGCAGCACATACATATAGGATTCATGTGATGCTGGACGTTGCCCATATCACAAACTGCATAGAATATTTAATAAACTACTCAGTTTATTATATTTAGATTCATTGGGTGGCTGAGATGACATCTAGGCACAGTGGAAGATCGACCACTTTCCTTCCACCTGGTTCCCATCTCCTTACTGTCTCTATGGAGTCCCCATCACCAATCATCTTGCTCACAGAGCCAAGGGGGGCCCTAATCTAAGGCAAGAGTGAATCAGCAGGCTAATACTGAAGAAAATGGGAATCGATTAATATTTGCATTTAGCTGGGCCTATATTTGCATATAGTGGGCCTCCAGAATGAATACTACTGGGGGACCTAGGCACCCCAGTCCAAAACTGATGACAGGGGTGAAAGTAACATCAAAATCCTTATGTAACAGATGCAGATTTTGATTTTATGTGGAAAATTTGCAAACACTTCTGTGTGTGCATGTAACTTAGGGTGGGTTCACACCTGCGCTTCAGTCCGTCCGTTGCCAATCCGAGTGAAAATCTCGGCGAACGGGATTGGCATCGGATACAGACTGGTTTGAGACGCATTGGTTAAAAACCCATTCATTTGAATGGGTTTTTAAAGCAATGCGCGGGTGTGCACTTACACCCTCCGCGCTGCGAATCCTTTTTTTTCGTCGGAAACAAAGTCGGACATGCAGGACTTTGTGTCCGACGAAAAAAATCAAATGAATGGGTTTTTAACCAATGCGTCTCCAACCTGTCTGTATCCGATGCCAATCCCGTTCGCCGAGATTTTCACTCGGATTGGCAACGGACGGACTGAAGCGCAGGTGTGAACCCACCCTTAAAGAGGTTGTCCAGGCATTTTTGGCCAATCAGTGGCCTCAGTAGGCCTCAGGAAGCGACCTATGATGTCACAGGTAGTCATGGGAAAGGTGAGTGTGAATTTTTTTTTTTTTTTTTTTTTCCACTGCCCCTGGCCTATTTATTACTTAAACAGGTTGTCCATTTTTGCCTGGACAACCCTATTAAGGGTGTGTCTCCACATTCAGGTTTTTGAACTCCACACCAGGTGTGGATCATAAAGGAAGAGCAAGTATAAGTGCTACTCCTCTTCTTTTTAGTCTACTCCTGGTTTTGGCTTCATTGCAAGTAATGTAAGTGAATTGGGCCGTATCTCAACCCATAGGTTGCCATAACACTCAAACAATGCAAAAAAAAATATATCCGTGCTCAATATTTGGGTTACATTATCCCTAGGACATCTTTGGTTGCCTAACAGTTGTACCAGCCAAAATTGCTATGTAGAACCCCCCCCAATTCCAAAGAGTTCATTTTTTAATTTAACTGTATTATGCTGTATTTTTAACTGTATTTGATTATTGTATAATCAAAATGTTAAGTAGGTTTTAATTGTATAAAATTATAATTGTATATAATTAGTATGTATAAAATAGAAATTCTTCAGTAATGCAACAATGTGTTTTTGAATTCCAGATGCAGAGTCTTTTCTATTCACCTGTCTGCAGCATGAACCTGTGAGCTACCAAGCAAGAGAGATTGGAGAAGAAATACTCGAGGATTTCAGGGAACTTCGAAATAGGTACAGCTACTTTTAGCAGATATTTTTGTTGATTTTCATTAGCTGCAGAAGAATGAAAAAGACCATAGAAACACCTAAGCTTTTTGCAATCTACCATAAACTACAAAACAAAAAAGCAGAATGCTAGCTCTTCTACTTCACTTCAACTTCACATTTCTTCTGATCAAGGGATATGCCATAAATGTTTCAGCTGGAGACACTCCTATTATAGATTTATTTGGGTAAAAATGTTGGACAGTGTTACACCTAATGTGTGAAGGCACAGAAGATAGGAAAAACAGTCATATATCAGAGCTTAGGCTTGCAATATGTATAATACAGCAATAGTTGTGTCTGGATTGTTTCTTTAGCCCCTTAAAGTGAATCTGTCAGGGAGATTTGAGAAACTAAACCACCCACAGGTCCTTAGGGACTGGGGGTTTAGTGTCCCAAATTGCCCTGTTATAAAGCCATCTGTGCCCGCAATAAAGATTAAAAAAGCTTTATATTCACCAACCACTGTACTCCTACTGCCGGCGCAGTTCTTCACTGAAACCAGAGGAGTACATCTCGGCTTCAGTGCTCTTGCCCTGTACCTCTGGCACTTGCACAGTGAAGCCGGGGTGTACGTCATAGGCTTCACTGAAGAACTACGCAGGTATGAGTCCAATAAGACTCACTGGACTCATCCCTAGGTAAGTACAAAAGTTTTATTTATTTTTAAATGCGGGCAGGGGTGGATTTAAAACAGGGTGATTTGGGACACTAAAACCCCGGTTTATAAACCCTTTCCCTGTTTCCCTAGCTAGCGCACCCACTACTAGCCCTTCCCAACTAACTAACTCAATCCACCCCACCCCACCCCACTCCACTCCACTTACCTGTCTTCCTCTCCAGATCTTCTGAGCACGGGAGATCACTTCCTTTTGTGGGGCCAGCTCCTCCTCCTCTTAACGAAGCCGGCAAACGTCAAGAAGAGGAGGAGAGGGCCCCCTGTCTTCCGTTTCCAGTGACGTTCCACATAACAATGTATACAGTGTATTTCTGATTCATTTAATGGTATCGTCATTGAAAAAAACTGTGCTTTTCTTTCAAAAATAAGGAAATTTCTAAGTGACCCTAAACTTTTGAATGGTAGTGTATATATATATTATATGTAGTTGTTTTAAAAAGCTTTCGTAGTTTTCTCTGTAAATGCACGGCCTATAGGTGCTGTCACATGGTGTACCAGCCACACCACAATCACAGTCAGTACTGGTGCGGCTGGTACATTCACTTGAAAGGAACCTGTGACCAGATATGGTATGAAATATCCTTTTTAGTTTTCCCTCTGTTATGTAAATTGCCATTTTACCTATAATAATAATACATTTTATTTCTATAGCGCCAACATATTCCACAGCACTGTACAATTTGTAGGGTTCAAGTACAGACAAAGAAAAGATGATACATTACAAAGAAATAGTCAATTTACACAATGGTACTGAGGGCCCTGCTCGCAAGAGCTTACAATCTATGAGGTAGAGGAGGTGACACGAGGTAGCAAGGACGGCATCGAAGGTAGCATTGCTTATACAATGGTCAGACAATTTTGTAATCGAGGTTATTGTCATTACACATATATAAAGCTGTATGAGCCGTCACCAGTCGTCTCCTTTAACATGCAGACGGTGACTGAACATCTAAAGTTAGTCTGATACGGCATCATATCCTGTGAGATAATGTGGGAGTGTGAACAGAGGAGGGTATGTTTTAGGGAATCTAACTACGGAAGGGTTTACATTAGGAGTTGTGATAGGCCTGTCTGGAAAGGTATGTCTTTAGTTTACGCTTGAAGCTGTGGAAATTGGGGGTTAATCTGATAGTCCAGGATAGAGCATTCCAGAGAAGTGGTGCAACTCGGGAGAAGTCTTGTATACGGGAGTGGGAGGTTCTGATAATAGAGGATGTTAGTCTTAGGTCATTGAGTGAACGGAGAGTACGGGTTGGGCGATAGACAGAGATGAGGAAGGAAATGTAGGGAGGTGCAGCATTATGGAGAGCCTTGTGAGTGAGGGTGATAAGTTTATATTGTACTCTGTATTGAATAGGCAGCCAATGTAGTGACCGGCACAGACCGAAGGTATCACTGTAGTGTCTAGACTGATAGATGAGCCTGGCCACCGCATTCAGAATAGATTGTAGAGGGGAGAGTTTAGTAAGGGGAAGACCGATTAGTAAGGAGTTACAGTAGTCAAGGCGAGAGTGAATCAGGGCAACAATAAGTGTCTTTAGTGTATTTGTGGGAAGGAAAGGGCGGATTCTGGAGATGTTACTGAGGTGGAGATGACATGAGCATGCAAGTGATTGGATATGGGGGGTGAAGGAAAGGTCTGAGTCAAATATAACCCCCGAGACAGCGGGCATACTGCCTAGGAGTTATGGTAAGGCCGGAGACTGCAATGGAGATAAGCATCACCTCAGAAGTTCAATAAGTATGTTCCCCTTTATCAATTACTATATATGAATAGGAAATGTCCCCACAAATTTGAAAAGATCTTGATATGTTGGCTGGAGATGACTGAGTCTGCGAAGTAGATTTCTCTATAATTGTATGTTGGGTGAGGGAATCTGGGTATGGATCATTTGTGAATGGTTAGTGGGAGTGTTATGTGTCTCGGGTTCTGGGTGTGTTGGCGGATCTTACTGTATGTCTTATATGTTGTAATGCAGTTGTTTTATCTGCACCACTGGTACTCTGGCCTATTTATATGACTTCACTTTGACTCTGTTGACAATTCACCACAACTATTTTATGTCTATTAAAATGCATAAATCCTTTAAAATAATTATGTGGAGAGTCTCTGCTTTGAAACCTCACCAGGCTAGATGTTCTATGTGCTACAGAAATGGAACTCTCTGCAGTTAAAGGCACAGTTGAGAATAACTGCATATATACAGCTTCCAGTCTTATCTGTGTCTTTAAATTGTCTGTATCCATGTTTCTGTAGCACAAAGAAGCATGATCCTGGTGTGATTTCAAAGCTGAGATTCACCACTTTAAAAACGGGAGTCTGTCTCCAGAGCCAGCATATCAACCTGCAGATAGATAGTTTAGTATCATCTGAATCAAACAATGTTTTCCTCTTGTGCACTGATGCCTCTGTTGCCAAGATTTTTTCTTTGTCAATATGCAAATGGACAATGAAGACATTGCTGTTGCTCCAAAGAGGTAAGTAGCAACACTCTTGTTTACGCAAAGGAGTTCATTTGCTTATTGATAAAACGTTGATGTCTTGGCAGCAGAGGCACTGATTCACAAGTGGGAAACCCCTTTTGATTCAAGTGAACCTAACCTATGTATCTGTGGAAATGGATTTATATGCGGGGATCTATCAACAGACTCCCTCTAAAATGATACCAGAACCGTGGTGCTCTCTTTTTAATAATGAAGATCTATTGCACATATTAAAGTTTTTTCACTGTATGTTTTGAGGCCTCTTCTTCTAATGGAATACACTTTTAATTAAAAGCTGTGGCAAACACATCACTGACGGTGGCTGTGGTGCAGCTGGTGCACTGTCTGACAACACCCTAAATTTCTTTAAAAAAAATGGTGTCACAATAAACTTTATGGTATTTTTCTAACAATAAGATGCACACCAGGTTTAGGCAAGAAAAATTAGGAAAAATTATTTCATATTAAGTTAACCTTCCATGGTGGACAATAATGTCACTAACTGATATGCTAGGGAAAAGGGGTTATTAGCTAACAATTTGCTCCTGCTGCTTTCAAGGGGTACATACATAAAATTACATATATACCTCATTAGTGTCCTCCTCATGGTATAACGTCCTATTGGTGCCTCCACACATTGTAATGGAACATTATACTGTGTGATGGGCATTAATGGAATATTTTACTGTGTGATGGGCAATATACTGTGCAGTGGGCACTAATGGAGCATTATACTGTGTGATGGGCACTAATGGGGCATCATACTGTCTTGAGGGTACTATTGGAGCAGGAGGTGAGTATTTCACCTAGGCATTGTGTTTAAGGGCTGAGAGACGGGTCAGGAGAGCTGGAGGCCATGGTCCACATTCAGACTGCAGATCCTCTCCCCTGACTTGCACTAATCTAACAGATTGGTGTGGGGCAAGGAGGGAGAGAGCTGTGCAGACACACAGTTCTAACACTCTTTGGGAAAAGCGCTGGTAAAGCGCTTTTCCTGATCATGAGGAAGCAGAATTTGGATTATAAACTGTAGGGACTTTTCAGCAAGGCTTTATAAGGTAATCCCTGAAACCCCTTTTAGGCTAAGACCCTACGTTGTGGAAAAGCAGCTTTTTTGTTGCAGATTTTGCTATGGTTTTTTGAGCCAAAGCCAAGGCTACAATAGAAATGGTAAATATAAAAGAAGCCCTTATACTTCTGCTCAATCCACTCTTGGCTTTGGCTCAAGAAACCACAGCAAAATCTGCAAAAAAGGTGATTTTTCTGCAATGCGGGGACTCAGTCTTAAGAGGTCTAACAATGCAGTGTTGTTCTTGACAAAAATTAAAAGTGTTTTATCTACTTACATCCTATGTAAAATGGATTTGAAATGCTTTACATCAACATTATGTTGTTCCAATTTGCTCTCACTAATAAGCATAACTTTTTTTGTCAATACTGCAAGCCTGTGCACATGTTGTGGTGTTTGTGGTAGATTCCAGGAAGTTAAATAAGGTGTGTTTCATTGTGCGAGCATCCTACATCTTCAAAAGGGGCTTTTTAACATGTAACGTAATTTACGTAGATGTTTCTAACTGTACATGTTTATGTGTTTAATGTGAGTACTTCAATGGAGTCTGCCACCAAAAAAAAAAAAAAATCACTTTTAAACCACTTATATCATATGGCAGCATACTGTTACTGAGCTGTTACTAGCATAGTGAATATATTTTTTGTATCAAAGGTCAATCTTTCTCCAGAGAAAACTAAGTTTTAATACGTTTTCAGATTAGCTCTTTGGTGCATCCAAGGCATGACTGCATTTCCCGATCCACCTATTTTTGTCTGTTCACTATGTCACTAACAGTCCCTACAACTGCATATATGTGGTTTAGAATCGAATTTAGTGGTAGCAGACTTCCTTTTTTGAATATAGAAAGAGGACCTGCCATTTCTCCTGAAATATATATTTTAAAAAATGCTTGTATTTCTCTTAAAATTTAAAGGGAAACTCTCAGATCTATGTGGGACACTAAACCACCCACAGTTCTATATGGATCGGGGGGTGTTTAGTGTCCCAAATAGCACTGCTACAGCACTGTCCATGACTACATTAAAAAAACAAACAAACTAACCTTTATACATACTTGGAGATGAGTCCAATGAGTCTCATCGGGCTTATCTCTGGTACTCCTGGCGTCTCTACAGTTGTTCAGTGAAGCTGAGGACGTGCACCCTGGCTTCGCTGCGCATGCATCCAAGGTCTGGCCCATGTGATGAAGCCAAGGTGTATTCTTCCACCTTCACTGAAGAATTGCACAGACTCTGGGATTACAGTCACTGGGTAAGTATAAAGGTCTTTTATTTTCTACTACAGTCATGGATGATGTTACAACAAGGCTATTTGGGACATTTAAAGTGTACCTCCAGTAATTACTTTGCATAAATGGTTAGAATAGGTGAATAGAACAAACTTTGTAATGTAACTTGTTAAAGAAAAAAATATGTTTCTGTCACCACTTTTCAGGCTCAGTTGTCCAGGATAAAAAAATATTTTTTAAATTAGCCCTGGGAAGGTGAAAAAAAAACAAAACAAAACAAAAAGAAAGCACTTGTCCTTGGATGCTCTGGTGTCTCCCAGCGCAGTCCAGTCCTGCTTTTCTGCTATCTTCTTTTGCTGGAAGTCTTCACTGGCTGTGATGTCACATGTCCTTCAATGAGGCCACTGATTGGCCTCAGTGGTCTCATGCAGCGGAGGCTTCCACTGGGAGAAAACAAGTTCACCCACATGTCACTATTGGGCTAGAGCTACACTTTGACATGTGTCATACTGAATAAAGTAGCACAGAAGTCACACGATGAAAACAACGGTGTGATTTGTCTGCAACTTTACGCACTTCTTTTCTAGAGCTGTAATTTGGCTGTAAGAACATAGTCAAATTGCAGACATATTCATGCAAGTCTCAGTCGCAACTTGTGGCCAAAACCCAACAGGTTCAGATTTTCTGTGACTGTTGCGTCGCAGACACATGTTGCAATGGGACACAATAGAGATTAATTTTAATTTTTGACACATGACTTTGTCATGTGACACATGTCGCCATGATGCCCTAGCCTTAGGTGACTACTGAATATTCCATGTGGAAAATGTCTTGCACACTTTAGAGTTGAATGCACATGCTATTTCAAAATACCATTTTCCAAAGTTGAAAGATTGTACGATAAACCCTGGTCTTTCCCCTTTTTGTACAAATGAAAGGATCTGACTTCATTGTGCATCTGGGGTGATCTATAGAATCCAAGTCTAAGTAGGTGTGTTATAGGCTACTGACTTTGGAGTGTCTTCTGTCTATTTATGACCAACTAAATGAAGCCAAGTGAAATGTTAATGGACTAGTTAGGACCAGAAGTATCACTCTCAAGCCAATTTCCCTCACACTGGCAGGGTTTACATGTTGTGGGCTTGGTGTGGTTTTCCAATGAAAGCTGTGTCATTTTTAATGGCCGCTGAGTGAACCTCAGTTTGATAAATCTGTTGAGAGCTACAGTGTGAGGACATTAAAAATGAAAACGCTTTTAACATCAATCATTTTAGCCAAGCTCCATTTTTGTAGTTTTCTGCTGCATTCTGGGGTAGACTTCAGATATGCCATCTAATAGGAGCTTCAAACTTAGACTAGACAGTCTAAGAATATGCCAGATTTATTAAACAGCATCAGACACATTGATGTATCTGGTGTACTTTAAGATTGTCTAGTCTAAGTTTGCACTGTCTAGCTTTTAGAAACTATTAGTAAATTTGCCTCATTGAGTGTAGTAGCAGGGTATATGCTCATATGTAGAGATGAGCGAATTTTTCAAAAATTCGATTCGGAAACTTTGCAGAATTTTCTGATACGATTCTCTTCAATCCGAATTAATTTGCGGCGAATAAACAGCTATTTCCTGTCTGCCGAGAGCCAGTGTGGGCAGCAAAATGGTGGAAGTCCTTGGATGCCCACACGTCCTTTTATTAAAATGGAAGGATCTGCTAACAAGCAAAGACACGCCTACCCAATCACATCACTAGAGAACATCTTGTGACCGTCTGATGTCACAAAGGTCCTTACTAAATATTTGTTACCGCGAAGCATCAGGAAATCCGGATTCCATGCGAATCGAAGATTTCCTGAAATTCGGATCCAATTGCACTTCTGCAGCTTCGATTTGCTCATCTCTACTGATATGCCTCTCCCTTCTAATTTCTTACTATACTTGCAGTGAGGATGTATTGTGATTTCAGGACCCCTGTCCTAGTAATTAGTGAGGGTCTCAAACGTCGGGGTCCCCCGCAATAAGACCAAATATTACAGAGATATAATATAAATATGGTATCAATGTCCATAAGAGGTTTAATGGCTATTATATCTGTGAAAAGCTTATCATTGTTGTGCTTTAATTTTAGGTACCCTTTGGACTTTCAGCTGACAGGTAAGAAAATTTGTAAATTTAGATGGTTTTTATTTTTTATATTATTGTGATTTTTATACTATTTGTTTTCTGTAAAGTTGTGTGGAATTGTTCCAAAAATCTTCAACTAAATTATATAAATGAGTTTTTACGAAATCTCCGTGTGTGGGAGAAAAAAAATTATCTTGATTTTTAGGACTGCCCTTCACCATCTGGATCATGCCTTTTTCACTACACTCTAATTAAAATTGGTAAAACAAAAGTTGTCCTATTTGCACAAAAAAAATTTATTTTTTTTTCCATGGTTCTTACCACTTTTGTAAAAATTGGAAGGAGTTGAGCAGGTAGGGCTGGGCCACCCACAGCCTGACACATTTACTGTAATTTGTGCCAGAAATTGGTGTAATACACAGCCCCAATCTCCACCAGCTCATAGCTGATCTAGATTTCAATTAGAAGCAAAGGAATGGCCCAAAGGTACACCAGATTTTTGTCCCAGCTTACTCCAGCAAGCTTCATATTAAGCCTACCATGTATACATGCTGGTTATAATATGTTCCCCCCCCATATATATAAAACATCCTGAATCTCTTTCCAAAGTAAACCAGGATTCACTGTAACTTACACTAGGTTCACACCTGCTTGGGGACCCCCGAACTGAAATCTAATCCGCTTAAAAAAGCAGTAACCCGCGAACCCATAGACTATAATGGGGTCTGCCGGGTTTCCGCCTGGTTTCTGCCCAAAAAGGGTGAAAAGTAAAGGGTGAAAAGTACAGAGAAAAAAGCCATTCTTGCAGGACTTTTCTCACTGCATTTTTTAAGTGGACTTGGGGACGGAAACCCCGAATGGAGCTCAAGCACTGGTGTGAAACCAGCCTTACTGTAGTTGAATTTGCGTTAATAGAGGAAATATTCCACAGACGCTAATATTTGTTGGGTAAATATTTTCTATTTTGCTGTTAGTAGGGCTAAAATAAATAAAACATGTTTAGTGCTTACATTAGAGGGGTTGTCCAATGAATGTTGCTTTACTAATGCTAACATTTAGACAGCAAACACTTAAACTAGACACTCTGAAGATGTGTCATACTTATCAAAGTGGAACACACTATGGGGCATATTTACGAATACTGAAAAAGTTATAGTGCAAATTTAGACTAGATAGGTCTTAAAGTGCACCAGATTTATCAAAGCGTCTAATGCTGGATGATAAATCTGTCACTATTAGACTATTCTAAGTCTGTCGTTATTAGACTGGTTAGTCTAACTTTACGCTTCCTGTTATTTGGCCTAGTTTAAGCCAGAAAAATGTGGAAAAATTTTGCACTTTTTTGGTGTAAAATATTGCAACTAAGGTAACTATTTATGAAGCTGCACCCCCTTCCAGCAAAACCACACACCTTTTTTGTACTAGTCGTAAAAGTGTCTAAAACACATCATAAATGAGGTCTAAGGCAGATTTTTTTGGCACAAATTACGGCGAATTTATGGCGCATTTTGTTTCCTAAAACTCCCCCAAGTATTTAAAAAAAATAAAAGTGTGTGTGTGTGTGTGTAAAATGTGAAAAACAGACATATTTCCCCTTTTTTTCTTTTAACGCTTTCTTGGATATTAAAATAAAGAAAAAACATGCTAAAATAAAAACTGCATAAAAATAAACAGGTACGATTATAAAAAGAGTGTGTCTGGTCCTGAACATGGAAAAATATCCCGGTCCTACAGTGGTTAAAGGGGTTATCCAGTTTCTACTACTTAAAGCCTGTTCTTTGGATAGGCCATCAATATTAGATCTGTGGGGGTCAGATACCCAGAACCCCCAAAGATTAGCATTATCGGTATTGTTTACATGCCAGGAGCCCCCCTGCTTATTTCCTTACAAACTGCAGTGGTGGATTTTGGTACTGCAGCCCTGCAGTACCTACACCTGCCATAACAGTTTGTACAATGAGTGAGCAGAGCAGCTCCTGACATGTGAACAATGCTTAGAGCTTGTGGTCTCAGTGCAGGTGATTTGTGGGGATAGGCCATCAATAGCAAAAACTGAATAACTCCTTTAATTCTTCTGAAATGAATTTGTAAATACTTTGGTTTGGTGTACATTATCCTTGAAAGTTCCTGCTCTTTAACTGTGGTATCAATTTTTTTTCATTGCATGTCCCTTTCCGTTTGCTTTGAGGATCAATAGCCACAAAAGCTCCTGTTCTGTGAGCCACATCTGACAGAACTGTAATTGCTCCATCTAATCATTTGTTACTTCTGAAAATGAATTACAACATGCTGATTCTCTTCTTTCCTTTGGTTATGTGGCACTTGAGCCCAAACTATCCGTGTGGCTGCTCTGGAGATCCCTGTAGAATTGTGTTATCACATTTTCATACAGGCCTTGCAGCAGTCTGGCTTTCCAAATTGCATTAAAACCTTTGTTTAGGTGCCATTACCAGATGAACCTAACATCTGGCTTCATTCTACAGAATATAACAGCCAGATGTTTCCAAGCTGCAAACAAAAAAACAAGAAGAACGAGACAAAAGTAGTTTTAATTAGAGTATTGCTACCTTACCAACTTCTTTTTTTTTTTTCTATAGAATTAGCATTTGAAGAATAACAATGTGTTTTTAATACATCAAACTAGGTATAAGACTTCCCATCTGTATTCTAGTATTGTGTAATGGATTACATTGTCCCACTGGATTGTACGGGATTGGCCGCATTTGTGAGATTAAAATTATACAGAATAATTTTGTCAAAAAATATCTTCATTTGAAGTTATCCATAGAAACAAGTGAACAATTATAAGATTAAGCTAATTTATTCTGATTTCCTTTTCCCTAAATGAAATGACCGCCTTGTGCTTGACAGTGACAAATTCTATAATGTAATAATTTCTCCTTGTAGATGTCTCCATAACATACAAATATTAAATACTTTTGTTTGGTACCCAGAGAGTGGAAATATTTTAGTGGGCAAAAAAAGTATGTTAATCTTTATATACATTTACTGGCTTGTTAACATTATTGATAGCATGTATCTGTATTGTGTGAAAGCACTTTTTTATTTAATTTTGGAATTTGGTTTTTTGTTTGGGTTTATTTTATGAAACAGTGGGAGAGATGTATGGAGACCAGTGTTTTCAGTGCCAGTCTTCATATCTCCTGTGTCAGAGGAAGATTCAGCTGATTTATTAGGAGGTGCTGATGTAGATTTCAGAAAACTAGCGTAAATAATAATAAATCTTGTGGAACTGAAGGCCCTGATCCCAGCATGCCCTTGTCATACTGTCTTCTCAGAAAGAGGCATAGAGTGGTGAAAAAACACCAGTTGCAACAATTTTTGGCACAACTGGCATTTAAAGGGAGCCTGAGACCTCCCACTAGCATACTCAACTGTCAACACTGTATTCCAGTGCACTGATCTCACTGCTCAGACCCCTACCATCTCCTAACTGTGCATCCTCCTGCTGTGGGAGTTAACCCACTGCTACTATGACATCACCCATCCTACCTAAGCAGCAAGAGCAGTGCTCCCTGAATGTCCGCCCCCAGTGCACCATTTTATTTGCATAAGACTTCAAAGCTGTTTTTCTCCAAATCTACAAAAGTGACATACATAACAAAGGAATGTTATTTATCACTGTAACGTGCTCTGCTGCTGCCCTACATCCAGAGAAGAACCCTCTGTCAATCGGTTCTACTGTGCTTCATGGTGGTTGTGACTCATTTCACAACCATTTAAGGTGAGAATCCAATTTGTCATATTCACTTTGCCTCTTACCAAATAGTATTACACTATGCACTGCTCGGTGCTGTTTCTCTGTTTCATTTGAATGCTCTGTAATATGGCGTTGACAGTTGTGTGCTTGGGGGAGGTGGTAGACTCACTTTAAAAAGTTATAACTCTCAGGTTTTGACTTTTTTTATGCCATAACACTGGCGTAGACATCTCTTTAGGGCCTTGTCCTGCCCATAGCTTTCAGCTACATTGCTGAATTTCCTAAGTGGTCCATCAATGCAGCACCACAATCCCAGTGTAGTAAGGTTGACTTGGTCGCAATGGTAACCTCTGCAGCCCATAGATTATGCTACTGGATTTTACAGAGCAATGTTCAGCGGCTCTCTTTTGGCAGCTCTCCAACGGTGGAATAATCTGCAAATTTTAGGAGAGGTCGGTAGTGGAATAATCTGCAGCATAGCTGTACATAACTGTACATGTGAATTATCCTTGTGATGAAGACAGGTAGAAATTATTGGAAGCCTTAAAAAAAAATACCACAGTATGCCTCCATATAAAACTGAAGGCACATGGAGATACAGGGTGAACTTATATTAGTCTAGGGGTTCTGTGTTACAGGTCAGAACAGCACAGCTCCATAATGCCACTGGCCTTTCATGGCCATTGAGCTTTCTACAGCTTTTTGTGGAGATCATTTTAATGATTTATGTTTGTATAAGTAACTACATCCATGTACCTAGATAATATTGGATCTAGATCCAAATGATGTGTATATGATGTGACATCTATCATAGTGCCAATATATTCTTTCCCATGTTTATGTGATCATTTTAGCAAGTTATAATACATTCAGATAAACCTATATTATTATATTGCACTGGTTATCCAGTAAACCAAATGTGAATGGCCTCTCCTTAGGATAGGCTACCAATACTAGATTGGTAGAGGTCCGATTCTTTGCAACCCTGCCTGTCTGCACCCGTCTCCCTGCCATATGTAGTGTGTTTCTTTGGATTGTGCCTGCTACTATGGTTTAGCATTTGGTGGGAAGTTGCAGTGGTAGTACCCCTGCTGTTTAAACATTAGTCATATATCATAATGATATGCCACTAATGTGTACTATGTCTCCTTAAGGAGATTTTCTTTGCAGATCAATTTACGCAGGTGTGCAGAGTCTTACAGAGCATATATACTCCGCTAGAAATTCTTGGGAAAGAATATGTAAAAATATTTTCCTTGATGGAAAAAGGAAGACTTTCTCTAGTCTCACGTTATGCATGGTAGTTCCTGAAGATCAGTGTCTGGCTTTCAAGAATCCTAGTGACATTACCTGGGTTTAAAATCAAACCAGAATATCTCTTTTTGAGAACCTATTTGCATATTCTTTCCACCTAATGTATAAAATGAGACTAACCGCTTGAGCATCCATATAGTACATTTTCTCTTTTAGCACAACCTGCAATTTTTAACAAAAAATTATTGGTTGAAATAACTGTTTGAAAAAAAATTGTGCTTAAAAAAAAAATCATGGTTCCAAGTCCAAAAATCGCACCAAAAACTGCTTTGGGCTGTGCCTCTTCATGTGAACAGTGTTTTTTAAAATTATTATTTATTATTATTATTATTATAATTAATTTTTATTTTAATTGCACCATTGATTCAAAAAACACAATATGCACAAAAGCAAGAACAATAGATTCGATTAATATAGTGACCAACTGGTACAGTGGGACGGAGGGCCCTGCCCACAAGGGCTTTCATTCTGTGCGATAATGGGGGTAGAGACAGTAGGTGAGGGTAGAAGCTGTTCAATGTCAGTAATAGAGGGTCACATCAGAAATCCATGCCACAGAAACAGAGGATCTCCAAACCTCCACAGCAGTTCTATATGTCAATCATAAATCAATGTGGTAAACAACTATCACCATCATCTTTGATAATATATATAAAAGTCATCCTAGATTGTTTTCCGACAAATCATCAATATCCATCAGCTTCAACGATACATTAATAAAATGGTCCAGTGTATAAGCTTACGTATCCAAGACTGCATATT
This sequence comes from Leptodactylus fallax, assembly GCA_947044405.1. NCBI lineage: Eukaryota > Metazoa > Chordata > Amphibia > Anura > Leptodactylidae > Leptodactylus > Leptodactylus fallax. The sequence goes on along the minus strand of CAMRHE010000404.1, from coordinate 671,821 downwards.
CATAAGAGTTCTCATCCTGGCAAGGAAGCAACTAGACGTGGAGCAGACAATAGAGCAGCCTTCCATTCCTTACTATGTCCAGGAAGGTGTATATGTTTGATGAAGGAGGGTGTTCCCCTGAAACATAGCAAGGAGTAGAAGGTAGAAGCTGTTCAGTGGTGTGGGGGCAGTGGGGTTATTGAAGATTATAGTCTTTCCTGGAGAGGTGAGTCTTTGGGGTCCTTTGGGAGGTTGTGAGTGTGCGGGACAGTTTTTTATGTATAGCGGTAATGAGTTCCACAGAATAGGGGATGCCTGGGAGAAGTCTTGGATGTGGTTGCATAAAGAGTGGATAACAGCAGAGCGAAGAAGGAGGTCTTGAGATGAGTGGAGATTACATATGGGAAGGTAGCACAAGATATATTAGTGATATATGGTGGGGACAGGTTGTGGACGGCTTTGTCTGTCAGCGCTGGCATTTTAAACTCGCTGGGAGAAGGGTATCCAGTAAAGGGAATGGCAAAGGGGAGAGGTAGATAATGATGTGGGTGTGGACTAGCATTTTTGCATTTCAGGGGTAAGAAAAGAGTAAATTCATGAATGCTCTTGAGTTGGAGCTGGCAGGAGGTATTAAGGTGCTTGGATTAGGTTTGAAGGACAAAGCCGAATCAAAGGTTACCCTAAGGCAGTGGGTTTGTGGGGCTGGGGTAGGTATGGCACCATTAACTTTGATAGATGGGTCAGGTAGGGGACTGTGTCAGGTGGGAGAAAAATGATGACTTCCATTTTCTCCATATTAAGTTTCAGAAAGTAGGAGGAAAAGAATGAGGATATGACTGCTAGACACACTGGATAGTAGGGTGCCGGTGTCTGGGCCAGAGAGAAACATTTGAATTGGGACTCTGAGTTGACCTAGGCCGAGTTTATAGATTGAAAAGAGTGGAAGTCCCAGGACAGAGTCTTGAGGGACACCTACAGAGAGTGAGTTAGGTGAGGAGTTGATGTGTTGTAGAAGATGTTAAATATGTGGTTGGTGAAGTATGAAGAGATCCAGAACAGGGCCAAGTTAGTTATGCCAAGGAATGAAAGGTTTTGTAACAAGAGGGAGTGGTCAACTGTGTCAGAGGTGGAGGAAAGGCCTAGTAGGAGGAGAACAGAAAAGTGTCATTTGACTTTGGAAGTTAGTAGATCGTTTGTGACTTTGGTTAGGGTGGATTCTGTGGAGTGATGGGGATGGAAGCCAGACTGTAGTCTATCAAAGAGTGACCTGGCTGAGATATAGGAGGATAGTTTAAGGTGGACTTATAGTTCAAGGAGTTCTGAAGCAAATGAGATGGGGCAATATTTGGCTGGAGAGAATGGGTGGAGGGATGGTTTCTTGAATCTAGTGACACTTCTGCACACACAAACTACAGCAGGTTTGCTTATAAGTCATGTAGTTAGTAGACTGTTGTCACCCAGAGGATCCACTGCAGCTGTGATTCCTTGTTATGTTTGTATGGACACTGGCCATGTGGCGTTTTTAGTTTACATTTATCATCTGTGTTTTAGATCCTTATTACTTTAAAGAGCAATATGGCATTGCAATCCTCTTTCCCTTAGGTATTCACTTCCTGCCGCATACTTCTGTTGCAATATGGATTATGCATTTGATTTATGAGGGGATTACTAGCAGCTTTAAACTTGTAGCTGAAGGGGTAGCGTGGAGGTAAGAGAATGATAGAGAGCTACCATACTTTAGTGCGAGAATGCTGCTTACAATAACATACTTGCCTCATGTAGTTATGACAAGTACAAGTAGCAAATCGTTAAAGTAGAAAACACCATTTTGTGTGGTGACAAAGAGATTGCTTTTGAAGTAGATAGAGAGTGTTCTATGAATTAATGGAGTGCAAAGTGATTTTGCTAACTATTATTTACAGAATCCTGCGGCCTGCTTGCCAGCAGTTGGAGAGTACTTCTAAGAGTTGTAATGACAACATAACTAGGTTGAAATTTATGATGTGTTAAAAATGTAAACACGGAGCAGAAATTCAATGGTAGTTGGAGGGTGTTCACTCTGTTTGTCTCGCCTCTCCTGGAATCCTGCTAATTCTGTCAAAGCTCCACATTTTTATGGGGGGGGGGGAGTGAAAGAGCCCTACCAGTGTCAAGAAGGCAGTGATTTACTCACCGCCTCTAATGTGGTTGCAAATGATGAGCCAAGTGTGCCAGCCCTACTGTAACTATCAGTCTGCTGACTCACTGGAAATGTACAGTATCACTTTTACTTTAATTGCTCCATTTTCTGGGTCATTGTTTCATTATCATTGACTTTTTATAGTTTGGTTTTCATGCATTATTTACTTTTTATTGTTGTTGTAATGTTTGTTTTGCCTAATTAAGTTGAGGTCAACTTTGCATGTATAGAGCTATACTGAAAACTTACTTTGGGTCTGTTCACACTATCTGCAAAGCAAAAAACGGGCTGCAAAGAAGTGACACCATGTTCATATTTGTACCTCTCTGTCTATTGTTCCCGTCCACTAAAATATTGGACGCCAGCAGTGCCTGACGGTCCTCATTGACTTTAATGGGATCCGTCGGGTGTCCGTTCTTTTAAAGAGGACCTTTCACGTCCTCATGTATATGCAGTTTTACATAACGCTAGAAAGCTGACAGCATGCTGAATTCAGCGCACTGCCGGCTTTCCCGTTATATATGCCCCGGGGCTGGAGATATTGGGGGTCTAAATTTCACCGTTCATTGTCAGAAGGGCGTTCCTGACAGTCTAGCTGGGCTGTGAGGAACACCCTCCCTGCCTGTACCAGTCCATAGACTTGTACTGAGGGGCGTTCCTTACAGCTCAATGTCATCACTGGGCTGTAAGGAATGACCCCTCTGACAGTACTCGGCTATGGATGAGTACAGAGAGAGGGGGCGTTCCTTACCGCCCAGTGATGACGCTGAACTGTGAGGATCCCCCCCTCTAGTACAGGGCTATAGACGAGCATAGTCCTCGGGGCAAATAACGGGAAAGCCGGCAGTGCTCTGAATTCAGCGTGCTGTTGGCTTTCTAGCGGTATGTAAAACCGCATATACATGAGGATGTGAAAGGTCCTCTTTAAACTGAAATCGCCAGACAAATAATTTGGGCTTGCAGCACTTTTTTGTCCACCAATTTTCAACGCACATTGCCATGGACTCTCCAAATGGAAGTTTTTTTTTTCACTATTTCACTAACTGCCTGTACTACAGCATATAAGTGATTTAGAAGCAATTTTGGTGGTGGTAGACTTTAAAGGGGTATTGTAGCCCAAGTGATATCGAATTAGCAGACTATGTAGCAATAAATGTTTACGTCTCAAAAACAAAACAAAAGCAAAAAACTTTCTCCTACTCAAATTGCCTAGGTGTCTATTAGATGGTTATTACTGGTTAAGACTGTTTCAGGTTGCTTTCTAGTTGACTGCACGCTGGGCTTTTCTCTTGAGTCCCTTTAGTGCCTAGACCAAGCATATTATTGTTCATGAAGTATTCCCAATGTGTATCCTCTGAACTGTCATGATGAGAGAAAGTAATATCACTTGATGTTCTCATGTACTGTACTGTCTTGTGATCTCCTGGCTGTAATTCCGTGAAAGTGAACAGCAGCCTCAGGAGGGTGCACAGATGAGAGAGGGAACCTGGAAGATGTAGTGAGCCAATCACTTATTTACATAGACACATGCTTTGTACCACCCACTGACTACGATTCTGGAAAGGTGGAAGCCAAAATAAATTGAATTTTCGAAGTATACAGAATGAAAAATGGATGAATCTGGTGTGTGTGTGTGTGTGTGGTTGTGTGTTTTTTTTTTTTTTTTTTTTTTGCTTTATACACTGTCTTCGCTACTTTTTGGAAAAGGGGGGTGGTGAGAGCAGCCAGGGGGTGGGGCTGATGGCAGATTTATCATTATTTATGCCAGAAATCTGGTATAAAATGTATGCCAACTATGAGCTTGGGTACATTTCATATTTCATCTTCAGTGCCTGGCTTGGAGGAGGGAGCGTGTCATTTATGGGGAGTTGTGGCGAGGCGTACTAGTCTTCATAAACCTGCTCCAATGTGCTTTGTGTAAATGGGACTGAGCTAAAAAAAAAATTTTAAATCCTCACCCGCTGGTACAGGTGCCCAGACCTCCTTCACAAGTTTTATCCTACTGTCTCTCGCAATTGCTGGCGCTGTGGTTCTGCTGTGGGCTCTCTCTTCCACATTTGGTGGGAGTGCAGTCCTTTTGGTCTTCCATGTTCTCTCTATACTAAAGTTAGCGGTCACCCTGTGGCTCCCTCTCCCCAACTGGCTCTCCTCTCCCTTGTTCCGGGTAAGATATCCAAAGTTAAGGGAGATCTTCTGCGTCATTTTCTCACGGCCGCCAGGACAGTTATTCCTCGGCACTAGCGAAGCACTACAATCCCCTCATTGATGGAGAGGCTACAGGAGTTCCTTCTCATCAGGAGGATGAAGATTTTGGTTGCAGAGAATTCCACAGACTCCTTTAAGTTCGATGCCCTCTGGCGGGTGTGGGTTGCATTCCAGGAATCTTCGGAGTTCACCACTCTCTTCTCATAAGCTGTCCTGGTCCTGAGAGATTCCCCTCTATTGCCCTGGTGGTTTCTGCCCCTCCCCCCGGACTCCCCCTTTTCTCCCCCCCCCCTCCCTCCTCTTGTCTCCTCCTTCATTGCCTGTCCCCCTCTTGTGTATTTGTTTACTTGTTGCTTTCTGCCATGTTTCCTACTGATTCTTCTTTCTTGCTCTTCTCCAAGGTTTTGTGGTCCCTGTAAGACTCTTTGATTCTTGTTGTCCTGGATACCATGGGCAGGGTTTTGTATTGATGCCTCTCACAGTTCACTTTTTCTTGTTCTCAGTCCTTGATTGTTTTCATATTTGTTTTTCCTTTTGACATGCCTGTTTTGGACTTGATGGTTTGCCTATGCACTAGTTTATGGCATTGTTTATGCACCTTCTGGTATGCTATGTTTTGTTATTGTTTTGTTACTTATAAAACAATGGTAAATGCTAAACAAATAAGCATCCTGCTCGATCTTGCTATAGCTCAAGACTCCCTGTTGATTAGGCCCATTCATCTGGGCCTAATAATCATTGGAAAGCTGCGACAGAATACCATTGCGATGCATTGGCATCCTGTTGCAGCTAGAGTGCAGCTGGAAAAGGGTGGCGGAAAATGAAGAGGAATTCCTCTTCGTTTTCTGCCGAGTGAGCTTAACCCAGGGGCCCCATGTGGTGTAAACGGCGTGGTTTGGCCGTGGCGGAGACTGCTACATTTTACAGTTCGTGCAAAGTGGACTAGTGAATCCCATCTACACATTGCAGAAGAATATGCCTAGCGGAATATGCTGCTTTTTTGCTGCTGCCCGCTACGTGGGTCCTTAGCCTAAAACTCTGTAAGCCTGTTTTGAGACCTTGCAAAGTCTGCATGGGATCCACAGAGAAGGTAGGAACAATTTATTTCCATCCCTGGCTTCCTGATAGTTGTGTATACAGCACAGAAAGAACCAATGACAAGTGATTGCTGGGTGCCAAGTAACTGCAGGTGCTGCTGGGTCTTAGTTGGCTGTATTCTCCTTGTAATTGGTTATTAATATGGAAAATAGGGGAAATAGCCAATGAAAAATCTATAAATAAGTAAACCTATCTATACTACTAGCTTATGTAAATTTAAGACTTTTCCTAAATATATTGCTTTAGCAATGCTGCTTTGTTTTCCTGCTATGTGAAATTATTCCTCCCATTGTTTACATGGAGTTTCCATAGAGCTGTACCTGTGTGATAAGACAGGACAGATGACGTCACTGACTGCTCTCACTGTTATCTACAGCTCTACTGTTCAGCTAATTGCAGTTTGCTGATAAAGCTGTGTCTGTTATCTCTCTGTGTAAACACACAGATAACACTGATTCTTCTTTAGAAGTATGTGCATATTATTTGGTCAGCATTTATATTAAATTTATAGTAATCATAATAAGTATACTTCATAGTGTCCTGTTCAGCAAGCTGGAGGGGGGGGGGGGAAGTACAGGAAGTGAGAAAAAGAGAGAGCAGGCAAAGCTGCTGAAACAGGGAGATGGGAAAACCCCTTTATTTTTTTTTCTTTTATTCACAAGTCTCAGACAAATGTATAATCTCTGGGATGCGTGGTTGACACCATGTTTTTCCAGATTTTGTTTCCATGACAGCCGGAAATTATACTGTATGGCAGTTTGTAATAGAAGTGAATGGATTCTTTAGTATTCTGCAATACATTAGTATTTTAGTATATTGTACTGGTGATCAGACTCCATATGGTTCAAGTCTCCTAGGGGGTAATAAATAAATAAAAATTTGTAAATAAAGAAAAAAAAAATAAAATAAAAAAAAAATATATATAATGTCAAATCAATCCCTTTTCCTAGCTCACAATTAAAAATAAACAAACACCTTAACCCCCCACATCTGAAAATGCTCAACCTATAAATATATAAAAATATTTATCCCATACAGCGAATGCTGAAGTAGGAAAAAATTCTAAATGTTCAAACTGCCATCGTTTTGCCTCCCCCAGAGAATTGAATATAAGGCTAAGGCCCCACGTTGCAAAAAAGCAGCTTTTTTGTTGCAGATTGTGCTACGGAATTTTGAGCCAAAGCCAAGAGTGGCTGCAAATAGAATGGGAAGTATATAGGAAATACTCCAAATACTCCATTCTGCTCAAAACGCAGCCAAATCTGCAACAAAAAAGCTGCTTTTCTGCAGCATGGGGCCTCAGCCTAAAGTGATCAAAACATCACAGAATTAAATTGGTATATATAAAAAGTACAACTTTCCCCACAAAAAACACCTTACCTCTATGCACAGAAATATACACATAGACATTTTTTTTCAAAGTTTTAGATTTTTGATAAGGTGTTAAAATGTAACAAAAACTATATAAATTTAGTATTGAATTCAGAATTTTTTTTTTTCAGCTTTTCAGTTCATTGTACTCCATGATAGTACAATATAGTATTCTGTATGATTTGTCCAACAAAAATATAAGCTCATAAAAGTTAAGGCTTTTGGAAGGTGGGGAGTAAAAAATGAAAAGCAAACAATGAATTGTGGGTGGGAAACCTGGGCATTATTAGCCTGTCTAGCAATTTGTACACCAGATTTATAAAATGCAACTTTTTTTAAAAGTTGCAAAAATGGTTGCAATGTCACTCCATTAAAAAGGTGGCATAGAAGGAGGGGTAACCTCGCAGGACAAAAAGTGTTAGACTTATAGATGTCCAAAATGTATCAAACAGTGTGCAACATTGATAAATTTGAGGCAAATTACGCCAAAGCAGACTCCGGCAACTGACTATAAAAATTTTTCTTCATGATAAATTCCCCCATTGTGCCTAGAATCTGTTAAATTTCTTTCCTCTGGAGCTTTAGCAAACTGTGTTTTTTGATACAAGTGTCTGTGCGCAGGGGTAAAGGCTTCATCCCATTGGTCCTCTTGTGCTATTGAAATATGAGATCACTGTATACAGTGTGCAGCACTCTCTATAGTAGAAGCTGTAATACACATTACCTCTGGGATAGATCATGTCCTTACACACAGTCCAAGAAGGCAATTGCTCACAGACTTTCAAAAAGGCACTGACTGATTTATTCTCCACATGTGAATATGCAATGTTTCAGCTCACTATAGAGTCTTTCTCACACAAGTAGTGCAGTGAGCTGTAATGTTACGTGTTCACATGTGGTGAAAAAAAACTAGCAAGTTGTTTTTTTTTTTTTTTTTGGAATTGTATGCTAACTATATTAAAGGGGCTGTCCAGGATAATTATTTATTTATTTTTTAAATTAAGCAGAGGTAGAGGAAACAAAACCCCCAAACATACTCAACTGTCCCTGGTGTTCTAGTGCCTCCCAGCATGGTCCAGTCCTGCTGCTCTGATGTTTTCTTCCAGCATGCGTGAGCACTGAGGCCAATCAGCGGCCTAAGGGAAGGGACCTGGTCACAGACATCCAGGACTTCTGCTGCAAAAAGACATTGGAGCAGCAGGGCCGGATGACGCTGAGAGGCACCAGAGCACTGGGGACAGGTGAGTTTTTTTTTTTTTTTTTTTTTTCCCCCACCTCCCCTGACCTAATTTAAAAAACAAATATTTATCCTGGACAACCTCTAACTATGACACTGTGTGTACATTGTGTTTCATGATTTTAATTATAAAGTAGTTGCAAACACTAATGTATATGTAATAGTATATCTGAACATTTTGGTCATCAAGTAATCTCTCCACACAATGACATACAATATAACTACAAGAAAGACCAATAGTATCACCATACATGGAACATATGGTGCAATACCAATTCTACACAGGGGCATAAAAAATAACCATGGGTCTCCATAGCAAAACTTGTCATGGGACCCCACTCTACCATGACTACTATAAGCAGAAAGTTCAGAACCTGAAATGTCTCCTTTAGGACTGTGTCTCCATTAGGGTAGGCATGGACTGCTGTTACACTCCCCATCCAGGGTTGACCAACCTGATGGTTTCTTCTGAGAACCACTCATCTCTGCATAGTTTGCTGCCCCAACTTCACTGGTTTTTAGCTTTTCCAATCAAAATCCTTGACCTTTACACAACTTTCCATCTTTCTGCCCCTTTTAACACTGCTACAATAGTACCACATATATGGCACCCAAAAATATTGATAGTACCCTATATGTTAATGGCACCCACTTACTCCCTACACCTTACTAGTGCTACCCACATAGTGTTAGTATCTCACCTTTGTGATACACACACTTTAGCCCTCCACAGTAATAATGACCCATTTCAGCTCCCCATACAGTAAAACTGCCTCACATAATTGTTGCTCCCTTAGTCTCCCCCACAAAGTAATGGTGTCCCCTTAGTGCCTTTTAAAATAAATTCATTCTTGCCTAGTCCTGTTCCCATGGCAATGAGCAGTGCAGTCTGTAGGCCTCCTCCAACTACTACAAACGGTGGTAGGGCTGCAAGCAAATTCCCCACACAATTCTGCCTCTAATTCCTCTTCAGTTTCTGTTGTTACGGCTTTAGGCTTAGATGAATACACCTAATGTGTGATGATATATTTTTTTTTTTTTTTTTAAGGGTACTGCTTCAGTCTCCGCTTCCTATTGAGAACAATTAGAGGATTCAGGGTGGAATTTTGTCATGTGAACATAACCTAATGCTCCCTAGTTGCCCATACACTGTATAATGGTCCACAGTGGCCCCCAGTGTAATGCACCCCTGGGGTCCCTATACTGTATGAACCTCCCTAGTGGCCCCCATACAGTATAATGGCCCCCAGAGAATAGTAGTCCTTTTTGGCCCCAGCAGCGCGAGTGGAATTGGAGAGCAGCACCTCCACTTGCTGCATGTACTACATAATGAAGTCCACAATTCTGCGCTGGGTGTCTGAGAGTATGGGTGTTTGAATGACTTCACTTCTGCTCGCATGTCTATTAGAGAGATGTTCAGGCAGAAGTGAAGTCATTCGAGTGCAGAGAGGCAGCGAGTGTGACTGCTCACTTCATTCATATTCACTTCACTGACACTGACGTCAGTGACATGAGTAGTAATGAAGCGGGTGTGAGGGGCAGGGCAATACAGTAGTGGGGATCCTGCAACAGCACACACATTGAATGAAGAACAATCAGGGCTCGCCTGGCTCAATCACAGCTCTAATAGAGAGGGGCCTGGCACTGGTTAACTTTTTGGTGCCAAATGCTGGGCCCCTTTCCATTACAGCTATGACTGGGCCACTGACAACAGTACCACCAGAACTGCCCTGATGGGCGGCCCTGATCGGTAGCACACATGTGATGACGTCACTTCAACATACTGGTCCGTGTCAGTATCTTTAGCCAATTTAGTACTGCAATGTACGAGATACAGCAGTTGGAATTTACAGACCAGTGCAATAAAATGACGTAATTTTTTTTTGTACCTAAACCAAATCAGAGTGAATGGCTAAGCAGGGAACTGGTGATGCCATGTTCCACCCACCCTAGTATTCAACTGTATCTGCATCCTCAATATGATGTACACTATTAACAATGCTTATTGTGTGTGCATGGCTGGGTACTTGTTTTTGTTGCTGAAAATCTGAACTCAGTAATAAGAAGGGTTGCCTGCATACTTTTAGCTATATAGTGTATCTATGTTGATGGGTCTTGCTTCCTGTTGCAGGCTATTTTTTGAGAGGTGGGCCGTGACTTTAGTGTCATGCTTGGGTTTTACTTGATTAGTGTAAAACCACATTTATGTGCATATAGCATAGTAGATTCTACATGTATTCATTTTGTTTAAATGGTAATGTGTCCACTGGTTTGTTGACATGTTGTAGCTTTTACAATCCTTAGAAAATGTAACTTATACTGGACATCTCATCTCCTCGTGCATACTTAGTGTACAGATGAAGAGCATACACAATGAATCCAGGTATAATGTCCCAGCTTCAAGTGAAATGTATGTACCGTCCTTGGGTTTATCTGCACAATGCAAATGCTCCTGAAGCAGAGAAGTCCCAGACTCATCTCCAGTGAAATTATACAGTATACCTTGCTTCACTTCAGGCATATGCACAGTGAATAGCGGTATACTGTGCTTGGCTTAATTTTCGCAATGAACAATTTTTTTACATTTGCGTTTACACATATTTATTTAAAATTAAAGGTGGAAATTCTGCAGTGGATATTTTGCACTTCCTTCTGAACATTAGAAGGAACTTGTAATTGTCGCTATTTATAGTTATGTCATGTTGTAGTTACTTGAACATATTTGTAGGATTACGTACTATTTGTGTAGGTTCAGATCTTTATTGCTTTAAGATAAAAGAAATCTATAAAATGGCTAGATGGAGATTTAGATTTCTGTTAGTCTTAATGTAAGATATTCATGTGGGAAATGTCTGCTATTAAAAATAATAACCTGGTGAGAATTGTTGGAAGCCAATTACATGTGCCGCGTTGGGTGGTATTTATAAAAGGTGCTGTTAACTTTGCTTGCATGCTGCTACTCCATATCTCTGAAAATGTTTGTACTAAATCATAGTTGTAGGTATAATAGTAATAACATTTTAGGCACAAATTCACCTTTTATGCCAAATAATAAGGCCATGTAGTTCCTGCATACTACATTAAATTACGTAGCTTAATTAATATTTAGCTGAAACCTGTTCTCATATACCTCATTTGGCTGACCCTATTCTCCTTGAATATGCACTTGTTCTCAATAGAGAGGGGGGTGGGGATATGCTGCTATCGGCCATGCTAAAATCCAACTGCCCGATCCTTGTTTCCTCTGACATCTGCTTTCAGAGGACAGTCTGAACATGGATGGTTGGTGAGTTTTCCAACATTTCTTATGTGTTTGGGCACCTTAAAGTGGTTGTCCAAAGTAACGTTTTCTGAGGATAGGCCATAATTACCTGATTGGTGGAGAGGCCAACATCCGCCCCCTGGATCGATCAGCCAGCGCCTGTCCTGTACAATAAATGGGGCCGGAAGCAGAAATCACCATCTCCTGTATAGTGGTTGAGCACAATCACTGCCACTGATTTCAATGAGCTCTGCTCTGCAGTGCTGGTAGCTGCTCCATAGAACTGATTGGTTTTAGAGCTGGCTGTCAACTGCCCACTGATCTGGTATTTATGGCCTATCCTGACTTCTAGTTACATGTAGTCTCAGTGCCCCATAACTGTGAGTTTCAGTAGTTGTAATCTCATAACAGGGGTTTTTAGTCGTGTCACCCATAACACTACCAACAGCACATGCTGGTGCCAAAATCCGTGTATGGTAAACAGTGTTATCCAGTACCCAATAATTTTGGTAGCTAGCCATGTACTCAGATCAGTCATAACATTAAAATCACCTGCATAATCTTGTGTAGGTTCCTCTGGGGATGCCACTAAGGCCTATGACTCCACAAGACCTCTGAAGGCATCATATGGTTTCTGCCATCAACATATCAGCAGATCCATTGCACTGCAAAGGACATAACATCTAGGTCCTGTTAGGGAGGCACTTCATCGGCCAAGGATAAATGAGGTACTTCCTTTTACATTATGGTGATATAGCTTGCTGCATAGCAGCCAGAAATATGAGCTAGGGCTTATTTTAAAGATAACTGCAACTCTAGCTGCCATACGTCCGGGGATTATAGCCAGTTTAAAGTGAGAGCTGCATGTTTTGCAGCTTTCACTTCCTGACTGGCTATATAGCTGCTACAATTATAGCAGGAAGAGGGAGGCAGTGGGGTAGGCACACAGAGGCAGTAGATAAAGAGGTAGAATGAATAGATCCTCCTCTCTCTGTATAAACTGTAACTGATGCCGGGTTTGTTAATAACATGGACTTCTGTGTATCATTTCACCATGATATATATACAGTGGGGGGAAAAAAGTATTTAGTCAGCCACCAATTGTGCAAGTTTTCCGGCTTAAAAAGATGAGAGAGGCCTGTAATTGTCATCATAGGTAGACCTCAACAATGAGAAACAAAATGAGAAAACATCTAGAAAATCACATTGTCTGATTTTTTATTTATTTTTTTTTTTTTTTAAGAATTTGTTTGCAAATTATGGTGGAAAATAAGTATTTGGTGAATAACAAAAGTTCATCTCAGTACTTTGTTATATATCCTTTGTTGGCAATGACAGAGGTCAAATGTTTTCTGTAAGTCTTCACAAGGTTGGCACACACTGTTGCTGGTATGTTGGCCCATTCCTCCATGCAGATCTCCTCTAGAGCAGTGATGTTTTGGGGCTGTCGCTGGGCAACACGGACTTTCAACTCCCTCCAAAGGTTTTCTATGGGGTTGAGATCTGGAGACTGGCTAGGCCACTCCAGGACCTTGAAATGCTTCTTACGAAGCCACTCCTTCGTTGCCCTGGCAGTGTGCTTGGGATCATTGTCATGCTGAAAGACCCAGCCACGTTTCATCTTCAATGCCCTTGCTGATGGAAAGAGGTTTGCACTCAAAATCTCACGATACATGGCCCCATTCATTCTTTCATGTTAACAGATCAGTCGTCTTGGTCCCTTTGTAGAGAAACAGCCCCAAAGCATGATGTTGCCACCCCCATGCTTCACAGTAGATATGGTGTTCTTTGGATGCAACTCAGCATTCACTCTCCTCCGAACATGACGAGTTGTGTTTCTACCAAACAGTTCTACTTTGGTTTCATCTGACCATATGACATTCTCCGAATACTCTTCTGGAACATCCAAATGCTCTCTAGCAAACGTCAGACGGGCCCGGATATGTACTGGCTTAAGCAGGGGACACGTCTGGCACTGCAGGATCTGAGTCCCTGGTGGCGTAGTGTGTTACTAACGGTAGCCTTTGTTACGTTAGTCCCGGCTTTCTGCAGGTCAGTCACTAGGTCCCCCCATGTGGTTCTGGGATTTTTCCTCACCGTTCTTGTGATGATTTTAACCCTACGGGGTGAGATCTTGCGTGGAGCCCCTGATCGAGGGAGATTATCAGTGGTCTTGTATGTCTTCCATTTTCTAATTATTGCTCCCACAGTTGATTTCTTCACACCAAGCTGCTTGCCTATTGCAGATTCAGTCTTCCCAGCCTGGTGCAGGTCTACAATTTTGTTTCTGGTGTCCTTCCACAGCTCTTTGGTCTTCACCATAGTGGAGTTTGGAGTGTGACTGTTTGAGGTTGTGGACAGGTGTCTTTTATACTGATAACAATGTCAAACAGGTGCTATTACTACAGGTAATGAGTGGAGGACAGAGGAGCCTCTTAAAGAAGAAGTTACAGGTCTGTGAGAGCCAGAAATCTTGCTTGTTTGTAGGTGACCAAATACTTATTTTCCACCATAATTTCCAAATAAATTCTTTAAAAATCAGACAATGTGATTTTCTGGATTTGTTTTCTCATTTTGTCTCTCATAGTTGAGGTCTACCTATGATGTCAATTACAGGCCGGCCTCATCTTTTTAAGTGGGAGAACTTGCACAATTGGTGGCTGACTAAATACTTTTTTTCCCCACTGTATTTGTACCAGTTTCCTCGTTCTATTCAGTAACTGCTATATAATCTTATATGTAACTCTCGAAATGCAATGCAGCACTACGAATAGTATATTGTCTGTACATTTTATGGCATTCTTTATACCATTAATATGGTGTTTGACTATCTATTTGATAATTTTGTTTTTCCACCTTTCACAGTCATATAGTCATTTATTCACTATCTTTATGTCAGTAACAAGAATAAGAATAGCCATATAAGTGTATTACTCAGTTTCTATGTTTGTTTATTTTTTTCAAAAAGCTCTGATGATGGTCCTTATAAGACCGAAAGTGTTTATGACAATTTTGCATTGCATCACCTACCAGTTATTTAATATCAGTCCTTGTTTAGTGTATTTGCAGTCTATACAGTCAGGAATAGCAAATTCTAGTTTTGCTGCCCTCCAGGTACAAGGTAAAATATTTACACACCTGTTACATGTTGGGTGCCTCCTACTTCAATCTACAGCCTGTCTGACTTCGCCCGCACTCTAGGAGACTCAGACTACTCTACCACTAGTTGCCATTCTGACTTGGCTCACTAACTTGGCTAATCCACTGACCCCTGATAAGTATTCCACATCTCAGGAGCAAATTAACAGCACAACACAAGTTGTACCCTACCCAGTTATATCCACCACACAAAACATAGCCATCCACTAGTAACTTCCTCTTCTCATGGCGCCAACTTGGTTACTTCTGTGACCCAGTTCATGTCTGAACTACAGATCAAGCGTGGCATCTACACCTACTGTAAAGATCTGGTGGGTTATGCCACATTACATTTACTCTGTCATCAACACACCGTGACGCTGGTGTGTCTTCTAAATTGTGAGAGAGGATTTTCCAGTACAATTCACTTATGCATGGTTCAAAGTCAAGGGAGTTTTAAAGCCAGGTCCATATCTTGAGCTCTGTCATGTTCCTCAAACCAATTCTGAACCATTTCTTTTATTGTGTGGCAGGACACGTTGTCCTGCTGGAAAAAGGCCTCTGCTATTAGGCAATGCCATTGCCATGAAAGGGTGTATGTGGTCTGCAATAATGTTTAGGTAGGTGATGCAATATGTATCAAAGTACCATCCTCATGAATACCAGGACCTAAAGCTTCCCAGCAGAACATTGACCAAAGCATCACACTGTCTAGGCTGGGTTGCCTTCTTCCCATAGTGCATCCTGGTGCCAATACTTCCCTAGGTAAACGACATACACACACTCAACCATCCACATCATGTAAAAGAAGCCAAATTTTGACAGAGCAAGCCACCTTTTTGCATTGCTATGTGGTCCAGTTTTGATGCTCAAGTTTCCATTGTGGTAACTTTTGGAGGTTGACAGAGGTCAGCATATCACAAGGCATTATGGGAAAGGAGCTGGGGAGCTCCTTTCCCATAATGCCTTGTGATATGTAGATGCTAAGTAGAGGGCAAAAGGCAATTCAATCTCTACACACCTTCACTGGTGCTCTCCTCAATGTGAGAGGTCAGCATAAGCACTCTGATTGGTCTATGGCTCCATAGCCATACACTACATGCCCTGTATGATCTTTCTCAGCTACATTAAGGGTAAGTTCGCATGGAGAAATATCACCTCAAAATCTGCTCCAAATTCCAACCGGAATCCACCTCCCATTGTTTTCAGTGGGAGACAGGGACAAACACTTCTTTTTTTAGGATGCTGAAAAAAGATGTCCTGCTCAGTCTTGCCGTATAATCCTCGTCTGATTCAGCTACAGAACCTGCATTGCAAAACTACTGATTACCCCATTGTGTCTGGTAAGCCTTTGCTCCACATAATAACAGCCATGACCTGTTACTGGTTCAACAATTTTGCAGCAACTATATGAAACCTGCTCTTACACAGTCATCCAGCCACTATTTAGCCTTTGTCAGAGTCACTCAGATCCCTGTGCTTGCTCATTTTTGTTGCTTCCAACAAATTACATTCAGGCTGAGGTCCCACATTGCGGAAATGCAGTGTTTTTTTTTTTTTTTTTTTTTTTGGAATTTTGCTGCATTTTTCTGAGCCAAAGCCAGTAGTGGATTAAGCAGAAGGTAGAAATATAAGAACTTCCTATATATTTACCATTCCAAATCCCCTGCTGGCTTTGGCTCAAAAAATTGCAGCAAAATCTGCAACAAAATATGCTGCGTTTCCGCAATGTGGGGCCTTTAGCCTCGAGAACTCACTGTTTACTTAACGCTATGTCTCAGTCCATGACAGGGGCTGTGGTCTCAAGAAAATCAATGTTATTCACACCTCTCAGTGGTTTTAGGCTGAGGCCCCACATTGCGGATACGCAGCTTTTTTTGTTGTGGATTTTGCTGCAGTTTTTTGAGCCAAAGCCAGTAGTGGATTAAGCAGAAGGTAGAAGTGTCTAAGAACTTCCTATAAATTTCCCATTCCTTTTGTAGCCATTGTTGGCTTTGGCTCAAAAAAAAAAAAAAAAAAAAAAAGTGCATTTCCACAGGGCCTCAATCTTAATGGGATTACTGAATGGTATAAAAATGGTAGTCCCTGGTTTACATTTCTGAAGGTGAATGTGTTATGTATGGAATCTTCTGTACAGTTTATCATAAGCCCTCTTCACACTAAACATTGTCTCAAAGCCTGTACCACAGGTGTAAAGTTAAAACCAGCTTTGTCTGTCACATTTGTGGTTTTTGTTCAAGTAGCCCCTTCCCTCCACAGCCATCTTTCGATTTTAGTTTTTTATTCCCCGCCTATAAAAAGCCATAACTTTTTTTGTTGTTTTTCCGTTCACAGAGCTATCTATGTAAGGGCTTAAGTTTTGCGAGACAAATTGTACAGTCATGGCCAAAAGTTTTGAGAATGATACAAATATTAATTTTTACAAAGTCTACTGCTTCAGTTTTTCTAATGGCAATTTGCATATACTCCAGAATGTTATAAAGAGTGATCAGCTTAACAGCAATTACTTGCAAAGTCAATATTTGCCTAGAAAATGAACTTTATCCCCCAAAACACATTTCAACATCATTGCAGCCCTGCCTTAAAAGGACCACCTAACATCGTTTCAGTGATTGCTCCATTAACACAGGTGTGGGTGTTGATGAGGACAGGGCTGGAGATCAATCTGTCATGATTAAGTAAGAATGACACCACTGGACACTTTAAAAGGAGGCTGGTGCTTGCCATCATTGTTTCTCTTCTGTTAACCATGGTTATCTCTAAAGAAACACGTGCAGTCATCATTGCACTGCACAAAAATGGCCTAACTGGGAAGAGTATTGCAGCTAGAAAGATTGCACCTCAGTCAACAATCTATCGCATCATCAAGAACTTCAAGGAGAGAGGTTCCATTGGTGCCAAAAAGGCTCCAGGGCGCCCAAGAAAGACCAGCAAGCGGCAGGACCGTCTCTTAAAAGTGTTTCAGCTGCGGGATCGGGCTACCAGCAGTGCAGAGCTTGCTGAGGAATGGCAGCAGGCAGGTGTGAGTGCATCTGCACGCACTGTGAGGTGGAGACTCTTGGAGCAAGGCCTGGTCTCAAGGAGGGCAGCAAAGAAGCCACTTCTCTCCAGAAAAAACATCAGGGACAGACTGATATTCTGCAAAAGGTACAGGGAGTGGACTGCTGAGGACTGGGGTAAAGTCATTTTCTCTGATGAATCCCCTTTTCGATTGTTTGGAACATCTGGAAAACAGCTTATTCGGAGAAGAAGAGGTGAGCGCTACCACCAGTCTTGTCTCATGCCAACTGTAAAGCATCCTGAAACCATTCATGTGTGGGGGTTGCTTCTCAGCCAAGGGAATCGGCTCTCTCACAGTCTTGCCTAAAAACACAGCCATGAATAAAGAATGGTACCAGAATGTCCTCCAAGAGCAACTTCTCCCAACCGTCCAAGAGCAGTTTGGCGCTCAACAATGCCTTTTCCAGCATGATGGAGCACCTTGCCATAAAGCAAAGGTGATAACTAAATGGCTCAGGGAACAAAACATAGAGATTTTGGGTCCATGGCCTGGAAACTCCCCAGATCTTAATCCCATTGAGAACTTGTGGTCAATCATCAAGAGACGGGTGGACAAACAAAAACCAACAAATTCAGACAAAATGAAAGCATTGATTCTGCAAGAATGGACTGCTATCAGTCAGGATTTGGTCCAGAAGTTGATTGAGAGCATGCCAGGGAGAATTGCAGAGGTCCTGAAGAAGAAGGGTCAACACTGCAAATATTGACTTGCTGCATTAACTCATTCTAACTGTCAATATAAGCTTTTGTTACTCATAATATGAATGCAATTATATTTCTGTATGTGATTAAAAACATCTGACAAACACACATAAAAACCAGAGGGCAGCAGATCATGTGAAAATAGAATATTTGTGTCATTCTCAAAACTTTTGGCCATGACTGTACTTTGTATTGGCACTTTTTTATGTTCTATATGATGTACTGGGAAGCTGGAAAAAATTTCAGAATGGGGCGTAATTAGAAAAAACCCACTTTTTAATGGTTTTTTTTTTTTTTACAGCCTTCCCCCAGTATCCAAAAATTACGTTACCTGTATTTTGTGGGTACCAAATTTATATATGGTAGTTTTTATGTTTTAACCACCTTATGAAAAATTTTTTGAAAATTTGAATTTTTGAAAAAGAAATAAATTCTTTGAGTCGCCATATGCTGACACCCAAAATTTTTTAGATTTATGTAAATGGGGCTGCATATGGCATATTTTTTGCGGGGTCAGATGTACTTTATATTTATACTATTTTGGGGAATATCTGATGTTTTTTGATCACTTTTTTTATTCAAATCTTTTTGGGAGGCGAAAAGGCAAGAAAATGGCGATTCTGCTCTTTTGATTTTTTTTTTTTTTCCCGCTTCATTAATATGGGAAACAATATTTTTGATGCATATGTGTTTAGTTTAGTTTATGTCTGATCTAGGGAAAGTAGGGTGATTTGAACTTTTTATATATTTTTAATTTTACATTTTTTTTTATTTTTTTTTAACTTTTATTTTTAGACCCCCCCCCCCCTCCCAGAGGTGTTGTACCCCAGAAGGTCTGATCGCTAATGCTAGTACCAAAGCTATAGCCTTGGCAGCCTGTAGTAGACCTATACTAATGATAAGCCTGGGAGGCTTTCGGCTGTCATCGTAATGCCAGTCCCCGGATCTTGTTCTGGGGATGGCAATCATAACAAACCTGGCAGAGCGCATGCGCCACTGGTAAATAGATGCCTCATCACATTTGGCTATGGCATCTAAAGTCAAATTGTACAGTGCTGCGGAATATGTTGGCGCTATATAAATAAAATGTATTATTATTATTATTTTTATTAAAGTGTTAATGGCCATGATCAGAGTGGGCTCTGATCACAGGCATTGCCACCAGATCTCCACTGTGTAATACAGAGGAGACCTGGCTGTCATGTTTAAAGACCCGACATCTGGCGTAATAATATGATGAATGTCGAGAAAGGGTTAAGAAAAGCATTGTTTGATGGTAAACCATGAGCTTTGCTTTTTTCATGCAGTTTTGTAACAGGACTTTGGGGTTGGTAGGCCAAACCAGACTCTGACTCCGAAAGTAAATATGCAAGAAAGTATGCATTTAATTAACTATACAATATCATTACTTGTATAATATAATTAAAGATAATTAATCATTTTAGCTTGAAGCTTGAGTTGGAAACTTTTTTCAATTCAAAAACTGGCTCAGACTCAGACTCCACACCACAGCCCTGCATTACAACATCTATTGAGTTCATATGGGGGAAATCTGCCGCTAAACTGTCTATTTTTACATAATTTCAGTAAAGCCTAAAATCATTTTGTGAACGTGGTTTTTAAATATAGCATTTACTTAGACGTAACATGTATTTTTTTGCTGCATAAAAATTCAGATTCGAATAAGGTGTTATAGGACAGATGGCGTTTTTTTTTTTTTTTTTTTTTTTAAATTCAAATTTGATGTATTATTACTTCAATCTAATGATTTATTTCTATATCCATAAGACACGTGATACACCTTGAGTTATGATATTGGGCACACACTAAATAAAAACATTGCTGCAACATGTTCATAAAGCTGGATGATAAACTGTGTGCTGCAGCTCTCCCTACTGGTAGCTGGTACAATTGCAGGTTAGCTAGCTTGTTTTATTTCAGCAGTCTTTCAGCAGCAGTCAATTTATTTCATTCTCTATACTCCTCTACATTTCTGGTATTTTTAGCAAGCTAGCTTTGAACCATCTACAGCCTGATCACAGATCCTAGAACCTGTTTGCTTGCAGAAAAATATGCACTGAATTGATTTGTATTGATATTTATACATATAAATATGATGATAACAAACTCAATAGAGAGTGTCACTGGCATGAGCTACAGATCTGGGGTAATAAAGGGCATGCCATTGTGTGCATGAAACCTCACTAGAACATCAGACAGTTTAAGCCAACAGAGAAACAGCAGGACGTGATGTACATTGCTCATTTTTTTTCTGTGTAAACTGATTTTATTACATTTTAGACTATTGACAAAAAAAAAAAATAAAATTAAAGAATGAAGAATTATCAATATGGCAGGCTTAGTGCATGCAAAACAAAGACATGCAAACAGTGCAATTGGAAAGGTGGTAGACATATACAGTGTATGTACAGTGGGTACAGAAAGTATTCAGACCCCTTTAAATTTTTCACTGTTTCACTGCATCCATTTGCTAAAAGCATAAAAGTTCATTTTATTTCTTATTAATGTATACTCAGCACCCCATCTTGACAGAAAAAAAACAGAAATGTAGATATTTTTGCAAATTTATTAAAAAAGAAAAACTGAAATATCACATGGTCATAAGTATTCAGACCCTTTGCTCAGCATTGAGTAGAAGCCCCTTTTGAGCTAGTACAGCCATGAGTCTTCTTGGGAATGATGCAACAAGTTTTTCACATCTGGATTTGGGGCTCCTCTGCCATTCTTCCTTGCAGATCCTCTCCAGTTCCATCAGGTTGGATGGTGAACGTTGGTGGACAGACATTTTCAGGTCTCTCCAGAGATGCGCAAATGGGTTAAGGTCAGGGCTCTGGCTGGGCCAGTCAAGAATGGTCACAGAGTTCCTTTGTTATTTTAGCTGTGTGCTTAGGGTCATTGTCTTGTTGGAAGGTGAACCTTCGGCCCAGTCTGAGGTCCAGAGCACTCTGGAAGAGGTTTTCTTCCAGGATATCTCTGTACTTGGCCGCATTCATCTTTCCTTCAATTGCAACCAGTCATCCCTGTCCCTGCATCTGAAAAACACCCCCATAGCATGATGCTGCCACCACCATGTTTCACTGTTGGGATTGTATTGGGCAGGTGATGATCAGTGCCTGGTTTTCTCCACACATACCGCTTAGAATTAACGCCAAAAAGTTCAATCTTCGTCTCATCAGACCAGAGAATCTTATTTCTCATAGTCTGTCCTTCATGTGTTTTTTGGCAAACTCTATGCAGGCTTTCATATGTCTTGCACTGAGGAGAAGCTTCCTTCGGGCCACTCTGCCATAAAGCCCCGACAGTTATCTTTGGGTTCTTCTTTACCTCTCTCACCAAGGCTCTTCTCCCACGATTGCTCAGTTTGGCTGGACGGCCAGGTCTAGGAAGAGTTCTGGTCGTCCTAAACTTCTTCCATTTAAGGATTTTGGAGGCCATTGTGCTCTTAGGAACCTTGAGTGCTGCAGAAATTCTTTTGTAACCTTGGCCAGATCTATGCCTTGCCACAATTCTGTCTCTGAGCTCCTTGGGCAGTTCCTTTGACCTCATGATTCTCATTTGCTCTGACATGCACTGTGAGCTGTGAGGTCTTATATAGACAGGTGTGTGCCTTTCCTAATCAAGTCCAATCAGTTTAATTAAACACACTTGGACTCCAATGAAGGAGTAGAACCATCTCAAGGAGGATCAGAAGGAAATGGACAGCATGTTAGTTAAATATGAGTGTCACAGCAAAAATATCAACATTTCTGTTTTTCTTTCTGTCAAGATGGGGTGCTGAGTGTACATTAATGAGAAATAAAATGAACTTTTTTTTGCTTTTAGCAAATGACTGCAATGAAACAGAGTGAAAAATTTAAAGGGGTCTGAATAGTTTCCGTACCCACTGTACACTGTTATATTTAATCCAGTTTCTGCTAAAAGGGTTTCCAGTATTATGAAAAACCTAGCAGAGTGGCTGTGTTTGGTATTGCAGCACAGCCTCATTTATCTGAATGGGACTGTGCTGCAAACAGGACATGTGACCAATAAATGTGATGTCACAGGACTGTGAAGCATAAGTGGCACTGACCCAAGCACAGTGGCCACTTTAAATGGCTGGTAGAGGGATACCAGGTGTTGGATATTGCTTATCTGATATTAATGCTAAGGATAGGTCATCAATATTATAATCCTGGAAAGTCCCTTTAGGCTAAGGCACCATATAGTGAAATGCAACTTAAAAAAAAGTTGTGGGAAAGAACACAGAAAACATGTTGCATTTTTTTCAGTGTTTTGCATTGAGTTTTTGCTGCTTTTTCATGTGTATTTTTTTCTTCCCCCCTATTAAATATATAGAAAAACTTTGTGATTCCACAGCTAAAACTAACATGCTACCTTTTTCAAAAATATGTATTTTAAAAACGCACCTTTTCTGCAGTTTTTTTTTTTTTCTCTGTGCAGTGGATGAGATAAAGCAAAATCTCATTCACTTTGCTGTATTATACACAGTGGGGGGAATTTATTAAACTGTGCACCACAGAATTCTGGCGTAAGAAAGTTGCAAAGCTGGGGTTTGCGATTTTTTTTTTTTTTTTTTAATTATTATTATTTTTTTTTTTTTTAAAGCTCACCTGTGCAAAATTTTTTTGCAGCATTCACTCCACTTCTCAAAAGTGGGTGGGAAAGTGGGCGTGGTTAGCTTGTCTAGCTGTCTGCACTCCATATTTATAAAAAAAAGTCGCAAAAATTGTCACAAACTCACTCCAGTTAGTGGATTGTGTAAAAAGTAAACTAACGTTTCAGGACAGATGTGTTAGACTTATCAAGACATGTCAGACTTGTCAAACATCATGCAATATTTGATAAATTTGACACAAATTGCACCAACGCAGACTTCAGCAAAACTGACTTTTTAAAATTCCCCTAATGATAAACTTCCTTCATTTTTGTTTTTTTTTCTGAAGCGTTTCCACATCAGTCAAAAATGCCGCGTTTCTGCGTTTTGTTGCAGATTTTACTGCGGTATTTTGAGCCAAAGCCAAAAATGGCTAAAAAGGGAATGGAAAATATATAGAAAATACTTACACTTCTGCTCAATCCACTCTTGGTTTTGGCTCAAAAAAATGCAGCAAAATCTGCAACAAAAAAGGCTAAGTTTCCGCAAAGTGTGGCCTCCACCTTAAAGATGCATTTGCACAAGATGAGTCTGCTGCTGATTTTCAAACAGTGTAAGCAGCAGCGGGATTGTCGGAATTTCTTTTGTAATGGTATCCCTTCACATTTATTATTTTTATTTTGTAATATGCTATTAGGTTTTTTTTTTTAAAACCTTGCATTAATCTCTAAGGAGCTACCTTTCAAAAGGTGGCGCTAGAGCAAGTTCATTTTTTCCACCAAGGAGGCCTTATTTTTATATTCCCTACCCAGAATTCTTAGCAGGACATGATTGGTCTAATAAGTCCCTGTACTGACTCTCCCTTATGAGACATATTACCCCTTTTGACCCATTTTAGAGGTTAAAAGCCACTTTATAAATCTGCAACATAAATGTTCATGCTGTGGGTTAAAAACCCGGAGCTCTGGTCAGTTTTTAGGTGCAGGTTTTTTGTGCAGCATGTGGCTGAGATTTGGTTAAATGTCATTTACTTTCCTGCTACAGGACATAGCAGTAGATTAAGCATTGGCAAGTCCAGGGCTGCAAGTACTTCTCATGGGATCCCATCCTTAAACTAATGTTATGCAACTCGTATTCATTATAATCAGATTATACACTCATTGATTTCTATGTCACCTTTTGCTTTGTTTGCACAAAGTGAACTGTTAAGCAGTTACAATATATTGTACAACAACAACAATACCCTCATTAGATTACATTCAATTTGATTGTGTTATTTTTATAAAAATTAATTCCCTGCCTTAGCGATTTATGTGCAATGTGAACTTATTCTATCAAATTACACAAGAAATTGTTCCAACCATAATTTTTACACATATTAGAACTGAAAAGAATGAGATCATATAACTATTTGTTCCATGTCACTAAATTATGAAACTGCTTTAACTCAAGATGCTGAAACATTTTTTTTCTCTGGTGAGCGCCGCTTCCACTTCACAGCCAGTGACGTCATGTTCATTTATTACATGGCCTGTATGCTGCTCTGTCCCGTTCAAGTGTATGGAGCAGAGCACAGCCACTGTGCAATGTACAGCTTTGTGCTTGGTATTCACCCAAGAGGCCGCAGCGCTCACCTAAACACTGCAGTCTCTTAAAAGAGCTGATCTGTGGTGGTCCCTGATTTCAGACCCCCGCTAATCTATCAGGTTAAGTCATCAATATTACCATCCCAAAAAGTTTTTTGAGGCTAAGGACCCACCTTGCAGAAAAAGCAGCTTTTCTTGTTGCAGGTTTTTTCGAGCCAAAGCCCAGAGTGTATTGAGCAGAAGGTAGAAGTAGAAGACCTTTCTACATATTTCCCATTCCTTTATAGCCATTCTTGGCTTTGGCTAAACCCCCCCCCCCCCCCTGCAAATTCTACAACAAAAAAAGCTGCTTTTACTTAACGTGGGGCCTTAGTCTGAAAATCAGATTGATCGTCTGGCAGTATAAAAGTAATGATGTTGAGTAGGAGAGCCTTCTGTATGATCCAGAATGAAGAGCCACTATGTAACATCAGCTACCACTCATGCAGACTTGGCCTGTCTGTGCATTACATGGTCAGTCATACATTGCAAACATGTAGCCAAATATGGCTTTCCCAAGTGATAACAGCTGATCTCTGGGGAAGTGAAACAAGGCTCGCTCCTATATACAGAGGACACAGGAAAAGCGGGATAAGTTGTATTCTTAGGCAATATTCTAGGAAATGTTCAATTTTCATATAATGAATCCAATGTATTATTAGCTGTAGAAAATACAAGCGCTTACTACTGCATGGTCTAATAGGCAAAAGCATATGACAGTCAGGGCGGCCCTTACTGACTACTCTAATATGTTGGCCCTCCTTTATCCCATTAAGTGGGTGTTAGTGATTAGGCACCCCTTGCTTTGTTTATATTAGTTAGATGCTGCTGTGCTCTTACCATCACTGCATATTAAATCATTATCACAGTGCATTGATATAAGATATCAGAAGTTGAGGAAAGTCTGTCAGCAGTAAATTTGTTATAAACCTAATCCCAGAACCTTGTAAGGCTGAGGCCCCACATTGCAGAAACGCAGCTTTTTTTGTTTCATATTCTGCTGCATTTTTTGAGCCAAAGCTAGGAATGGATTGAGCAGAAGGGAGAAGCTTAAAAGCTTCCTAGATATTTCCCATTTCTTCTGTAGCCACTACTATGTTTGGCTCAAAAAAAACGCAGCAAAATCTGCAACAAAAAAAGTTGATTTTCTGCAATGTGGGCCCTTGAGCTAAGGCCCCATGTATCGAGCCGCAGCTAAAAAGCGCTGCAGGAAAAGACAAGGCAGACACGCATCACTATTTTTCCCACAGAGCTTTTCACAGGAAGTCCAGTTTTCCTCTATGGACTTTCTGCTTCAATTATACCTATAGTTAAACCGGTGGCGTTTCCGTAGGTCTAATTGATATTTTGCGATTTCCAAAAACATATTTCTGCAATGTGTGGATGGGATTCGCTAATTCGCCACGTGGGACCTTAGCCTAAAGGTGATTGTACAGTTTCTGAATATACCTCTGTTATCCATTTTTGTAGACCCATTTTAACTTCAATCACAGTGTTATTCATACAAAATGAGGGGAAAAGTGCATCACAGGAATCTAGAGCTGAGACTGAAGCCCAGGCTGACTAAAGCACACCCCAAAGCAATTTTCACCTTTTGTTTATGAATAAAATAGTGAATTACATGAAAATGGGACTCCAAAGCTGAATAACAGAGGCATAATTGGAAATGGTTGAATCACCTCTACAGGATACTGGGATTAGCTTTATAGTGAATTTACTGCTGACAGAATTACTTAAAAAAAAAAATCGCCTGGAAATTTTGCTTATTTTACTTTCCTTCTTTCATGTTTTGTTATGGCAGCCATTTTGTGCCACCTTACAGTATATTTTATTGAGGTTTTTTTTTAAAAGATATCTAATCTTACAATAATAAATGTCAGTATTAATAAAAATTATGAGCCAGTCCACTTACCATACTGCCAATAAAAAGGTTACCAGGAGAGTCCAAGCAATTGGAACAGATCAAGTGATGTTAGAAAATGACATACATCTCAACTAGCATGTAAAATGTACTCCAGAGAACTAAGGTTGTAACGTAGGAAAAAACAGAAAAAAAAAACTAAGGCAAATACAGTGTGATGAGGAAATACAACTTATTCTTTGTGGATCGAGGCTAGCTGTCATATTCAATTTTTTTGGCAACTGATCATTTTACTGATGGACCATGCTGACAGCATAATCTGCATTGGAAACCTGTAAAAACTCATGGTACAATCTGCAATAAATCCTCATGTATTCACATGTGAATTTTACAACAGATTTGTAATAGATTACTCCACTTATAACAGGAGTGAAATAGAATTATGCAATAACAAATCCTTAGCAGAATAGAGTCTGCTGCAGAGCTGAAAACTAAGACAAAAGGTCCCAAAATGATTTTAGGCAGTCCAAGGAAACCTGCAGCCTAAAATAAAAAATAAATAAATACTTTCCAAGGGATCCTGTGCTGTGACCCAGACGCTATCATCTCCCAGTGGCCATGGCTGGAAGTGCATGTGACACTTATGTCACCAGCCCTTCATACTGCTGGGTCTCCAGTAGAGCAGGGAAGCTTTCCTGTCTTTCTCTATTTGCCATCGATGTTGTTAAGCAACAGCCAGAACCTCTTTTGGACACTGTTTTTCAAACTGAGAACCTAAAGCTGATTAGAAGGGCCAGCTCTGTCCTGTGGAGCCCACTGGGCCCAGTGCAGGCAGTGGGTGACAGAAGGATACTGTCTGTGGTGAGCTCCATGCATCGTGATAGCGCTTGATAGCCCTGGGCAGTACTGTCAGTGACCGACTACTTCACTATCGGAGGTCTTTCCTCCCCGCTGCAGTCAGGCTGTACAACCAACGCCGACCTAAGTGGAGATCATTCCATATAGAGAACTGAAAGATTTTAAGTTGGGATATCCCCTCTGCTACTTTTTTACCTGTACCTTTTTATCTGTACCTACTGTCACTGTAATGCCTCCACCTTGGAGCTTTTTTGTATGTGTATTTGTATTATCTATGCTGCTGTAACACACTGAATTTCCCCATGGTGAGACTATTAAAGGATTATCTTATCTTAAAATTTATATTTCAGTACTTGGCATCCTCTTTTACTTTAACTCCATAAGGAATGCAGCCTAGTTTGGTTAAAGTAGGAAGGCTTGTTTGTAGACTTTGGGGAGCTATATCTGCCAGTGGCTTATTTCCCTCTCCCTTTTGCACTCTTTGGTAAAGAGTCATGTGTATGAGAGCTTCAGGAGGAATTGCTGTCAGCCAAGAACCATCTTTGTCTAGGTTCACATCTGTGTGGGGTGTCCATCTTGTGCAGATACGTCTAAAATCGCCAGATAAAAAAGTTCTGCAAGCCCAACTTTTTCATCCAGCGATTTCAATTAAAAAGAATGGATAGCTGATGGACCCAGTTATGGTCAATGGGGTCCCCCAGGCTCAGACCACTTTCTTAGTTTATCCGTTGTTCTGGTCCTCTGAATGGACACCCAGTGCTAGTGTGAACCTAGCGTTAGGTGTATGACCACTGTAAAGGAGTTGTACAGTTTTAGCAAATAAATGTTGTTGGCATAATGAAAAGTTATACAATATACTTTGTGTCTATTCTTCACGGTTTTCTACATCTCTGTTGTTCATTGTTTACTTCCAGTGGGTAAAAATCAGTCCACGGTCATGTGATATACAGTCCGTGGTCATGTGATATACAGTCCGTGGTCATGTGATATACTGTCCAGTGATATACAGTCCACGGTCATGTGATATACAGTCCACGGTCATGTGATTGACACACAGGTGCACAGCTCATAATCTCCGCTCAGTAATCAGACATCTGTCTTATATGTGTGTTCAACCTGTAAACTATAGGTCACAGTAAAGATCTAGAAAACGTTGAAGAATTGATAGAGAAGGTATGTTGGAAAATTGTACTACTTTTCATTATACAAGCAATAATATTTATGAGATGAAACTGGACAAGCCCTCTAAGTGTCTGTGTGTGAATTTTATTGCTCTGGCTCTGCCTTTTGAATCTCACATCCTTGCAAGTGTTGGTATAAGTTCTTGTAGGGAGAAGAGGGGCGTCTACTGTGGTCCAGGAGATTTATATGAATTAATAACTCTATAATATGATGTGTCAGTAGTAAATCTAAATGAGAAGCCTTCTATTGTCCTACCTGATTGATAACCAAACACTGTCATATGAAATAAAAAAATGGACATCATCATTGACATCCGGTGTCTCAATCTATCATATGCATCAACAGATGGGACAGTAACAGGGTCTCTTTACTAATCTTTTCTAAATCTTTTCTCATTATATAGCAGTGGGGGTGCAAAATGTGACCTTTGCTTTTCAAGCTGCTGTACATCAAAAGTAGTATTATTTCAGATGCTAAATACTGACCAGATATGCACTGTGTAACAGTGGCTTAACTATGAAGTAAATGTGAGTCTCTGTTCACACCATACTTGGTATTTATACTCCCAATGCATACATTGTATATATGGACCCTATAGAGTATAGACCTATGTATATGAAATAGTAGTCTGCTGCACTTTCCTATATAGTGGGCTACTATTGTATATGCCACTGTATGGCATACACTGGAAAATTTCCTTGGTGTATACACTGAATGGAAAATGAAAATGTAGCGTGAACAGATCCTTTGTGCAAGATTGGAAAAATTCAGTATGTCAGAAACAGTTGATCATGCATAACAGTCTAGAAATCGCCGAGAATGGGGCACAGGGCAATAGAGTGTCAAGTTAGCACCAGCTCTGTGAGTCAAAATAATTTGTAAGAGATTAGATGGGAATGACCAGACTGATCCAGGTTAAAAAGAAGATGCCAGACCTTCCAATAATGTGTTACAACAGTAGTATAGAAAAAGCATCTATCTCTAAATGCAACAAAATGTAGAGCCTGAATGGATAATCTACAGCAACAGAATATTATACTTGGTTGTACAGCTGCCAGTTGTGGACAGTAGCTGCTCATACATGTTAGATGCCTGTAGTTTGGCTGACATGGCCGTTTATTTCAAGGGTGAACAGCAGAATAAAAGTCTTCCAGACTCTGGCCCTATATGCATTTGCCAGTGCCACCAAAACCTATATGTCCAAACAATTTTAATCTAAGGTATATGGCCAGGTTTAGGTATGTAGAACCTACTGATAAAACTGTATACGTGTTTTTATAAAAAAAAAAAAAAATTGGCAGTGTTTTTTTTTTTTCCTTTTGCTATACAGTATAAATAATATGGGTAATTTCATAAGCCGTTATACTTCTGGCAACGGCAAAAATATATTTTATTAATATATATATAGATTAATTTTTTTTTAAGAGCACCGTTTAATTCCAGGTGCTGTACATTTGAGGGTTTACATGCAATACACAAAGCTAGTACAATACTAGTAAGGACTTACAATCTATGAGGGGAGGGGGATAGAGACAGTAGATGAGGGTAGAACTTGTTCAGATGGTGGTGTGGTGGCTGTAGTGTTATTTGTAAGTTGTAGGCCTTCTTTCAGGGTCCTCTTGAAGCTGTTTGTATACAATAAAATATATTGTCCAAAGTTAAAAAAAAAAAAAAAAAAAAATTTTTATTAGTCCCTCTATGGGACTTGAATCTACAATTTCTTTATTGCATTACACCATGTCTGAAGAAGAGAGCTAGCACTCTCGATAGCTTACTATCAAATATACTCAGTTAGCCCTAAAAGGTATCACCCGATTTCTTCACTCTTCCACTACTTTCTATGGCTAACACGGAACAACATTATACTATATTGCATTTTGCAACTCATTGTAATCCTGTGCATTTCTAAGCATTGTTGCTTGTCCACTATATATGGGCATGCAACCTATTGAGATGGGCCTCTGAGCATATACCTGTGGTACCTGGAGTCCAAGTGATTGTGTTGTGAGGACACCAGTGTGCTGACAGAGGGCGCCCTCTCCTGTTAACTTTATAGATGCTCCAGTTGCTATTTATTGCTGCAACCAAGGGGTTAAACAGCTGGGTTCAGATCTCAGCTGATAAATCTGAGGATGGAGCAGCCAGGCTTGTGGGAGCAAGGAGATTTACAGGTATAAAATGATTTCTGGAATTACATTAATACAGAAAATCTCCTGATTTCTAACTAGGTATTTTAGACAATTTGATAAACTATGGCCTTTGTGGTTGGTGCTTATAAAAGTTTTTCTGGTGTTTTGTATTTATTTGTAAAGAACTGATTCTGCTGGCAGAGATCCCCCTACTGACAGCTGGGAAATTACATATCCAGTGACAATAAATAAGGACACTAGAGTGCAGAGTTAGATATAGGTAGGACATTGGGGACTGACTGAAAGGTGGCATTACAGATAACCCTGGAGGTTTATATCTGTTTTGTAAAACATTTTTTTTATACCGTGTATATTTTACAGAAATTTACGGCTGCTTAAGGGAGAATTTAGGAATGGAAAATTTGTGCTGGTAAAATCTGTTGCTGATTACAGTAACAGTGGGTGAAATTTTTCATGCCAAATTTTTTTTACACTGCATGTGAACAAGGTTGGTACAATAACTCCATTCACATGCATTACTTGTGTATTTTCATCACATGTGACTGTGCAAAGCCATGTCAAATCTGACACGTTAGCAGACCCTAAACTGTGTCCCACCTAACAATGCAAAACTACACAAGTTGTAAAATGAAGCTTTACTTTGAATTTACTCTGTGGTCTATATTAGAGAAATACTAAATTACCATATTTGTTGTTTTATACCATTTTTACAACTTTTGTAGAATTTTGAAAAACCCATTGAGGCTGAGGCCTCCACGTGGCGGAAACCACGACATTTTACAGTCACAGCAAAATGGAGATGGGATTCTAGTGAATCCCATCCCCACTTTGCGGTAAAAATATGTGCAGAGGACACGCTGCGATTTCTAAAACCATTGCCGTTTTGGAAATCGCAGCCTGTCAATTATACCTATGGAAACACCGGCGGTTTCCCTATAGGTATAATTGAAACAGAAATTCCGCTGAGGAAACCTCTACAAACTTTCTGTGCAAAGCGTTGCAGGAAGAACCGCAATCCGTTGCCGCTGTGGTTTTTCCTGCAGCACTTTTTTGCTGCGAGACACCATGTGGGGTCTTAGCCTTAAAGTCTAAGGCCCCACGTTGTGGAAATGCAGCAGAAAAAAACGCTGCATATTACAGTAGCAGCAAAGTGAATGAGATTCTGATTAATGTCATCCTTACATTGCAAAAAACAAAACAAAAAACACTGTGGAAAAGCTGCGTCTTAAAAAATGCAGCATGTCAATTTTAACTGCAGTTTTTCTTCCCCTATAGATTTAATAAGGGACGAAAAACTGCAGAGAAAAACGCATCTAAAACGCAATGAAAAACTCTGCGCAACATTGTTCATTGTGTTTCTTTCTGTGGTTTTTCCTCCCTTATTAAATGCTTGCACTTCCGCAGAAAAATTGACATGCCGCGGTTTTAAATAATGCATGCTTTTGAAAATGCAGCTATATATATATATATATATATATATATATATATATATATATTTTTTTTTTTTATTCCAATGTGTGGACAGGATTAGCCAGAATTTCATTTACTTTGCTGGTACTGTAGTACTTTTTTCTGATGCGTTTTCTAAACTTAGGAGTGACTTCAAAAGGAATGGGAAATATATAGGTAGCTCTTATACAAGCTCTTTTCAATTCACCTCTGACTTTGGCTCAAAAAACTGCAGAGAAAAAACTATGAAAAACAGTTTTGCTGCATTTTTTTTTTTCCATTTTTTTTTTTTCTCCGCACCAATTTTTTTTTTTTTATTTTAGCTGCGGTTCACTATGTGGAGCTTTAGCCTTAAGGAGCACTCTGGTCATGTGGTGTGGTGTGTGTGTGTGCATCATAGGACTGTAGCAGAGCAAAGAGAATATCCAAGATGGTGTCTTATCAGGAGCTGAGGAGTAGTTTGGTTGTAGGTATATGAGCGTATTACACATGAAATAAGCCTTGACTGTGAGAGACAATCGGTGATGTGTGCTGGGATGGAAAAAAGTGGGGTTTTTTTTTTTTTTTTTTTTTTGCTGGAGTGTTTCTTTAATATTGGCATTGCTTGCCTTTGTGGCAGTAGAATCCTAATCACCTGCAGGAAACCTTAACTTTCATTATTCTTTTTCTATTAGGCTAGGGTGACTTGTCACACCGCTAAAAAGCACATTAAAATCGTGCAACAAAATGTTATGTGATATTTTATTTTTTAAGGCAATGCGGTCACAAGCTGCAGTTTGTTGTGATATGTGTGAGTCTGTGATTGCCTGTTTTTCTCTTTTATGTTTTTTTTTTTTTTAAAGGTTGAAAGTAACTTTCTGCAGCTGCACAAATACACATGAATTAAACAATATAAGCAATGAACTGGGCAGTAAGCACAATGAAGGCAAAGATTACATTGTATATAGAATAAGAATACTTGAAAATGAAAAGAGATCCAACTTCCATGTTGAAGGTCTCGCTGAGTTTATGTGCCGACTCTGATGGCTCCAGTATATCTTGTAAAACTGTGAGTGACTTGGAAGGCCTAGTTTATGACACCAAGAAAAGCACCAAAACCCAGACAAAGGGTAAGAGTTATTGTTGCATGCGACGAGCATGTTTGAATTTTGTGTGACTGTCAAAGTCGCAGCATGTTGCGTGCAACATCAGAGAAATATTTTTAATTTTTTTTTTGTCGAGTGAATAGAAATCGCACTAAAATCGCACAAAAAAAGTTCCAAATATTTCAAAGTCTCCGTGTAGCCCTAGCCTTATCTGTTTGTTCACTGATAACTATTTTCACTCAAATACTATAGACTACGATAAAATACTAACCTCCACAGTCAGTGTGTAATAAGCGCCGAGTAGTTGTCACTTCCTCTACATGGTGGTAAACGTTGAATATTGTACTTGTTGCAATGCATCATGGTCATCATAATCTATTTTTTTTGTCACAGTCCTCATTTTTACAGAAGAATAGGGATATAAAAATAGTTTGACACAATTTATGA
Organism: Leptodactylus fallax; assembly: GCA_947044405.1. NCBI lineage: Eukaryota > Metazoa > Chordata > Amphibia > Anura > Leptodactylidae > Leptodactylus > Leptodactylus fallax. The sequence goes on along the minus strand of CAMRHE010000404.1, from coordinate 638,318 downwards.
TTGAGATCATAGCTCCACACTACCCCTATCCTCTGCGAGCAATGGTCATAGTCTTAAAGCGTACCTGTTGTTTCAGGTTAAGTGGTTATGTCCTTATACATGAGGAGTAACACTATTTCTGGTCATTATATAGTTTATATTCTGCAGTTTCCCCTCTATCTATAGTTTGCATTCTTCTCTAGCTCTTGCACTGCATACAGTAGAGGAGGGATCTGCTCTATAACTTAGAAGCAGCCCCAGTAAGATACAGGGCTTATACAGAGAAGTACTGATTTGAGCAAAGTGCTTTGGCTGTGATAGAAAGCTTAATATTCAGCTCTAGTATCAACCTCAGCCTGCCCTCTTCTCTTTGTGATCTTGAGGAGGACAGCAGAGATTTCTCAGTGAAAGTTATTTTAGCGGTTTAGAGGAAAAAGCTTCTCTGAAGATATTAGAAAGTTTCTTCCAATCTTCTCTACTATTCCTTTTATGCAGAGTTTGTTGAAATGACAGCACCTGTTTAATGTGATATCTATTGACAAGGACACACCACAATCCTGTATTCTTAACTCAGCTGATCATGATACATGGCTGTGGTTTTCAGTATATAGCACAAGGCCTCTTGCTTACAAACATTATATGTTTTGCTTGTATGATCTTGTGTGCCATACTATGTAGCCAGTAATAGTCACTGGAATGATTCATGTTTCCAAAGCATTTGGCATAACTATGTAGAATGCTTAGAAGTACACAGAGTTTGAACATGGATCAGTGTTACACGTGCATATTTTACACGTGCATGACATCTATATGATAAATATACAGTATGAAAGAAAATAGAGATACAATTACAGATGAAAACAATGAAAGAGCATTCATGCTGCCACAGTATTGGCATAAGTATACTGCTGGATGTATTTTCATGGTATGTCTCATCTCTCTCATCCATGGCATGAAATACTCTGTGTGCACAATAATCAGGGTACAGACACTTGCACTTTCATCTATTACATAACAATCCTAATGTAAGTGCCCTTGACTCTTATCTGCTCTACTAGTTTCCAGATATTGTCTCAGACAAGGCCATGAACTGTGCACTAATGCAAATGAAGAAAACTTCTGCCTTGATAATCCTAGGCCCCAATGCAAAATTTGTACCAGCACCCCCAACTATAATGTATTGTTTATAGTACTGGGTTGCTCATATAAGACTTTGGGGTCCAGGTGCACCCCTTTAAGTTACACCCGTGTCTCCTGCATCCTGTGCATCCCATTCTGTTTGTGCAGCGTTTCTATTCTAGGCTGCAGTTTGTACCAGAGCTGCACTCCTAGCAGCCAGCAGAGTAGAATAGATTATTGGAGCGGAGTGCCCAGCTAATTATATTGTTTTTTCTGTAAGATATAGATCTCTTTGGACTTCAGGAGCAAGGCAGCTAATTAATGAAGGAATTATTCTTGATGTCTAGTAAGTGTGTGACTATGACTGTGGCTGACCATGTCCCCAGCGGACTTCACTACATCCCTTATATTGGCTGGGTTAGAGTCTCTCTCCATCTAATTACAGAAGCACCAGTTGCCAGACCTGTCACCCAAGGTTTGTGCTCCAGTGAGAACTTGATCACTTGAGCAGGTCCTTAGCTGTCATCTTAGCTTGGATGTATGAGACATGCCAGGGATAATGTCTCTTGCATTGCATCCGTTATGTTATTTCTGCAGTAAATGGATATTCATGATCACATTACTATAGAATATTATCGCACTGGTTAATATACTGTGATAGGTGTCTTTGAAGCGGATGGATGATGCGATAACCATGTTAAGAAATTACTTGTATACGTGTCCATCACATTAGAATCGGTGGAGCAGCTCTTATGCCTTTTTGCTGTGGAATAGATGGATCACCACTGAGATGTGTGGAAAGCAATATTTTCCCGTTTTTATGACAGGAAATCAAGCTGCTCCACAATAATTCTTAGGAATTTAAAGGAGAATTATAGTGGAGACGTAGGGTGGCATTGTATAAATGGGAAGGTTTATGTGTATGTTTTTAAGTCTGCGTGTGAATGGCAACATGTCTGCTGTATTCCTCATTCAGCTGAGACTATGTATTGTGCATTAAATGCGTTTGTTATCCCTGAAGCCACCTACAGGTTATGGCTGGTACTGTATCATGATATACATTTTTTAAACATTCACCCTGTCATGGTATATGTGTTGTGGTGATGGCTTTGTTCCAGGGTATGAATATATATAAAGATACGTGAGTCCTGGGAGACATACCATGCAACAATGATGTTTTTTTTTCATACGTTATACATTTTCTAGAATTGTTGAAGAAACACAGACCATTGGCACCAAGAAATTCTCTTTACGTTTAACATTGCACATATGTGAAGCTGTGAAGAGCTCACTTTGTACAAAAAACACACTTCCTATTGTTTTACTATTTACAGATTTACTATTGTGACTAGTTTGACTTAAAATTTTTCTGACTTGCTAGATGTGTGGGCGTGGCTTCTTATAAAAGGGGCTTGGATTAAGTGCTAAAATTGTGCCAAAATTTTGGTGTAAAAGTAAACTAATAGATGGTATAAGCTTAGCCTAGAGAGTTTTAAGGTGCACCAGATTTATCGTCCAGCCAGTGTCACTGTAATAAGTATAGCACATTTTCAGGCTGCCTAAGTTTACACTGTCTAAGTATTAGTAAATCTGGGCTATTTATTTTGAAAGTGTTAGGTTCACACTAGCATTTGAGTCTCTGTACGAGACTCTGTCCTACATTCTGCTGGAGTCTGCAAGGAGGACTTTTCTCTCCGCCAGTTTCTGCGGAAAATGGGCGGTAACCCGTCAGACCCTATTATAGTCTATGGGGTTCGTGGGTTTCCGCTTGTAAACCTCTTTTTAAACGGATAAGGTATGTGTCTTTCTCGTCCCCAAGCGGACGCGAAGGACGGAAACCTGAATGCTAGTGTGAACCTAGCGTTACTATGTTTGTGTAGGTTGTTACAAGTGTGTTCACATGGTGGAATTTTCCTGTAAGCTTTTTGTCTTTTGGCGAAATCCACCCTTAACTCATGTCTTATTGATTTCAATGTGGAAATCCACACGTCACATATTTTTTTTCACTATACTGTTAGGTATATTGGTTGCATGTGACAGGATCTGAAGTGTTTGATTATAATGTGTATATAACACTATGGATTGTATTGTGTTCCAGTAACTGGAATTATATGTAAATAAAATCGCTACATGTACATTTTGTTACAATATATATAAATTTTCTTTATTTTATGTAGTTATTGCATTATGATATTTTCTCTTAGATGATGAAACTGATGGAATCACACAAGGTCAGGACAGTTATGATGATAATCGTAGCCTGAGTCACGGTACAGCTTCGGACGAGGTTTCTCTTCCCTCTGACTACCTGGATGAAGGTAAGTGAAATGTGGGCTTTGTAAATAAAACTTGTTGATTCTGTTTTTTTTGCCTGGTTAGATGTGGTGCCTTGGGAGTGGTGAGAAAAATGTAGCTTTTGCAATACATATGTTTATATAAAATGCAATGAAAAAGTATTTTCTGATGAGTGCAAAAGTTGTCCATTTATTATACTATATCACAATTCCAGATTTTAGCATTCCATAGTATTCTGATCAGAAATATATGACATTTAAAGGGAACCTGTTACATGGAAAATGCAGTGCAATCTGTAGGCAGCATATTATAGAGTAGAAGGATCTAAGCAGGTTGATTTATAGTTTTTGGGGAAAGAATTCAGTATAACCTGTCACTTATTTCTCATATTTATTAAGTCAAGGAGGTGGTTTTATCAGTGATTGACAGCCATCTCTGTATACAGAATCAGAGAGGGGCGGCTGTCAATCATTAATAGGACCGCCTCCTTGACTTCTTAATATAAGAAGAGCAGAGATTTCAATGGATAAATGACAGGTTTGTGAGAGAAGATTTTAACCTAAATGTCAATCTCCTCAGTTCCTCCTGTTCTGTATTATGTTGACAGGTTCCCTCTAAAGTGTCTCTGTGTGGCAATATTGTTGCTGTTTTATTTTCTATCATCACATTTGAGATTATGAAATAAATATTTAGAATATGTTCCAACGTGAAGGACGCGCAGCATTTTTATGGGTGGATAATGCACACCCTATTGTAGTACCAGAAAGTTGATGAGATCTTAACAAATCTCATCCATGTGATGCATAAAAAGATCTACAGCATAAATTGATATGCAGTGTGAATATGGAATCCTCAGCATATCATTTTGTGCTGAAGATTTTCATTGTATGAGTTATATTCCCCGTCACATTTATAGCAAAATCAGCAACCAATTCTGTATGTAAGACCTTAAAGGGATCCTGTCTCCATGAGAAGGCTGTATAATATGCAGGCAGCATGTTATAGAGCAGGAGGAGCTGAATAGACTGTTATATTTATGTGGGAAAAGAATCAGTTAACTTTTATATTTATCCATTTAATTTGCTGTTCTTCCTATATTTACATGTAGTAATTAAGTCCAGTGGGCGGTCCTAACTGATTGACAGCTATCTGTGTATGTACAGTCATAGAGGAGAGGCTGTCATGTACGGTTAGGACCGCCCACTGGACTCTGTTACTCCTTGTAAGCATAGGAACAGAGAAATAAATGGATATGTAGAACGTTATACTGAATATTTTCTCACAAAACTATATACAGTCATATGAAAAAGTTTGGGCACCCCTATTAATCTTAATCATTTTTAGTTCTAAATATTTGGGTGTTTGCAACAGCCATTTCAATTTGATATATCTAATAACTGATGGACACAGTAATATTTCAGGATTGAAATGAGGTTTATTGCACCAACAGAAAATGTGCAATATGCATTAAACCAAAATTTGACCGGTGCAAAAGTATGGGCACCTCAACAGAAAAGTGACATTAATATTTAGTAGATCCTCCTTTTGCAAAAATAACAGCCTCTAGTCGCTTCCTGTAACTTTTAATCAGTTCCTGGATCCTGGATGAAGGTATTTTTGACCATTCCTCTTTACAAAACAATTCCAGTTCAGTTAAGTTTAATGGTCGCCGAGCATGGACAGCCCGCTTCAAATTATCCCACAGATGTTCAATGATATTTAGGTCTGGGGACTGGGATGGCCATTCCAGAACATTGTAATTGTTCCTCTGCATGAATGCCTGAGTAGATTTGGATCATTGTCTTGCTGAAATATCCATCCCCGGCGTAACTTCAAATTCCTCACTGATTCTTGTACATTATTCTCAAGAATCTGCTGATACTGAGTTGAATCCATGCGACCCTCAACTTTAACAAGATTCCCGGTGCCGGCATTGGCCACACAGCCCCAAAGCATGATGGAACCTCCACCAAATTTTACAGTGGGTAGCAAGTGTTTTTCTTGGAATGCTGTGTTTTTTGGACGCCATGCATAACGCCTTTTTGTATGACCAAACAACTCAATCTTTGTTTCATCAGTCCACAGGACCTTCTTCCAAAATGAAGCTGGCTTGTCCAAATGTGCTTTTGCATACCTTAGGCGACTCTGTTTGTGGCGTGCTTTCAGAAACGGCTTCTTTCGCATCACTCTCCCATACAGCTTCTCCTTGTGCAAAGTGTGCTGTATTGTTGACCGATGCACAGTGACACCATCTGCAGCAAGATGATGCTGCAGCTCTTTGGAGGTGGTCTGTGGATTGTCCTTGACTGTTCTCACCATTCTTCTTCTCTGTCTTTCTGATATTTTTCTTGGCCTGCCACTTCTGGGCTTAACAAGAACTGTCCCTGTGGTCTTCCATTTCCTTACTATGTTCCTCACAGTGGAAACTGACAGGTTAAATCTCTGAGACAACTTTTTGTATCCTTCCCCTGAACAACTATGTTGAACAATCTTTGTTTTCAGATCATTTGAGAGTTGTTTTGAGGAGCCCATGATGCCACTCTTCAGAGGAGATTCAAATAGGAGAACAACTTGCAATTGGCCACCTTAAATACCTTTTCTCATGATTGGATACACCTGGCTATGAAGTTCAAAGCTCAGTGAGGTTACAAAACCAATTTTGTGCTTCAGTAAGTCAGTAAAAAGTAGTTAGGAGTATTAAAATCAATAAAATGATAAGGGTACCCAAATTTTTGCACCGGTCAAATTTTGGTTTAATGCATATTGCACATTTTCTGTTAGTACAATAAACCTCATTTCAATCCTGAAATATTACTGTGTCCATCAGTTATTAGATATAGCAAATTGAAATGGCTGTTGCAAACACCCAAATATTTAGAACTAAAAATGATTAAGATTAATAGGGGTGCCCAAACTTTTTCATATGACTGTATCAATCTGCTCTGCTCCTGCTGCTCTATAACATGCTGCATGCAGTTTAGACTGTATTTTCATGGCGATTGGTTACCTTTAAGCTGGCTGAAATGGTTGATTTCTGGCGCTTCAGCTTACCATCAGCCATGAAATGCCACAAATATCTATTTGTGATGGCCAAAGAAAGACTTTAGTCTGGCAAAAATGGTTTGGTCATGCTGGATGTTTCCAGCCAGCAGTCAGTGTTAACATCATCATCGGCCAGTTTTTCTTTTCTTTCTTTTTTTTTTTTTTTCCTTGATAAAGAGGTTTAATTGTTCTTAGTGGGACTGATAGTGCAAGCGATCCCATCATCCATCAGGCACTCACATCATGGCCCTCCGAAATCTAATGTGTACGTCCAGCTTTATTCACTTGTCACAGTGCATCAGTGTTTGTAAGCCAAAAAGATGTGGTGACTAAACTGAGATAAAGTATAATGGAAAGATTTACATCTGCCATGTGTTTCCAACCTGCTCCTGGTTTTGGCTTACAAACACTGAGGCCAAACACTGATGTGTGAATAAGGCCTCACTCACGCTGATTTTCCTGCGGATTCATTGGAGACTTTGCAGCAGATTTGTATGTATTGCCATACACTGTAAGTGAGATAAGACTGTAGGGCTGGAGTTCCACTCATGCTGGCTCGATTTGGCCACGGTCGTACTGTAATGTAGTTTAAGGGTTACGGTTTCTTAGTCATTTGGGTAATCTTTTAACGACTGAGGTGGTAAAAATTAAAAATGGTACAAAAATAACACTTCACCAACCGGCCATCCAGATGTCTGCTCTAGCTGCCTGTTCTCATTTCCCCTGCTATGTGGCTTGTGTTGCACGGTGAAAGTGGTTCTTTAATTACGAGCATCAAGCACATAATTGAAGTTGTTTAGTATACGGCAATGAATGAGAAGTGAATGAGTTTGGTTTTTATACCCCATAAATGGCAAGTAAAAAGGCACATTGCCTGGGGTCCTGACGTGTCTGTGCTTATTTTTAATGCTTTAAAAACAAGTACTGATTTTTTTTTTTTTTTTTTAATTTGACAAACACTAAACTCAGAGGAGGTAGTTTTATTTAGCAGAGAACAAGATATTTAGTGCCCCCTTGTGGAGGTAGAAAAAAATACATTCTGCCTAAAGATAATGCTTGTATTTGTGGAATAAAGAGGTAGTCATTTATTATGTGGCAAATAGAATTTAGTTTTCTTTAGGTGAACACATGAATACTGTATATTAATGTCCTGTTCAGTAATGCGTTATTGCTAGTCAGAATAAACATAGTCCTAAATAGTCGGAAAACTCAATTTGATCTGTCCTTCTCAAAGTGTTGCCGAAAACATCACCTACCAGTTGTGATGGTAACAGCTTATAGTCCGTACGTAGACAACAACACGTTTGACATTCACTGTGTGTGGTGTGTGTTTGTATATGTCCATATATATGTATACACATGTGTGCATGTGTATATGTATGTATATATATATAATCTGTTATTACTTACTATAGATGCTGCCAGTAGTATTGATATTGTACACTGAATATTTGTACATGAATAATTAGGTTGCCCTCCCATTCAGTTTGCTACATCTAATAATAATCTGCTGCCTTGCTGCAGATCCATGTCTCTTATAATTGAATTCCCTATGTAATAATGAACATTAGTCATAAACAAGAAAAAGAACGTGACTCTGTCCACTGGACTCTGCCTATAAACATGTATAAAGCATTGTCACATGTGAAATGTAAATATACAGGATAATTCACATTCTTCCTTTTTTGCCTGACTCTCAGTTTTTGTTTTATATTTTGGGACTTATCAAGAGTCTGTGGCAAATTCCTTGTGCTGCCTGACTCCTGGGCTTTGCTCATACTCTTTATTCCATTCTAAACTATTGATGTTTCTATTGTGAGACGCTTACAATTTCATGTCTGTATTGTAGCTTAAAATAACACCCAGTTTAAGCTGTTTAGTTTGCATGGATGTGTGTGTGTGAGGATCAATCACTACTTGCTTGTGGCTTGGTTTTGTATATTTGCTGTGCTGCTTTTCTTGCTGTCCTGAAATGCTGGAGCATCTGTGGCAGAGTGTTTAATTCTTTCCTGAAACCAGGTCTCTCCTTTCGGGCTAATAGCACCTTGTTCATTAAGAAAATGAATGGTTGCAAAGGAGACGTTATTCAGTCCTTGCTTCACAAGGGCCCCTCAGACCGATTGTATCAGTTGGAGCTCTGACAAATTTCTCCAAAACATTAACACCCCTGTAAAGTTTTAGGTTCAGCAGCTGGCTAAAGGTTGTTCCTGCTGCAGATAAAGGCATCTCAGTGAGAAACTGTCCTCTTCAGTCAATGGTGCCATAAATTATCATCTTTGCTCGCACATTGCTGCTTAAGAACATACAAATCTCCCGTTATTGGGAATAAGAAGCCTCTGTCTTCATACTTCCAATCTTAGCTCCGTATTAAAAAAAACAAAACAAACAAAAAACAGTATTTTCCTCAATGCTGGGGTCCAATCCCCTTGGGCATTTTTAGGAATTCTTCAGGGATCTACATAGAATAATAAAGCCATTTCATCTGTTAAATAGCAGGCAGATCATTTAATGAAGCAAGAAGCCATTCTGAGAAAAGTGTCAGACACTCAGTAAATACATATTAACCTGGCTACTACAATTGGTCAGCCTCAGAAATACCTTGTTAACCATTGATTGTAAAGCCTCCATCGTTCTGCCTTTAGTTTTAATGAGTTAATGTGAACTGTGACACAACATCAAAAAGAACAATCCGGAATTAAGTTGACACTTTATTTTTTTAATTAACATGGACCAGTATATAGAAACATTTTAATGTACTTCCCAGAGGCAGTGGCAGAAGTTAATGGTGCTGAAAATGCATTCTGCTGTGTCTGCGAAATGCAATTCTTTCAACACTTATTTCTTCCTGCACGGAGTGAAGTTGGCGAATTTTGAGCCCCAAAACGTGGGTGCCGTGGGTCAGCCGGGCAGCATATTGTGAGGTGTTTGTGTATAAGAATATAGACGGAGAGCCTTATACACGTGTGTGTGTGTGTGTGTGTGTCAGTTTCTACTGCGCAGTAACTGATAGCCCCAAGCCGGCAATAACCCAGGTCAGGAAAAAGGAAAATGCATTATTTCATTATAATATAAAGCACTCGGAGTGCAATAAAGAGAACCATTCCGCAATCTGTTTTTCAAGCAAATGTTTTATTAAGTAGCTTGTTCTGTAGCCTGCTGCTGGACAAACTTGCTCCGTCACAGCAAGAAACATTACCATGGAAAGTAGATCCGAAAATGAAAAGGAAATTTCCAGCTTAAAGACGTGGTACGAAGAGTTCAGAGTTCAATATATGTTCACACATGCAGCTTTCACCTTGCAGAGAAAGGAAGCCGCAGGTAATTGGGTCAACCCCATGACCATATATCTTATTCTGAGGGGAGCTGCAAGAGAGGGTTCCGGCTTGTTGTGAAATTTGTCTAAAAGCAAAGCACAGTGAGCCCAGTTAAAAGTAATGAGTTCAAAGGGTAAATGGAGTTCAAGGTTCAGTCCCTGTTCATCTCCCTACTTTAAACTTTTCCCACCGAGGTATTCTGCACCGTTTGTGGTTATATAATTTGTAATAGAAGAAATGGACCGTCTTGCAACATTTTTTTTTTTTTTTTTTTTTTCACCTTTGGGCAAAGCCATGGTGTCATTTTACTGCTTCACATTGTATATAGATTGCTTTTTACCGAAGGCTCATTGTATGCTGCCTATTAGCACTGTTTTATGGAATATGCAGTTATTTGTGCCATCACTCTATAGACTATACTGAAGCTATATCGGGAAAGGCTTTACAACAGTTGCACGATGCCGCTTGTTGTTAGGACGATGGCCATTGGTTTGGAGGAAGAAGCAACGCCGTGATCCCTGGGAAATAACAAATCCTGCTTGCGAAACTGGAAATTTTATGAGGGATGAAATACTGAGGCAATGCCAGAGTGGGAGACAGATGGGGAACAGGCAAGCACCTGCTAGATGCACTGTATAATGGTGGTTCTCCAAACTCTTTCACTGGACCAGATTTGATAGATGTTTATTTAAGCCTTTTTTGTGCAAATTAAAGCATGACTCAAAAGGGGAAAAAAAAAGTTTGTCTTGTATATTACGTTTCGCTGCCAGGTGGTATAAATGGAAAAGGAAAAAAGTATGGCAAAGTGGAACCGTTTGGAGGAAAAAGGATTTAGTTACTCTGTGATGTATGAATATATAAACCTTGTATTGTCCTAGCATGCCGCTTCCTTTACATTCACCTCATCAAAATTGTGTTTCTGCAAGAAATCTTCTATCAGTTGCAGGAATAACATCACAAGTATATTAATTAGGTTGAAGGGCATCGAAAGTTCAGGGTTCACGGTGTGTTTACCGCAGTCTTTTCCTGCACCCACGCACTCTCACTGTTTACCCAAGGACCTCGCTTTCTAAAATATATTCTTTATAGGTGACTGGTCCTTGTGAAACCCTGTTGGGAGACTGAAAGAGTAGAGGGTGCAAGGGCTGTAAAAAGAATAAAAAAATAATGTTTATGGCTTGTTGGCTTGTAATAAAATGTCTTCAGTTATCTGGTATTTATACTCAAATCAGCCACTCCATAACCAGCCCTCTGTGCTACTCTTCCTAATGGGAAAGGAGTCTGCCGTTAGCAGCAAGTTGGGTGACACTCGATTTGTACTGTGTGACGGGAACAGATGGGCTTTCTTTGTGAAACTCCGCCTGTATGTAAATGTGAACGGAGTTTCACCCGAATCCATGCATGACCTGACCGTGCACATGCAGAGGGGAGGGCTGCTGGTGAAAGGGGATAAAAAATGGCCACTGGATGCTACCATTGGCAGGTCAAGTTTACTATCAGTCTTTCAGTGCTTGCACATTTGAAACTGAGGGCTTTTTTTTCCTTGTTTATGTTTTGTTGTCTTACATTGTATTGTTTCACCTGCTTGTGAACCCAGCTTGCTGCCCAATATTTTTGAGGAAATGTGGTATTCACTTTTTATGTTTTAAAATGCCTTTTGAATAAATCTTTTTACTGGTTTATGGCTTACAGAACATGACCCACCTATTGCACTTGTAACATAAAATGTGTGTTTATAGATCATATGTTTTAAGGATAAAATGATATTCTTTGATAGTGGCCAATGATTCTTTCCTTACGCTCTTGTGTGACTGTACAGGTCAGGATGTAATAACTACATGGTCATGGAAAGAAGTAGCGTAGAGGTGTTTTTCTATTTGCATTGATCATATACCATTCCAAGTATGAAACCTGTTTAATCTTCCATTCAATGGCCTGAGAAAAATGAATTTGCTCTGAAAATATTGTCCTTATTACTAGTAGATTTACATTCATTGGGAGACTAGTGTGGTATTGAGCACCTATGAGAGTCTTCTAATGGATGGTTTAATGCCAGGTCGTTATTCCTCCTCACCTTGTTAACAGGGTTGCTTTGTGTCACAAATCTGCTACTAATGGCACATTTGCTGATATATTGATCTTTGTAAGAACACTGATTTCTGGTACACTCAATGTTTTTTTTTCTTATTTTGTGTGTTTTTTTCTTTAATGATTTATTGACCTTCTGTGGCACTGTACGTTGTAAAAAGACTTGCTACATGTAAACATTTTAGTATAAAAATAATTCTGCTAACAATTCGCGTGTGACACTATAAAATTACATAGTAGTTGCAATTCTTGCTTTATTTTAATTGAAACTCTGTTTTTGATGTGACATTGCACCTTGGTTATTTTTGCGTGGGAGAGTTTTTTTTTTTTTTTTTTTTTTTTTTTTTTAGGTTTGTAATTCAGGGTGAGGGTGCCTGTATAATGGATGTCCTTTATTCTCATTAGTGGCCTGCCATCTATAAAAGTGCTACAAAAATAACATTTTCTTAAACAATGCAATTACGTAACATGCTTAATGAAGTCTTTGAACCCTTGGCCGTCTTCAGTCATTTCCTTCTTTGAACGTATTGGAGAAAAAAAGACTCCTCAAAGACATCTGTTTGCATAAATTGTGTAGCTACATGTGATTAGAATGGAATTTATCTAGATTTTATATGCATGGTTTGTTGTAAATTGAAATAAATGGTACAGCAAGCTTCTACCCGGACATATTGGTTTTTCTTCAGCTGTGTGAACTTTTCACCCTGGGTCTGAGCCGGTCACACTTTGACCTGTCTGAACTCCGCTGGTTAAACCATGTCTTCAGAGTTGACCTCCTTCTGCGGGAGCTGATTTTCTGTCCATCTTCTCTTACCCTCTCACTTGTTGGTCTGACATGATGGACAAGCTCATGTGTAATAGCATCCTGTAGGAATTTCAAGGTTTGTTACAGTCAAAATAAAGAACTCTTATATGTGGACCAGCATATTCAGGCTGTTGAAAAAAACCCAGCATGCTTTGCGCCCATGCTAGCCCATTGGGAGAGTTTGTAGGTTTATTTTCTGTTCATGTACATATATGTTTAGTCAGCCACACAGATATATTCACAAGTATTAAGGTCTCAGAAAATGCTGAGATTTCCCATGTAAGTGTAACCAAAGGAGACTTGGGTGAAGATGGACTCTTAGAGGCCGAGTTGGAGGCTGTCGGACTTGGGGTAGCATAACAAGAGTTGTTCTGACTAGTACATTGTATGTAACACAGTTTGCTTTGCTTTTACACGAGAACAGTGAAATCTACCATTTGCTGCCCATCATTAGGAGTGTGTGGAGTAATACAGTGACATCTGTCAAAACAGGAAGGAAACCCTTCCAGATGACGTCTACACCATTTATTTAACATGACATGAACAGACCTACAAACCACCTCATCAGATAAAGTGAATGTCAATGACATACACAGTTTATTCTAGTAATGTTACATTTGAGTGAATTTGAGTGAAATATTGTGTTTCAGATTTCAGTAGAAAGGCTATAAAACTACCTTAAAGGGATAGTCTCTTTTAAAAAAGTCATTCCCTAGGATAACTTGCAGATTGCTGGGTGTCCGACTGCTGAGACCCCCACCGATCAGCAGAATGGAGGAGTTTTGTCCCCTTGTTCTGAATGGTGCGCTGGTCAATATGTACGCACACGACTCCATTTATTTTAATGTGAACACTGGGTGTTTCGGCTATCTCCAGCACTCCTGTTGAAATGAACAGAGTCATGTGTTCATCCCGACCAACACTTGATTCAGAAAGTGGGACAACACTTCCTCTTTCACCTGATTAGTGGGTATCTGTGGTCAGATCGCCACCCATGTGTAGGTTGTAGGGGGAAACTTCCTAAGATGGGGATACATAGAATTGTGTACATGATGTTGTTCACATTTTCAGTCTTTTTGTATTCTTGGCCTAATGAAAGGGTTTCTACCGATCAGTGGGAACAGCATAGGCTTTGCCTAACACAGGCAGAGAAAGAAAGATGATTGGAGCAGAACCTTTAATAGCATTATATTAAGTCTCTTACAGACCTGTTGCTTATATGTGTCTTTAAACCAGCTTAAAGTGGCCAACCCCTTCAAGTTCGTGAACGAAGGAGTGTGTAATGACACAGATGGGTTAATTGAAGGTTTCTATTTAGGAAAAAAAAAGTGAATCCGTTGCCAAAGATTGCCTCCCTATGAAAGTCAGCTTGCTTTGGAAATTGTTAAATCTAAAACATAAAAATCCCCCGCATGATCTGAATTTTGTGCAGGTTTTTCCTACACGTTGAATAGGTTTTTGGAAGCCCTGTTCAGATTTTTTTGTATTGTCGGTTGTTGCAAATTTTTGATGTGAGCAATATAGATAGAGGAAGAGAATCTGTGGTCTGTGACATTTAGGTTTATATGATTTGGATCATGATTTGTGAGTGAAAAGCAGAGTAAATCCCTGAACGGACTCCTAAAAGAATCAGTGAGTGTCCTGCTTACCCTGCCCACACACAGTGAGTGACAGCTTTCCCTGTATTGGTGTGTACACAGAACACTGGTGATCAGCTGGTTAGGGCAGGGTAAGCAGGACTCTCACTGTCACTCTCACTCTACTAGGAGTCCTGTCAAAAATTACTATAAACCTATACATTGCAGAATTTAGTGTCTCTTCTTGTATCATATTTCACTTTCAGATAGGGCAGCATAAATCACCATTCTGATAGCAAAATATTTAGTCCTATGTACAAACAGCAGTGTTCAAAAAGCAGCACTTCAACCAGAATCATTATCCTAGGAGCAGGCTGCCAGTGACCAGAACTGTGATCCAGAGTCCATATGCAGTCCAAATTGTAGCAGTGTGTGTGTGTGTATGTGTATTGTAATGGGATTAGCTCAGGGATCGTCGTCTCCTCAGATAGACAAGCACTTTTTGGCACAGCAATTAGAGTCCAGTCCAGCCAAGTATGGTGCAACTGGCCGCAACCAGTTTTATTAGTGGTTTAAGGAAAACAAAACCATAAAATACAAAATAAAATCCTAGCCGTCCAACCACTACCTACAATACACAATATAGGTATCTAACTAGAGAGAGCTGGGCCTACTGCACAGCTCCCCCTAAACACAAAATAAAGCAGTTTAACTCAGAGTGGTTTCCCAGGAGCAGAGAGAGCCAAATACCTGTGTGCTGTCTACCCTTATATATGCACACTTCAGGAACCAAGGAATTAACCCCCAGTCATCCCAAAACCTGAAGTGGCTGAATGGAGTAGAGGCCACACCCAACTCTGCCTACTCCAGCAGCCAGACCTTTTACCAGGGTTTAGGTAAAACCCTCCAGCAAGGAACACAACTTTCCCAGGTGCTTTTAGAAGGAATATGACAAGAACATTGGGAGAAATGTATACTCCTTCTACCACTTTGCCCCTGGTCCTGTCACAGTATGTACAGATGTAGTGGAGTTAACCCAAATTTCTGCACCTGGTTAAACTGCTGCAGCGTGATATCTTCTCATAGAAGACAACAAAAACCAGTGAAAAATCACTGGAACAGATGTCACACTGCAGCAGTTTAGGTTTGGGTTAACTCTGCTACGTGTGTGTGTGTGTGTGATATATATATATATATATATATATATATATATATATATATATATATATAATCAGTCATATGAAAAAGTTTGGGCACCCCTATTAATCTTAATCATTTTTAGTTCTAAATATTTGGGTGTTTGCAACAGCCAATTTAATTTGATATATCTAATAACTGATGGACACAGTAATATTTCAGGATTTAAATGAGGTTTATTGTACTAACAGAAAATGGACAATATGCATTAAACCAAAATTTGACCGGTGCAAAAATTTGGGTACCCTTATCATTTTATTGATTTGAATACTCCTAACTACTTTTTACTGACTTACTGAAGCACAAAATTGGTTTTGTAACCTCCCTGAGCTTTGAACTTCATAGCCAGGTGTATCCAATCATGAGAAAAGGTATTTAAGGTGGCCAATTGCAAGTTGTTCTCCTATTTGAATCTCCTCTGAAGAGTGGCATCATGGGCTCCTCAAAACAACTCTCAAATGATCTCAAAAACAAAGATTGATCAACATAGTTGTTCAGGGGAAGGATACAAAAAGTTGTCTCAGAGATTTAACCTGTCAGTTTCCACTGTGAGGAACATAGTAAGGAAATGGAAGACCACAGGGACAGTTCTTGTTAAGCCCAGAAGTGGCAGGCCAAGAAAAATATCAGAAAGGCAGAGAAGAAGAATGGTGAGAACAGTCAAGGACAATCCACAGACCACCTCCAAAGAGCTGCAGCATCATCTTGCTGCAGATGGTGTCACTGTGCATCGGTCAACAATACAGCACACTTTGCACAAGGAGAAGCTGTATGGGAGAGTGATGCGAAAGAAGCCGTTTCTGAAAGCACGCCACAAACAGAGTCGCCTGAGGTATGCAAAAGCACATTTGGACAAGCCAGCTTCATTTTGGAAGAAGGTCCTGTGGACTGATGAAACAAAGATTGAGTTGTTTGGTCATACAAAAAGGCGTTATGCATGGCATCAAAAAAACACAGCATTCCAAGAAAAGCACTTGCTACCCACTGTAAAATTTGGAGGAGGTTCCATCATGCTTTGGGGCTGTGTGGCCAATGCCGGCATCGGGAATCTTGTTAAAGTTGAGGGTTGCATGGATTCAACTCAGTATCAGCAGATTCTTGAGAATAATGTACAAGAATCAGTGACGAATTTGAAGTTACGCCGGGGATGGATACTTCAGCAAGACAATGATCCAAAACACAGCTCCAAATCTACTCAGGCATTCATGCAGAGGAACAATTACAATGTTCTGGAATGGCCATCCCAGGCCCCAGACCTGAATATCATTGAACATCTGTGGGGTAATTTGAAGCGGGCTGTCCATGCTCGGCGACCATCAAACTTAACTGAACTGGAATTGTTTTGTAAAGAGGAATGGTCAAAAATACCTTCATCCAGGATCCAGGAACTGATTAAAAGCTACAGGAAGCGACTAGAGGCTGTTATTTTTGCAAAAGGAGGATCTACTAAATATTAATGTCACTTTTCTGTTGAGGTGCCCATACTTTTGCACCAGTCAAATTTTGATTTAATGCATATTGCACATTTTCTGTTAGTACAATAAACCTCATTTCAATCCTGAAATATTACTGTGTCCATCAGTTATTAGATATATCAAATTGAAATGGCTGTTGCAAACACCCAAATATTTAGAACTAAAAATGATTAAGATTAATAGGGGTGCCCAAACTTTTTCATATGACTGTATATATAAAATGTATGTGTGTGTCTATATGTATGTGTGTGTGTGTGTGTGTGTGTGTGTGTGTGATACTTGCCTATGGAAATCCTGTCTCAGGACTCCTGGCAGAGACATTGAGAGTCCTGCTTACCCTGTCTTCACATGGTGATTGAATCTTTGTGTACACATACTGATACAGTGTGTAAATAGCCTAATCAGGAATATGGATCTATGTGTTTGTGAACACATTTTCTATATCTGCGTATGTGTCTATATATATATATATATATATATATATATATATATACAGTACAGACCAAAAGTTTGGACACACCTTCTCATTCCAAGAGTTTTCTGTATTTTCATGACTATAAAAATTGTAGATTCACACTGAAGGCATCAAAACTATGAATTAACACATGTGGAATTATATACTTAACAAAAAAGTGTGAAACAACTGAAAATATGTCTTATATTCTAGGTTCTTCAAAGTAGCCACCTTTTGCTTTGATTACTGCTTTGCACACTCTTGGCATTCTCTTGATGAGCTTCAAGAAGTAGTCACCTGAAATGGTTTTCACTTCACAGGTGTGCCCTGTCAGGTTTAATAAGTGGGATTTCTTGCCTTATAAATGGGGTTGGGACCATCAGTTGTGTTGTTCAGAAGTCAGGTGGATACACAGCTGATAGTCCTACTGAATGGAGTGTTAGAATTTGTATTATGGCAAGAAAAAAGCAGTTAAGTAAAGAAAAACGAGTGGCCATCATTACTTTAAGAAATGAAGGTCAGTCAGTCCGAAAAATTGGGAAAACTTTGAAAGTGTCCCCAAGTGCAGTGGCCAAAACCATCAAGCGCTACAAAGAAACTGGCTCACATGAGGACCGCCCCAGGAAAGGAAGACCAAGAGTCACCTCTGCTGCGGAGGATAAGTTCATCCGAGTCACCAGCCTTAGAAATCACAGTTTAACAGCAGCTCAGATTAGAGACCAGGTCAATGCCACACAGAGTTCTAGCAGCAGACACATCTCTACAACAACTATTAAGAGGAGACTGTGTGCAACAGGCCTTCATGGTAAAATAACTGCTAGGAACCCACTGCTAAGGAAAGGCAACAAGCAGAAGAGACTTGGTTGGGCTAAAGAGCACAAGGAATGGACATTAGACCTGTGGAAATCTGTGCTTTGGTCTGATGAGTCCAAATTTGAGATCTTTGTTTCCAACCACCGTGTCTTTGTGCGACGCAGAAAATGTGAACGAATGGACTCTACATGCCTGGTTCCCACCATGAAGCATGGAGGAAGAGGTGTGATGGTGTGGGGGTGCTTTGCTGGTGACACTGTTGGGGATTCATTCAAAATTGAAGGAATACTGAACCAGCATGGTTACCACCGCATCTTGCAGCAGCATGCTATTCCATTCGGTTTGTGTTTAGTTAGTCGGGCCATCATTTATTTTTCAACAGGACAATGACCCTAAACACACCTCCAGACTGTGTAAGGGCTATTTGACCAAGAAAGAGAGTGATGGGGTGCTACGCCAGATGACCTGGTCGCCACAGTCACCAGACCTGAACCCAATCGAGATGGTTTGGGGTGAGCTGGACCGCAGAGTGAAGGCAAAAAGGCCAGCAAGTGCTAAACATCTCTAGGAACTCCTTCAAGACTGTTGGCAGACCATTTCAGGTGACTACATCTTGAAGCTCATCAAGAGAATGCCAAGAGTGTGCAAAGCAGTAATCAAAGCAAAAGGTGGCTACTTTGAAGAACCTAGAATATAAGACATATTTTCAGTTGTTTCACACTTTTTTGTTAAGTATATAATTCCACATGTGTTAATTCATAGTTTTGATGCCTTCAGTGTGAATCTACAATTTTTATAGTCATGAAAATACAGAAAACTCTTGGAATGAGAAGGTGTGTCCAAACTTTTGGTCTGTACTGTATATATATACAGTATATTTGTTTTTCACACACAGTATGTCCTGAAGAATGGTCTTTAAAAGTGGATTTACACAAACAATGGAAACCTTTCTCTTGTGTAACCTTTTGTAGTAACTATCATGGTTTAAAACAGTGTATTGTCACTTGGCCCTAGAACCTGAGGGAACACAAAAGTTCTCTGTCCCAGTCAAGGAGTTCTCTCCCTGGACTATAGGGTTCTTAAACAAATTCGTAGGGGCATGAATTCTGTCTCTTACCCATGCCCTATAAACCCTATTGTAAAGAACAGCACACTGCAATGAAAAGGGTGACTTTGTGCAGAAATCTATGTTAAACACACAAAAAATATATAAACCGCCATAAACCATACAAAAATATATATCTGACTTGCAGTGAAGCCACTCCCTCTGACTAGCATCAGTATGTGGTGTGAGTGGCTGGTGTTATACAGAACTCTTGTTGGTTTGGGAGCCCTGTTACATATATGGACACAGCCTTTAATATTAAAGCATCTCATAGACATGTGCGGTTCTTTTAGGCTTAGCACTGATGTGTGAAATGCTGGGTTTCTGCTAGAATGTAACCTATCCTACACTCCATTTATATGGTCACCACACACCAATGCCTCAGTCGATAAATAAAGCAGCCAGTTTGCAATCGACCCTGCTAACATAGTCATCATTGTAAAGGCTTTCAGTATAAAAAACACTTGTGTGGAAATGATGGAAATAAGATTAGTATACTGGTACTATTCTTTTACATCTTCCTGGGCACTTTGCAAAGACAGGTGCACTTCCAAGATTGCAGGAACAGGGAAAAAATTAATGAGTTGTCACATTAACTGAATCCGACCGTATATCTTGTAACAGTTATTGATGATCTGTCAGTGACACGCCATTTATGGTGACTCCAGAGCCCATAAACTTAAGCAGATACTTATATTCTGTTTAACTTGAAGTATATTAAGATTACTGGATGTGTTTTACTATATATATATATATATATATAACTTTAAGTTGGTATAGTAATTACTAATAAGAGAAAAATCATTTAATATGGCAGCTAAGTCAACAGGTGATTCACAACACCTAACAAGTGCTGGGTTCTTGGTGTTGATATTCCCAGGATGGTAACCTTAAAAACTGCCAATAAAATCCATAAAGAATAAGTGACCATCAGAAAAATTAAACTCTGCCCTGATCGTCCTGAACAGACGCAAAAAAAAGGAAAAAAGCGGCCTGACGCCGGTAAATCAAAACCTTGCTAAGACGACTCCAAGTATCAAGAAGTAGACAATGGACCTGGTGTAGATGAATGATACACTGAACTTTAGGCTAGGGCTACATGGCAACTTTGGCCATGACTTAAGTCGCATGACCATGGAGTTTTATTGATAGTCACCATGTAGCTCTAGCCTTAAAGTGGGTGCTTTGTGCTGCTCACTATTTCTGCAGGTAACTTATTCATTATGGATTTTTTTTTAATATTACTATTATGCTGTTTTTAAGATTAAGAAAGAAAAAGTTAAGTTTTATACATATCTTGTGTTTTATACTGTGTATTGATTGTGGGCATCTATACCCATCTCTCTCCCCAAATAGGGGTTTTGGGGTATATGGAATTGTGGTTGGTATTTTTGATATTCTAGGACATGTATAGATATATGTGTAATACTGATGCCTCCAAGCTCTATTTACTCTTCTGGATAAGGCAGCAACAGATACATGTTACTTTCTGTCACATCCCACAAAATGCCACCATCAGAGGACATTTGTTCACCCATACCATGACCCTGTGGGTGGCTGATGTTGGCATATTGCTGCAGATGTTTCACTAAAGCAAATCTAAATGATTTGTCAGTACTAGAGCATAAAGGCGTTATTGCAGGAACCTGTCCATCTTGTGGTAGAAATTAACACTTCTTAAACAATGTTTCTCATTGTGCTCCTCTCACAGTCTCTCTGTTTGATAAGAATATATTCATTGTTTCTCTTGCTCTGTATAATGTTACTTTGTACTTGGCTTCTCTGGTGGCTACTAGTGGAATATTCAGGGCTGGAGCAGTCTATATGACAGCAGGGATTGAACTTCACACTTATAAACTATATTCTTGATCTTTCAGTGATTTGAATTAAAAAACATATTGGCATGCAGAAAAAGGGGTAAATTCAATATCAAAACCCAATCCATTCAGTGTATATCCCTTTCTCCTGGCTTTGGCTCTAAAAACGCAGTAAGATCTGCAAAAAGCAGCGTTTCCGTGAAATGAGGCCTTAGCCTAAAACACAAACCATAAGCGTAGTAAATGAAATTGTATTATATACCATACAACATGTACATAACCAATGATGTTGATGCAAGCTCTTATAACCCCAGTCACCACATTGGTCAATTCACCTAGGAGTTTTTTGGGGGGATTTCCTTCCTTCCTTCCTTCCTTTTTTTCCTATCTATTCAGGAGCACTTTACAAATCAGAGGGTCCATGAAAAGACAGTATTAGACTTCACAATGTATCAAAATAATTACCGTATCATATGAAATAGGAGTGAGGGCCTTGCACGCGAGAGCTTACAATCTGTGACTATTTGTTTAATCAATCTTTCTTTAAAAGTTTTTTGTACAATAACAAAAAGAATACAATGTAACAACAGCATAACGATATGCGTGGAGGCGTGCAAGCCTCGAGAAGTAGAATTAAGTAGCACATGGAACAGAGGAGGTGCACGCCAACTTATATGAATCACATATAGGGCATCAAAGTCGGAAAGGCAAATAGGGTCTAGGTCCTGCAATAAGCAAAACGTCTCGGGGATAATGAGAGGTCCACCATGCTGTCAACCACAAAACCCACAACAATAAAAAAGGAGGGACAATCAGACCTGTAACTGAGGGCAAATAAGAGAGAAGAAGGACAAACAATCTGGAGACACACAGAAGGAAGGGAAATGAAGGGCTCAGGAGGGGTAAGGGGATAGCAGAGCCAGGGAGCCAGTCTCCCCTAAAACAGTCAAGGGAATCAGGAGAGTCTTCCGCTACCAGGGCCTCCATTCTCCGAATAAGGAGATGCTCCTGTAAAAACGCCACCAGGGTAGGTGTGGCAGTGCTGCGCCAATGCCTGGGAATCTATAATTATTTATACAGTGGGGAAAAAAAAGTATTTAGTCAGCCACCAATTGTGCAAGTTCTCCCACTTAAAAAGATGAGAGAGGCCTGTAATTGACATCGTAGGTAGACCTCAACTATGAGAGACAAAATGAGAAAAAGGTGGAAAATAAGTATTTGGTCAATAACAAAAGTTCATCTCAATACGTTGTTATATATCCTTTGTTGGCAATGACAGAGGTCAAATGTTTTCTGTAAGTCTTCACAAGGTTGGCACACACTGTTGCTGCTATGTTGGCCCATTCCTCCATGCAGATCTCCTCTGGAGCAGTGATGTTTTGGGGCTGTTGCTAGGCAACACGGAACTTCAACTCCCTCCTAAGGTTTTCTATGGGGTTGAGACCTGGAGACTGGCTAGGCCACTCCAGGACCTTGAAATGCTTCTTACGAAGCCACTCCTTCATTGCCCTGGCGGTGTGCTTGGGATCATTGTCATGCTGAAAGACCCAGCCATGTTTCATCTTCAATGCCCTTGCTGATGGAAGGAGGTTTGCACTCAAAATCTCACGATACATGGCCCCATTCATTCTTTCAAGTACACAGATCAGTCGTCCTGGTCCCTTTGCAGAGAAACAGCCCCAAAGCATGATGTTGCCACCCCCATGCTTCACAGTAGGTATGGTGTTCTTTGGATGCAACTCAGCGTTCACTCTCCTCCAAACACGACGAGTTGTGTTTCTACCAAAGAGTTCTACTTTGGTTTCATCTGACCATGTGACATTCTCCCAATACTCTTCTGGAACATCCAAATGCTCTCTAGCAAACTTCAGACGGGCCCGGATATGTACTGGCTTAAGCAGGGGGACATGTCTGGCACTGCAGGATCTGAGTCCCTGGCGGCGTAGTGTGTTACTGACGGTAGCCTTTGTTACGTTAGTCCCAGCTTTCTGCAGGCCATTGACTAGGTCCCCCCATGTGGTTCTGGGATTTTTGCTCTTCGTTCTTGTGATGATTTTGACCCCACGGGGTGAGATCTTGCGTGGAGCCCCTGATCGAGGGAGATTATCAGTGGTCTTGTATGTCTTCCATTTTCTAATTATTGCTCCCACAGTTGATTTCTTCACACCAAGCTGCTTGCCTATTGCAGATTCAGTCTTCCCAGCCTGGTACAGGTCTACAATTTTGTTTCTGGTGTCCTTCCACAGCTCTTTGGTCTTCACCATAGTGGAGTTTGGAGTGTGACTGTTTGAGGTTGTGGACAGGTGTCTTTTATACTGATAACAATGTCAAACAGGTGCCATTACTACAGGTAAAAAGAGTGGAGGAAAGAGGAGCCTCTTAAAGATAATTTGCAAATAAATTCTTTAAAAATCAGACAATGTGATTTTCTGGATTTGTTTCCTCATTTTGTCTCTCATAGTTGAGGTCTACCTATGATGACAATTACAGGCCTCTCTCATCTTTTTAAGTGGGAGAACTTGCACAATTGGTGTCTGACTAAATACTTTTTTCCCCCACTGTATTTATCTTTTATCAGAGCTTTGTTTCTCAGTTACAAAGCTATATACTGCCATATACATAATGTTAAATGATATTCTTATTGCCTGCAACCACCGCTAAGTGTAGCTTAAACCTGGGGCCCCATGTTGCAGAAAAGCTTTGTTTTCTGGTGTAGATTGTTCTGTGTTTTTTTTTTTTTTTTTTTTTTTTTGAGTCAAAACCAGAAGTGGATATAGAAGAAGGAGAAATATACATAGTTATGTAGTAGATGAGGTTGGATGAAGACATCATTCCATCAAGTCCAACCTTTAACCCTACAGTGTTGATCCAGAGGAAGGCAAAAAAAACAAACCATGAAGCTTATGCCAATTGCCCCATTTCGGGGGGAAAAAAATTCCTTCCTGACTCCAATCTGACGATCAGTATAAAACCCTGGATCAACGTGCCCTTAAAATCTATTCACTATCTGGTCACTAAAGGTAAGCTTACTGTCCACCAAAATTCCCAAGTCTTTTTCAGTGGCATTCTTACCCATTAATTTACTATTAAGTACATAATCATACATAATGCATAACCTTACATTTCTCAACACTAAACTTCATTTGCCAAGTCTCGGCCCATGCTTCCAGCTTCCTTAGATCCCCCTGTAATAATCTATTATCCTCCTCATTTTTGATTGCCTTACAGAGTTTAGTATCATCTGCAAATATGGACACCCTGCTTTGTAAACCCTCCACCAGGTCATTAATAAAGATATTAAACAGGAGAGGGCCCAATACTGACCTCTGTGGCACCATTAACAAGTACCCTCTGTTTCCTATCAGTGAGCCAGTTGCAAACCCAAATGGATATGTTTTCCATCAGTCCTAACATATAAGAGCTCCCTTTGTATTTTCCATTCATTAGAAAGCCACTTTTAGCTTTGGCTCAAAAAAACCCAAACAAAATGTGCAACAAGAAACTTCTTGAAACGTGCAGCCTCAGCTTAAGGGATGTTCCCATACTCACAGACTTTGTCATAAATGTATAAATGCAGGCCCCACCTCTGGAAAGCTCACTTATCCCAGCAGTCACTATGGAAGGAGAATTGGCAGCATAATAGTGTCTTTCTGCATTTAATTTCTAAGGGAGTTTAGAAAACAGCCATGTAAGTGTGCTTGACCTTTTTTGGTACCCCCAAATAGGGACTGCTGTGCTTTTATTGCCACCTCTTGGTCCATAGTGTCTGTAGAGAGACCCTCGTTCTGGGGATAGGTGTGGTACTCAGAGGCGGTACTCTCATCTAAGAGACATTTATTGGATACCCTCTGGAACTCTAACTCTATTAAACTATTTTATAACATTAACAAATATATTATAATGGTAACACAGCAGCATTGTGGACCTAAATAGAAAATGGCATTCAAAGATCCTGGGTTCAAATCTGACCAAGGGCAACATCTGCAAGGAGTTTGTATGTTCTGCATGTGTGTGCTGTTTTTTTCACTCACACTCCAAAGACATACTGATAGGAAACTGACATTGTGAGCACAATTGGGGACAGTGAGTGGTGACAATATCTGAAAAGTGCTGCAGCGTAGGTTAGCGCTATATAAGCAAGGAAAATAACAATTTTACCACTGGCTTATTTACTCCCACTTAAAAAGATGAGAGAGGCCTGTAATTGACATCATAGGAAGACCTCAATAATGAGAGACAAAATGAGAAAACAAATTCAGAAAATCACATTGTCTGATTTTTAAAGAATTTATTTGCAAATTATGGTGGAAAATAAGTATTTGGTCACCTCCAAACAAGCAAGATTTCTGGCTCTCACAGACCTGTAACTTCTTCTTTAAGAGGCTCCTCTGTCCTCCACTCATTACCTGTAGTAATGGCTCCTGTTTGACATTGTTATCAGTATAAAAGACACCTGTCCACAACCTCAAACAGTCACACTCCAAACTCCACTATGGTGAAGACCAAAGAGCTGTGGAAGGACACCAGAAACAAAATTGTAGACCTGCACCAGGCTGGGAAGACTGAATCTGCAATAGCTTGGTGTGAGGAAATCAACTGTGGGAGCAATAATTTGGAGGAGAGTGAACGCTGAGTTGCATCCAAAGAACACCATACCTACTGTGAAGCATGGGGGTGGCAACATCATGCTTTGGGGATGTTTCTCTGCAAAGGGACCAGGACGACTGATCCGTGTACATGAAAGAATGAATGGGGCCATGTATCGTGAGATTTTGAGTGCAAACCTCCATCCAGCAGCAAGGGTATTGAAGATGAAACGTGGCTGGGTCTTTCAGCATGACACTGATCCCAAGCACACCGCCAGGGCAACGAAGGAGTGGCTTTGTAAGAAGCAGTTCAAGATCCTGGAGTGGCCTAGCCAGTCTCCAGATCTCAACCCCATAGAAAACCTTTGGAGGGAGTTGAAAGTCCATGTTGCCCAGAGACAGCCCCAAAACATCACTGCTCTAGAGGAGATCTGCATGGAGGAATGGGCCAACATACCAGCAACAGTGTGTGCCAACCTTGTGAAGACTTACAGAAAACGTTTGACCTCTGTCATTGCCAACAAAGGATATATAACAAAGTATTGAGATGAACTTTTGTTATTGACCAAATACTTATTTTCCACCATAATTTGCAAATAAATTCTTAAAAAAATCAGACAATGTGATTTTCTAGATATGTTTTCTCATTTTCTCTCCTATAGTTGAGGTCTACCTATGATGACAATTACAGGCCGTCCTCATCTTTTTAAGTGGGAGAACTTGCACAATTGGTGGCTGACTAAATACTTTTTTTCCCCACTGTATTTATTGCTGAGTAGTTTTTGGACACTCAAATTTCCTTTGTATAAACCTTATGAGAATTAGGGGCTGAGGGAGTGTAGGGAAAAAAGAGCATACTCAACTGGGGCAGTACTGTTCACTTGCAGCCCTGAGGTCCTGGGTTCGAATTCAAGCAACGGCAACATCTGCATGGCGTTTGTATGTTCTCCCCATGTTTGTGTGGGTTTCTTCCCACATGCAAATATTCTGACAGGTAAATTTGCTTCCTGTAAAACAACTGACCTTTGTGGGTGTCAGGGATGAGCGCCTGTACAGCAGCCACTAACTCTTCTGCCCCACAACGCTCCCTTCGCTTTAAGTTCCTTGGTGAGAAATGCTCATTACAAATGTTTGTCACAGTCACTGCCTTGCGTGCTGTGGTCACGGTGTCGGAAGCCCATGTGGTCACTGATTGGTTGATGGTAAGGAACCAATGACGTATGTGAGTGAGCTCTGTGGCCCCGGCACGTGAAGGAAAGGGGACCCTCAGAGGACAACAAAGAGCCACAGGGGATGACAGGTGAGTATATGTATTTTTATACATCGCTCCACCCCCCCCTTCCCCATCCCTATGCCCCAAAGGTTGCTCCATATCCTGGACAGCCCCTTTTAAAGCCTGAAGAGCAGTACACCCTCCATTTTACAACAAGACCCTCACTTTTTAAGGGACAGTACATCATTCATTTATTCTAAAGGAACAAATTGGATGTTCATGTTGCCATGTGGGAAAATGAACAGCTCCCAATATGTTTTTTGTGCAATCACTCCTGCATCTTTTAATCATGGAGCGCTTTATTCCACCATCATTAGTAATGTATCGTCTTCCTGCCTTTTGTGTGGTTTTGTGCTGCTCAAAGACACCAGCCTCTTGCATCATCTTCTCATTCTTGACTCTGCTGCTCCCCATCTTACTCACTCCAGAAAAACAATGCGATTAATTTTCTCCAGCGCAATCATGCATAGATTTAATAAGCATCCAAAGGTATGATCAGTGTGTGCCGTGCATGCCAAATTAATCCTCTCCTGACTTTTTTCCTCTTTGAATCTTAATGAATTGAAGAAAAAAAATGTTTATTAAAGTGAGAACAGGGGAGGCTCAGGCTCCACATCTTTGGTTCAAAAGTTCACTCCGTTCCCCAAAGGCTCATCTGAGGGAAGGGAGAGTGTGCGCGCATCTGTTTTTCTCTTTAAAGGAAAGGAAAAGCCAGGGTCCTATTTACTAAACACTGCCTTTCATGTTCACATTTCCTGGATAGACCTGGAAGAGGCTCTCAGACAGTGCACAGTTGAAGGATGGGGAAGCAGACCCCGGCATGGGACAGGTTCAGGTGCAGGAACCACTAGTGGAATTGCTCTCTATAACCTTCATGAGCAATTGGTAAAAATAGGTTCTAATGTCTATACATCATAGTATGGAATAATGCCAGCTGTTTTAAAGTTGTATTATAGCTAAACATGCTACTTTTATCACTTTACAACTGTAAGCTCTAATATCAAGAGATCCACTATCCTATACTGTACATCATTGTGCATCTAGGTAAATATAAGGGACTTCCACTATACTCTTTACTCCATTTCACTCTTTCCACGTTCTTGTGATCAGTTCCTGGCTACCAAGACATTCAAGTAGTTCTAGTTATGCTACAGCTAGAGAGCTGCAGGTCGGGGCTTTTTGACCTGAGAAGATGTACAACCGATATGCTTCATTGCAGAGATTCTCAGGTATGCTTTACTGGTTGGGTGATCTCCTTTTACAAGCGTGCATGATGACTTGGAGTTATGTGCCCAGTAAACACGGTGGCAATATTATAGGCACAAACCAAAAGAATCCTTAAAGAAAAGATAACATTTTAATTGGTCAACTATTCAGACTTGCAAGGAAATTATGACCTTATGACATTTTGTTCCTGCTTTTTATGGGTTCTCTACATTTTGTATCTGGAAACAAGTGACTGCTCTGGATCTTGGTGTCCACAGCTTGTGCCTTTTGAAAGAGTAAAAGAAACCCCTCTATTTAAATTGTTACTGGCCAAGCAGAGCCAAGAGGCACAGCACTTTTTTCAGGGAGGCTGTCACTTCCTGCTACCAATTGACAGGATGGGATGGGTGTAACCCTATCTTTCAGGACAGTTTGTAGTACCAGTGTAACTCTTCTGCTCTCCTTGGAGTCCTACACACAGCTGTATTACAGACCCATATTCTGTTATATACTGTACTTCCATGTGGCTTTTATTTTCTATGTTCATATATTTTTTTTTTATAGACATGTACCTATAGGAAATCCTTAGGGATGGGTGCCTGCTAAAGGCTTGTTCTAAAAATACTCTACAGTTATTTTTTATATATGTTTGTAGACATGCATTTAAAGATGCATATTGCATTGGAAAATTTAGAAAAATGTGAGAATTCCAGCATAGCTATGAAGCAGATGGATTCCTGGAAAGCAGGAAATAACATGTGGTGGAATACTAAAGAGGTTAAAAGAAGAGTTCAGTTTCCTTTTTAGTAGTCCAGTAAATTGGCTACCTCTCTACTCACATTACTACAGTGCCATGACCCCTCCATTCCCATAAAAATTTCTAAATAAATGCATATTTAACCCTTTAGGACCAGGCCTATTTTAACCTTAATGATTGGGTCCTTTTTTTTTTTTCTTTCCCTTTTTTAATCATCATATTCTTAGAGCTGTAACTTTTTTTTTTTTTCTTTTTTCCGTCAACATAGCTGATTGAGGGCTTATGTTTTCCTGCATGAGTTGTATTTTTCAGTGGCACCAATTCGGAGTGCTGATGACTTATTGATTAACTTTTATTAAATCCAAAAAAACTGGCATTCCACCATGTTTTTTTTTGCATTACAAATATTACACCACTGCCTGTGGAGCATATATAATAAGTTAATTTTATTCTACAGGTTTGTGCAATTATGGCAATACTCAATATGTATAGGCTTTTTATTTAATACTTTTACTCAAAAAAAAAAATATATATACACACACACACACACACACACACACACACGGACAAAATTGTTGGTACCCCTCGTTTAATGAAAGAAAAACCCACAATGGTCACAGAAATAACTTGAATCTGACAAAAGTAATAATATATAAAAATTCTATGAAAATGAACAAATGAAAGTCAGACATTGCTTTTCAACCATGCTTCAACAGAATTTTTTAAAAAAAGAAACTCATGAAACAGGCCTGGACAGAAAAGATGGTACCCTTATCTTAATATTTTGTTGCACAACCTTTTGAGGCAATCACTGCAATCAAACGATTCCTGTAACTGGCAGTGAGACTTCTGCACCTCTCAACAGGTATTTTGGCCACTCCTCATGAGCATACTGCTCCAGTTGTCTTGGGTTTGAAGGGTGCCTTTTCCAGATGGCATGTTTCATCTCCTTCCAAAGATGCTCAATAGGATTTAGGTCAGGGCTCATAGAAGGTCACTTCAGAATAGTCCAATGTTTTCCTCTTAGCCATTCTTGGGTGTTTTTAGCTGTGTGTTTTGGGTCATTATCCTGTTGCAAGACCCATGACCTGCGACTGAGACCAAGCTTTCTGACACTGGGCAGCACATTTCTCTCTAGAATCTCTTGATAGTCTTGAGATTTCATTGTACCCTGCACAGATTCAAGTCACCCTGTGCCAGATGCAGCAAAGCAGTCCCAGAACATAACAGAGCCTCCTCCATGTTTCACAGTAGGGACAGTGTTCTTTTCAAGATATGCTTCATTTTTCCGTCTGTGAACATAGAGCTGATGTGCCTTGCCAAAAATTTTTATTTTTGTCTCATCTGTCCATAGGACATTCTCCCAGAAGCTTTGTGGCGTGTCAACATGTAGTTTGGCAAATTCCAGTTGTCTGGCTTTTTTTTTATTTTATGATTTGTTTTCAACAATGGTGTCCTCCTTGGTCGTCTCCCATGAAGTCCACTTTGGCTCAAACAACGACGGATGGTGCGATCTGACACTGATGTTCCTTGAGCTTGAAGTTCTCCTTTAATCTTTTTAGAAGTTTTTCTGGGCTCTTTTGTTACCATTCGTATTATCCTTCCTGCGGCCACGTGCAGGGAGGATGGCTACAGTCCCATGGATCTTAAATTTCTGAATAATATGTGCAACTGTAGTAACAGGAACATCAAGCTGCTTGGAGATGGTCTTATAACCTTTACCTTTAACATGCTAGTCTATAATTTTCTTTCTAAGCTCCAGAAACAACTCTTTCCTTCGCTTCCTCTGGTCCATGTTGAGTGTGGTACTCACCATGTCACCAAACAGCACAGTGAGTATCTGTAGCCCTATATACAGGCCCACTGACTGATTACAAGATTGTAGACACCTGTGATGCTAATTAGTGGACACACCTTGATTTAACATGTCCGTTTTGTAACATTATTTTCAGGGGAACCATCATTTCTGTCCAGGCCTGTTTCATGAGTTTTTTTATTTTTTTAAAAAATTCTGTTGAAGCATGGTTGGAAAGCAATGTCTGACTTTCAGTTGTTCATTTTCATAGAATTTTTATATATTATTACTTTTGTCAGATTCAAGTTATTTGTGTGATCATTGTGGGTTTTTCTTTCATTAAACGAGGGGTTCCATCAATTTTGGCCACGTGTGTGTGTGTGTGTGTATATATATATATATATATATATATAATTACTATATTTCTACATCACCCTCCTTTTTTAGAGTTGTGTGATGTTTTCATAAGTACCATTCTGGGGAACAGATGACTTTTCAGTTGATTTTTATTACATTTTTTAGGTGTGATGAGAAAAAATATCATATTTATGGTGTCTACTGTACAGTTTAATAGTGTTCAGGTTGTTTCAGGTGTGGTGATACCAAATATTTAATTTTTTCATTTTTACAAGACAGTGGATGCCACAGAGGATATGGATACAAATCCATAGATGCTGCGGTCACTTTTGACTGTGGCACCTAAGGGGTTAAACAGCCACAATCTGTGTTATCACTGACTGGAGCCATTTCAGTGGGAGCCCTGTTATCAGTTTCAGCTGGGCTGCCTCTGCAATCCTGTCTGCACACCTCATGTGCCAGCGCAAACAAAATGACGTACATGTTAGGCATTCTGCATTAAGTACCCCTCATAGATAGATCTTTCTGGTGTGGTTCCTCTGATCCCCTCTCCATGGTCCATTTCAGACTACAAAAGCACATGGAGCAGTCTGAGAAGCTGATGGACATTTACATGAAGGAAATGGTGACAGAGAATCAGAGAGTCCACAACAGAAAGCTTAAAAAGGAGGGCACCAGGTGGCTTCGCTATGCATTATGCATTTTTTTTGTGCAATTTTGTTTGTGAATCAAAGTGCTGTGTAGTATATTGCAGTATATTTATTGTGATTGCTGTGCTTTGTTGAAGAATTGTGTACGTGCACTGTGGATCATTGTGAAGCAGCATTGAACCTCTTAGTATAGTATACAGATGTTAAGGATTTCACCATATGATGAATGAATGAACATGCTGTTCATGCATAACCGTATTCATATGTGTCTAATACATAAATCGGGTAAATGCAGGGTATTTAAACATATGGCCATATTTTATTTTTGCTCTGGTCTGAAGAAAATAATGTAAAAAATTACACTATTTTATTTTTTTTTTGTAGTCTCCAATATAGGTATTGCTCCTCCTACCAGACATTATAGTTATTGTTTTAAGTATAGTATTCAGACTTATATTTATAGATATAATGTATATTTTGCATAATGTAATAATTTTTCCATATGTATGAAAGGTGGTCCATTAGTGTCTGTGTAGTAGCACAGACTGCCATAGAGGGCCTCTACAACTTTCTGGCATTTGCCTGGATGTATGGGCCACAGGCCTCTTTGAGCCAGCAGTTAGTGGTGTGTGTACTGCCTTAATCAGGACGTATTGGTGACATACACATGACTGACCTCATAGCAGAATATGAATAGGCCTGTAACTTAGTGAATGTGCAATGATTTCCATAGTAAAGCATAGTAAAATGGCGCTCTAAGGGTGAAAATCAGAATGACATTTAATATGAGTGCATGGGTATTTATCTGACTTCCATACTCTGCTTGCTGAAGGGCCACAGGTTACACACCACTGGTCTACAGTCATCATCTGAGGTCTGTCTTGCATGTCATGTAGTAATGTTTGTTTATGTCCAGTATCAATGGAATCAATTAATGTCTATTGAGCATTTCAGCTCGCTAGATTTGGCATCGAAGCACCATTTCTATGGACCTGTTTACATGTTCCGAATTTAATAAACATTTTTATCCTGATATCATATTCAGATCTACTTACATTCCTTCTCCAATACATGGGAATGGGGTTTTTGTAACCAAGTTTGCATGCTCCAGAAAAAGGCCAGGCAATTTTTTATCTGGAAAGGGGTAAAGAATCAAACATGAGCTGAATGAGTATGTTCATTCTTCATGTTGAATCTGCTAAGAGAAGATGCGGATTAGCCCCATAAGATTCACGGGTCATCAGGCTTGAACTGGTCCACAGGGGAACAGGTGAATGCTCCGGTTGACCCCTGACCCAGGGGGTTAGAGGGTGTGAAGCCTCCCCAACCCCAGCAAGATTGGTGCATGGTACAATACAATCACTGCACTATGTATAGATTGGCAGCATACAGCATCTTACGCAGCCTAAATGCCCATATAATAAACTGGGTACATGATTTAAAATATTACCCAGTTTATTATATATAATTGCTTTGTGTGGCTGAGGTGACATCTAGGCACAGAGACAGGTTAACCACTAATCTCTCTCCTAGGCCCTGTCTTCTTCATCATGTTGCTCACAGAACTAAGGGGGCCCTGATCTAAAGCAACGGCTAAGTAGTAGGCAAATACTGGAGAAAAAAAAAAAAAGTGGTGCAGGTATTATTTGCACTGATCTGTATACAGTAGTGGGCCCCAGAATGAATTCCACTTGTGGACCCTAGGCCCCCTAGCCCGTCACTGCAGCCCATCATCTGGACATACACAGCAGAAACCTGTTGCTGATCTACTTGTAAAGATTTGCCATAGCCAGTTCTGCGACTTATATTGTATGGCCAGAATAAGGATTAACATCAGATTTTAGACTGCTGAAGTAGCAAATTTTTGATAGGTCATAAACCTATGAACAGTTGCCGACCATCAACTAAAATTGGTCAAAACCACAATTGGTTGTGTTGGATTTTTTTGACCTACTGTCAGCTATAACGATTTGTATATGGGCTAGACTAAAAGACCTGTGGGCAATTTATGTATTTTGGGAATGTGTACTACTAACACCCCCCATAATTTGTAGCTCATTTCCAGTTTTCATCACTTCATTAGCATTGACCAACTTTTACCTGTTCATTTTCCAAGTGTTTGGGGTAAACGCATGTGTGTTCGTTTCAGGCAAATGATGGTAGTGTAAAATGTCATGTGTATGGCCAGCTTTAGACTGGTGTTGTGTTGAACTCAACAGGCCGACAAGGTAGTAAATGGCAAATTAAAAATGATCGTAGCAAGGGAAATCCTTTTTGAAATCCAGTGCATCACCATTGCATTTCCTCTAAGGAGTTAAATACCTGGTTTGGATGTTTTTGCTCTCAGTAACCCCCTAACCCCCCTTACCCCTTCATTGAGCACTCCGCTTCCCGTCCTGTAAATATGTAACGCTGCTGTCCCTTGCTCTGAGCCTTGCTGGGATTGTGCTGTTGATGTTGATGGCTGTAATCATCCTTGTTGCTGTCTGTTTCCTTAGACTAATAGCAGAAAGATCAGAGCCGTGAGAGTTCAGGCAAAGGTTATCTTTCCCAGGTAGCACCTCGCCCTACCAGAATTAGATTTTTTACTCTATTAGATTAATGAAATTTCAATGAGCCTGGTGCCCCCTAAAGCTTTGTTAGGGAAACAAATGGCGATACTGGAGTGTGACAGCTTAGCGAGTTTCAAGAAGCTGAATACGTCTGTAGAACAATCCACTCAGCTTATACTACATTGATCTCCATTTAAGACTCACATTGGATTTT
The DNA here is from genome assembly GCA_947044405.1 of Leptodactylus fallax. Taxonomy (NCBI): domain Eukaryota; kingdom Metazoa; phylum Chordata; class Amphibia; order Anura; family Leptodactylidae; genus Leptodactylus; species Leptodactylus fallax. The sequence continues at coordinate 603,848 of CAMRHE010000404.1, read as the reverse complement.
TACTTGGCTTCAATTGATTGATTGGAACATTTTTATTTTTTGTGTGTTATACTTGTATAAAGACCTTCTTTAGTTAAATATGCCAGGCTTGGCTTCTTGTGTAATTGGCGAGTTCACTCACAAATGGCATCTTATAATACAGCAGAGATCTTCTTGATGGCACAACACAACTCATTTCTTTTGGAGCCTAATAGCAGAGTTTGTCGAGTGGTTATAGACGTGGTAAATGGAGTTACCTCTAAACACCAATGACACTCCTGGAATCCCAACAATCTGGTTTTGTGGGGAGACAATATTGTACTAAACTAATGAGACTGGGAAATGACATGTGTAAGTGTAAGTTCACACAGTGGAATTTGACGATGAATTTGAGGTGGATTCTGCCTCAAAATCAGCTCCAAATCCTATCTGAAACCAGCCTCCTTTTCAATGCCATTCCATTTCAAGATGGATTGCTGAATTTTTCCTATAGCTGATTTTTCAGCTATGATCGATCTTCAGGCAGATTCCGCCTGATAACTCCCATTGAAGTAAAAAAAAATTACTGCCTGGCAAGTCCACAACTTGCAAATTCCGTTGCAGAAAGATTCATCCAGGTGAACATACCCTAAGAGTTCCCCAGTACTTTGAAGGATATTATTATTATTGTTGTTGTTGTTGTTGTTATTATTGTTTGTTTATATAGCACCATTAATTCCATGGTGCTTTACATTTGAACGTTTACATACGGTACACATGATATACAAACAAATATAATACTAACAGTGACCAACTGGCACAGAGGGATAGAGGGCCCTGCCCGCAAGGGCTGACAATCTATGAGGGAAGAGGGATAGAGACAGAAGGTGGGGGTAAAACTTAACTTAAACAACACAGAGACATCAACCTGAGAGTGGCCTTTTGGGGGAGTGGCGTACAGAAAAGTGTGTGGCTAAATATATACAGAGAGTGGAGCAAACCATCCCCCACATTTTCCCATCTCTGTGTTCACAGCCCCAGTTCCCACCCCACAGGAGCACAGTTTGCCCTACCTCAACATCCACATCCCTCCACTGTGCCACAGCTCGCCATCCTACATCCTCACAGTGCCACTGTGTTCAGAATCCAACCAATAGTTTCCTGTCACTTCCCCTCTTGCACAGTTCACCATCTCTCACCCACATCACCAAATTTTGGTATCCCACCAAACGCACCATAGCTCACCATATCTTCCTTCAGCATCGATGTTGCCCACTTCACCAGTTACCATCCTCCCAGTTCCACAGCTTACCTTCCAGTCCATTTTACCACAGTTTTACACTTCCTACATTTTACCATCCTACCCCCAGAGATCACTATACCCCACAGTTTACTATCTTTCACACTTCACGTCCCTCACTCAGCTCGCGTTCACCGTAGTTTACCGTCCTCCACAGCTCCCTGTGTGTTCGCCAAAGAATCTCGACAAACTCTTGATGTACCTCAACTGCCCGGGCAGCAACTTGTAGTCGGTTTGAAGAACCTTTTAAACAAGCATATCCCACCCCTGATACGGAGCTAGACTCTGAATGACTACAGAATGTAGTATAGGCACTACAGACAACATGGTCTGCCACTACAATTATTGGCCACGCGAATAGCATTGATCATCCTGTGGCCAGGTGAGGGATTATAAAGCCAGGAGACTCCTCCCAAAAAATGGATGAGTTGGCATCACTGGCACCATAGCATTATTCACAGTAGTAATAGTTTCAAGGTTTCTGGTCAGACGTATGTATACAATTTGGATAGGTTGTCAACACTATGTGCCTCTTTACTTCTGTCCATCTAAGTAATTCTGTAATAATTGATGAAATATGGATGTTAATGAGGTTGTTCCATGATTTAATACATTTCTTCATATGTTTTTTTCAGTCGGAATAATTTTATAAATTAATCATTCATCTATACTTCTGTTACATATTTGCTATTTACCCCCTGAAGTTCTTTTGTTTCCTTTAAAACATTCACCTCATGTTTCTACTGCTAGTATCTCCAATCTGCATCAAATGGTACACCAGTGTTATATTGACTCCTGCTGTTGTGCAGGCCAGACAGTGAGAATCTGCCCACTATAAGCAGCTTCTCACCTGCACTGAGCATATGAGGTAGACTGGGAGAATATAAAAATAAAAACACCAGGGGGTATCATAACAAGTATGTAATAGCAATATTGCAACATAGAAACCTTTTTTAAAACTGATTCCAATTCAGAAATTATGTTTTGTCTGATAAATGTGCTATTTATTCATGGGAAGAACTCTTGGCTGCACGTAAAGTCCTCTGGAAGTATTAGCTGATTTCTGAAATGGTATCACTCTTCTAAATGACTGTCTAGTTATGACAACCCCTTGTAAGTACTTGTTAACCTGTAGAAAATTTCAGATAAGAGACCTTAAGTTAATTTTTATATTATGTGACTAGTGATCTTGCTCTGTTATGTGCAGGCTTATAGGTCTAGCCTATACCCAATCTTAAAGCATACCTTCTGTTATAAGCAACTTTTTATAAATTAATAGTGCATTTGAATTTAAGAAACTTTGTAATATAGCTTATTAAGAAGATTAGTTTCCTTCACCACGTGTTAAGCTGTTCTGCTCCTTATCTTCAATCCAACTGCTTTGTTTACATTATATCTGTCTCCGTATTTAGCCTCACTTGCACAGAGCTCTATGGAGAAGGGAGAGGTGGAGTAGTAGGTATTGCCAGCTGGTTAATTTTTATTTCCTCATTCTGTGCACTGGAAGCCTCTTATGTACAACCTAGAAGTGTTAAAAGAGCACAGAGTAGCAGAGTGTAGCAGCAATTATTTTACTGTCTTTTCTAGAATCCTCTTCTACCCCCCTTTCCATCTTTATAAACTAATATGTAGAAAGTAACTTGAACTTGAAGAATGGAGAAGAAAACATATTTCTTAAATAATACATAATAATAATACATTTTATTTATATAGCACCAACATATTCCGCATCACTGTATAATTTGTAGGGTTCAAGTACAGACAAAAATGATACATTTATATTAACTTGTACTATTCATTTATAAAAAGTTGTTTATAAGTGAATGTATGCTTAAGATCAACACTAAATATAGAAAAATGCACAAAAATATATAAATATCCCACCATTCTCTGCCTTCATTTCCTGCTTTCCTTTGATCCTATTTTATTTCATATTACAATTAAAACTAAGAAAAATGTAGAGAAATATTCTCTCCATATTCCAGTAGCTCAGCCTTGCCCCTTCCTTCACCACATCACAATCTAGTGACAGTCTTGTAGAAATCCTATCCTACTCCAGCCAGTTGTCTTACAGCCTGTGTTTCAGGAACATGCAGAAGGTGCTGCAGAGTAACAGTGGGGTTAAGATTAACTACTGTTTTTTGTTCTCAATCCTTAAAAAGAACTGATGCTGTGTTACACTTAATGCAGATTCTGATGAGGGCAATTCTTGACACAGGGATTTCTTTTTCGTTTTCTCTGAATTCATGTATTATACATACAGTAGTGGAAATTTATTATGCCTGTCTTAAACCATTCCCCCACTTTTTAATGATTTTGGTGTATTATGGGAGGCCTTGTGCACCACAACTGGAATCTATACCTGAGTTTTCTGGCATTAGTTAACGTCCCTGCCCCTACTGCCTTGAAACCTGTCCCACTTACTTTCTTTAAAAAAAAAAAAAAAAAAAAAAAAGGACAGAATGAACAAAGTAGCACACCATTGGTGCAAAAATGGGCCATGCTCCGAAGATGTGCCACATCTACACCAGTTTTCTGGTATAGAGAAAATAGTAAATTGCCGACAGTGTATCAGTTTTGTACAGGGTGT